>CAUYUJ010014979.1:0-73683 GCA_963575745.1 Prorocentrum cordatum
AGACGTTATGGCCCCTCGTCTTACGTGCCTCAACCTCGGTCCTTGGCCGCCCATGGGCGGTGCGCGTGCCTCGGGCCCTCTTGGCACGCCCCCGAGGTGCCAGAGGCCGGCGCCGGAGTCGCCACGGCACGAGGCCAGGGCGCTGCGGCCCTCTGCCCACGCTCGGGTCGGGCGTGTCTTCCTACGGGCGAACTTTGGAAGAAAAGCGAGACATGGTCAGCAAACGTGTACAGAGCAGTCAGAAAATCAGCGACCCCCCCCCCCAAGATGATTTCTGAACCGTTTTCGAATACTCCTCCTAAAGAGGGGCGTGCCCGACTTAAGCCCACGCCCGCCCTGCGGGCCGGCTCGGGCCGGCTCGGCCCGACTGCCCTCCGCCAGCGCCGGGTCGGCCCGCGCGCGGCTGCGGGCGAGGTGCTGCCGGAGCCCCCCAACGAGACGGCTGGCGTGCCGAACTGGGAGATCGAGGCGCGCCCCCCCGTCTGCGCGTGCTGCTCGTGGCGGCTCTCGCGAGCGGTGAAGACTCTTGTGTCCGCAGCGCTGGCGGTCGCGCGCGTTAAGTCGGGTATGTCCCTCTACAGAAGGAATACTCAAAACGAGTGAAAAAATAGTCTGGGGACGATTGTCCTTTCATTCTTTGACTATCTGGGAATATTTTTCATGTTTCTCTTCCACAATCCGCCCGTAGGAGGACATGCCCGACCTGACGCAAGCGTGTCTGGAAGCCGGGGCGCCGCACTGGAGCAGCGGGTGGAAGAGAGCCGAGCCGCATGGAGAGTCTGCGGGGAGGGGGGGGCGCTCGGGCGGCCTCGGGCACCGGAGGCATGTGTCCGCCCAGGTGGTGAGCGACGGAGATAATCGCGGAGATGGTCGGGCAGTGAGCCACGCGTGTCTGGCAGCCCTCGTCAGACTTAAGTTTAAGAATGTCGCACGTGTGGCTGAACGATTTGTGGGGAGATATTGGACAGAGTAGCAGTGACTGCGAGGTACTTATATGCGCCGGCCCTCCAATGTCGGTCATCACCGAACTTCCGAGTCGTTCAGACCACCTTTGCCCTGGCCTCGATATATTGGAGGGGCGTCTATCGACATTGAAGGGCGCGCCGACATCGCAGGGGCGTGTTCGCCATTTCAGAGGTTATTTCTGACGAGGGTAGCAGATCACCCCCAGAGACAATCAGATAATCGCGCTTCGCGCGTCGAGGCTCGGGTTGGGGAGGCGCCCCTCCCCAGGGCGGCCTCGTCCGAGGGCCAGAAGGCAGCCGCGCGTCGCGGGGCGCGGTGCGCGACGTTGGGTGGCCTGCAGGTGCGGCAGGTTCGCGTCGTGTGGACGTGGCGGCGACCCCGCCGCGGGCGTTCAAGCTTGAACGCCGCCCGGAAACGGCCGACATGCAACGATCTGGCGATCGAGAAGCCACGGATCGTTCAAAGCTGAGCTCTGGGCCTCTGCGGTGTGGTCGGAGGATCGCGCCGCATCGCCGATGCATCGACGGTACGGCTCGATGTGGGGCCCGTGTTTCCCCACGCCGACGTCGCCGATGCATCGCCGACGCCGCCAGTGCATCGCCGATGCATCGGCGATACATCGCCGATGTTTCGGCGATATGCGGCGCGATCCTCCGACCCTATCTACTCCGACCCCATCTAGGAGGCCTCTATGAACGACCCACGCGGTGTCAGAAGCGAACTCGTTGGTCGTCACGAGACGAGTCCACCGTTGCGCTGGCGGCGCGCACACGGGGGCAGGGGTTATGATGTTCCAACCTACCTTTAGCCTTGACGACCACTATGAATTCCGAGCACCGAGAAAGTATCGAATCCGGAGGGTTTTCACGTGCCGGGCCCTGGAAGGCGATATCCGTACGGCACTTCGCCAGCGTGTCGGGCAGACACTGTTTCGATACTTCCCTGGGTGCTCGAAATTCTTTCTGGGATGTGGCCCTTCAGTACGATGGGAAGCACTTACGGTCGGGGGAGCGGGGAAGGTTTCTTGGACGGAGGCTCCTAAGAAGCCTTCCCCCCTCCCCACCCCGTGGTGTGCGCCGCCGGTTTCCACGTCTGTGCCCTCGCGGTTTGAACACCATGGCGCGACCCCACGGGCGCGCGCCCTATGCGCGGGGGGCGTCGGCGCAGAGCCAGCCCGCATTCCGCGATCCGTGGGGCCCGCGGCCGAGGATCGGCGGCGAGCGAGGGAGGGAAGCGAGAAGGGGAAGGCCTCCTCAAACGGCGGCGGGGCTTCTCGGGGTGCCCTCGCGCCTTCCGAGAAGTTTCTCCTGCGTCTTCGGGGAAGGCTGCGAAAACTCCTCACAGAAGGCCGGATTTCTTCTGAGCCTTCTGAGAAGGCCTCGTCCTCCTCCTCCTCCTCCTCGTACTCCCCCCCCCACCCATCGCTCGCCGACAAGAGGAGACTTCGGACCGCGAGGCCCGCGGACGGACGGGCCCAGGTGTGGGCCCGTGGACGGCCGAGGTTGCCTCATGCTCGGGAGCTGTAGCATACCCATCGGTCGTTGAAAGTAGGTGTTTTGGGGATTCCCCGTTTTGGGGGATTTTCGTGTCCCTCTGCAGGAGGAATATTCAAAAATAGTAACTAAAATAGTCTGGGAACGATGTTTGAACTACTTTTGAATATTTGTTCGAGTATTGTTTATGTTTTGCCCAAAATCCGCCTGTAGGAGGACATGCCCGACTTAATCCCAGAACCCAATCTTCGGGACGATCGAAATGGGTACGGAAAGAACGGGTACGATGCCCAACAGCAGTCCCTGTTCCTTTTGAGCAGGACTCGCTGTCCGCACCGCCGCTGACGGTGTCCATTTTAGACAAAAGGCCGCCTGCCCAACAGCGGCCACTGTTGGTTTTAGACAACGTTTGTCGTTGGGTATTGTATTCATTTTTCCCGTACCAATCTCGGGCGTCCAAAAATATATTTCAAGTGCCTTCGTATTTCAATAACCGTCAGTTATGCTTTTGCTGCGTTTTGTTACTCGTCTCGGCGGGCCCGAACCCGATCTACTTTCTCCGCCTTCCTGCTTCATGTTTCTACGTACTTCTTCCGACCGATGGGTATAGATTGCCAGTGGCGCGCTATCTTTCAATCCCAGGACTTTTTGAGGGTCGGGGACGACGTCGGGGTGGTGTGGTGTATATTCCCTTCCACGTCTCCCTGGGGAGACAGCGAAAAATGTATAAACCAGGATCCCGTGTACACCAGGATCCGCTCTCCTGTGCGAGTTTCGGTGCGGGGCCGGGAAAAGCGTCGGTGTGTAGAGCTCGGCTCCTTGCATACTGCTACCCTCCGACATTTTCTCTTCCGGGGGCCTCCTGGGAGCCCCTCGTCGCCACCGCTGGATTCGCCTCGAAGTTCTGGTCAGAACGCACCTCGGCAGAGGTCCAGGAAGTAGCAGCATCAGTACCTTTTGGTTTCCCCAGCTTGGTGGTTCTTGGGCGACTGTCCGCAGAGGTGGTACGGTTCGTTCTTTGGTGGTTCTTGAATACGACAGAGACGTTTTGTTCTCCCATGTTCGTTTTGCAGTTTTGTTCTCTCTGGCTTCGGCGCCTTTTTTCTTGTTCTGGGCCCGTCGTTGTTGCTTTCCAGTTCCAGCTCCGGCTTCAACCCCAGAGCCGTCTTTTCTTCGTTCGGCGGATCGTTTGTCTTACCGCTCTCATTCTCAAGATCAAGATTTTTGGACATTCGGCGGCGCGCAGAGGGTATCGCTTAACAGGTCCCCATCCCCATCCCCTATCCCCATCCCCGTCCAGACCCCTAGCATCCTTGCACCCCAGTTGGGGACACACATCTCGAGACCCGAAGGGAACGGCCTATATCCCCATCTGGGGGTTCGATGGGATAGGGGTCGGTTGCACGATGCCCAGAGGGGGGGGAGGGGGAGGGGGAAGACTTCTCTTAGAATGAGGCTGCCTCCTGGCAGGCATGGTGGCAGGAGGGAAGGCCGCCGCCAGCTCGAGCCGAGTGGCAGGGGGAGGAGGAGGAGGAGGAGGAGGAGGAGGAGGAGGAATGAGAGGAGGTCAGGAGGAGAGGAGGAGGGTGGAGAGGGTGGAGTTCATGGTAGGATGGAAGGAGGAGGGTTCTAGGAGGATGAAGGCGGCTCAGGAGAGGAGAAGGTTCATGAGGAGGAGGCCGAGGCGGAAGCGGAGGCGGAGGCGGAGAAGGAGAAGGAGAAGGAGGAGCAGGAAGAAGAAGAGGACGAAGAAGAGGAATCATAAGAGGAATAATAATAAGAATATGAAGAATAATAAGAAGACGAATTTTGAAGACGAATAAGAATATTAATAATAATAATAACAATAATAATACTAATACTAATATTAATAATACTGATATTACTAATAATAATAATAATAGTCCTAATAATAATAATAACCATAATAGTAATAATAGTAATAATACTAATAATAATTCTGATAATAATAATACTACTAATAATAATAACAATGATAATAATGATGATAATAATAATAATAATATTAATAATAAGGAGGAGGAGGAGGAGGAGGAGCAGAAGGAGCAGGAGCAGGAGCAGGAGCAGGAGCAGGAGCAGGAGCAGGAGCAGGAGGAGGAGGAGGACGACGACGAAGAGGAAGACAAAGAAGAAGAAGGAGGAGGAGGAGGAGCAGGAGCAGGAGCAGGAGGAGGAGGAGGAGGAGGAGGAGGAGGAGGAGGAGAGGACGCTACGATCAGATTGTTCAAGAGGCTTACGCTGTTCCGCCGACCCCACGAGGAAGAACGAAGTCCACGGGTGAGCGCCCCTTGGGGACCGTTTGAGGGCCTTTTGGGGGCCTCTTTTGGGGGCCGCTTCGGGCCTTCTTGGGCGCCTGCTGGCGGTCCCGGGGGTGCTCCTGGGGCGGAGGGCTCGAAATGTCAGTTCTAGTTCACTGCCTCTCATGGGACACTATTGATGCCCTCTTGGGCCATCTTGGGCGACTCTTGCGCCGTCTTGGGGCCCTCGTGGGCCGTGTTGCTGCGATCAGGCTATCATAGGACGTGCAGCGTGACAAAGAAAAAATGAGCGGACGACGACGACCACCACCACCACCACCACCACCACCACCACCACCACCACCACCACCACCACGACCACGACCACGACCACGACGACAACGCCGCCGCCGCCGCACGGGGACTTGGAAGTTGTTGTGTTGTGGTCTTTTCCCCAAACCGTACTGTCGTGTGAAGCTCGAGTCGGTGGATGCAGCCGTTTGGTCGATGGAGAGCAGCGCTTAGCCCTTCGATCCATCCCGCCACAGTGCCTGCCTGGGCTGTGGGTCAGAGACCTCTGGGATGCACGTGAGGGTATCCGGGGATGCTGTACGGGCCCCTCCTGGGAGCCTGTGCGCAGGATTTCTGCGCAACCTGGTCGAGGCCACAGCGGCGCCGCTTCCCCGCGTGTCTGGGGCTGCCCCTCGGGCCCTCCGGAGCCTGACCCCGGGGCCTTAAGAGCTCCCCGCGAACCTCGCGCGACCCTCCCAGAAAAGCTTCTCCCTCTCTGGAGCTCCGAAGCACACTCCCCGGGCGGGCCGCCCGCGCCGCTCCTGCGCCGTGCCCGCAGGCCGGCGCTCCCCCGGAGGGCGCGTCGGGGCGGAGCTCCGCCTCGCGCCCCGTGGGTGCGGTCCGGCCCGCTCCTCGCTCTCTCCGGCCCCTCGGGCTCGAGGCGTTTCCCGAGGCCCAGCGCACCCGCCGCCACAGCACACCCGTACCGCTCTGTCCCTGGAGCGATGCTGTGTCAGAAGGGGCAGTGCCCAGAGCTCGTCGGCCCGAAGATCGAGACGACCCTTGGACGCCTGGCAGGCCGCCACCCGGGGGGGGGGCTCCAACGGGAACGGCGGCCGCGCCTTCGAGGATCGAAGGGGCTGCCACCTCCTCCTCAGCTGATGAGTTGGAGGGGGGAAGAAGGAGGAGGAGGAGGAGGAATAGCAAGAAGAAGAAGGAGGAGGAGGAGCAGGAGGAGGAGGAGGAGGGGGACCCCCTCCCCCTCCTACTTGTGGTGGTGGTGGCGGTGGAAGACGGGCCCACCCTCGGCGGAGGGCGGCAGGCCGGCGGAGGGCGGCGGAAGCACCAAGGCGGGCGCGCCTTCCCTTCCGCGGGAGGCCGGCGGGAGGCCCGCGGGTGCCCGCGGGGGCAGGCTTCTCTGGGCCTGCCAGACGGGGTCGGAGCAGGCGGGGTCGGAGGATCGCGCCGCATCGTCGCCTCCTCCTCCTCCTCCTCCTCCCCCTCCTCCTCCTCCTCCTCCTCCTCCTCCTTCTCCTCCTCCTCCTCCCCTCCTCTCCTCCTCCTCCTCCTCTCTCCTCCTCTCTCTCTCTCTCTCGGTCTCCCACTCTTTCTCTAGGCCTCCCAGATGGGGTCCGAGTAGATGGGGTCGGAGGATCGCGCCGCATTGTCGATGCATCGACAATGCGGCTCGATGTTCCGCACGAGCGACATGGGTACGGAAAGAATGGGTACAAGGCCCAACATCAGTTCCTGTTCATTTTGAACCGGGCTCGCTGTCCGCGCTGCCGCGGCCTGTGTCCATTTGAGACAGAAGGCCGCCTGCCCAACAGTGGCCGCTGTTGGTTTGGGACAACATTTGTTGTCGGGCATCGTGTCCATCGTTTCCGTACCCATTTCGGGCGTCCAAAGGTGTGGAGAACGTGTTTCCCCACGCCGACGTCGCCGATGCATCGGCGACGTCGCTGACGCATCGCCTACGCATTGCCGGTGCATCGGCGATGCACTGGCTATGCGACGCGAACCTTCGACCCTGTCAGCTCGGACCCCATCTGGGAGGCCTCCAGAGGCGCCCGGCCTCCCAGGAGACGGCAAGGTGTTTTTTACTTCAGGATTTTCGGATCCCGTTTTTTCTCGCCGATTTCCAAGGGTGCGATGTTGCCGGCGGTTTCGAAGAAAACGCCCAGGTGCAACGATTGAGAGATGGCGCGAGAGTGCCCCCCGCGCCCCCAATTTAAAAAGACACATAAGGAGCAGGCAGCAAATTTGCAAATGTGGGCGTTTTTTTACGAAACGACTCGCACTCCCCCGCGTGGACCCCCCCGAACTTTGCATTTGGGGCCGGGGGGTGGGACGGGACCCGCTTCAACACGCATTAGTCTACAGTAGGCCTCCTAGATGGGGTCGGAATAGACCTGGCCGGAGGATCGCGCGGCATCGCCGATGCATCGACGATGCGGCTCGATGCGGAGCCCGACTTGCTTCCCGTCGACGTTGCCGACGCACCGCCGACATCGACGATGCGTCGCCTGTGCATCGCCGATGCATCGCCGACGCTTCGCCGATGTATCGGCGATGCGGCGCGATCCTCCGACCCCATCTACTCCGACCCCTCTACGAGACCTCTACTCAGAGATGGGGATTTTTTTTCCGAAAACCACGGTCGCGCCGGGGTGTGCGTTGCGGACGGCGTCGGGCGGGGCCCGGATGGGGCACCACGTGGCCCTCCCAACGGGCCTCGTCGGGGTCCGGCGGAGCCACCTCCTCGCCGAGGCCCTCGCCCGCCCCCCGGGGGTTGCGGGTCGCAACAGCCGCACCCTCTGCACACCACACCCCGAGGGGCCGATTTTCCACCACCGCCATACCATAGGTGCGAGAGGGAGGAGGAGGAGGAGGAGGAGGAGGAGGAGGACCTCCCCATCCTCCCTTCTCCCCCGTCCTGCCTGTGGCAGCGGTGGTGGTGGGAGATCGGCCCATCACGCCCCGTCGGAGCCGCCGAACCTCCCAGGCGGCCAGCAGCCCGAGGCCCCACGGCCGCCCGCCTCGCCGGTCAGCCAGCCCGGCGCCCGTGCGCGCGGGGCCTGCTCCACCACGGGATCGTCGCGGGCAGCCTGGACGACGCCACCCATCGGCGGCGGGCGGGGGGGGGGAGGAGAGCAGAAGAACCCCGGAGATCCTGGCGTTGCAATTTTTCCCCAACGGACGTGTTCGCTCGATTTCGGGCCCTAGGAGCCTCAGAGGTCGATCTGGCTGGAAAAATGACGCAGAAAGATGGGGTCCTGGCGTGATGTTTTGCGTTGTTGCATTTGTTTTGCAACGTCGGATCTCAGGGCAGGCCTTCTCAGAAGGCTCGGAAGTCCCCCGGCCTTCCGAGAAGTGTTCGAGGTTCCCCGAAGACCAGCAACAATTTTTCAGGAGGCGCGAGGGCTTCTGAGAAGTCCCGCCGCCTTCTGAGAAGACCTTCTCCTCCTCACTTCCCCCCCTCGCTCGCCGCCGAACCCAGCACGCCGCGCACGTCGACCACGCCGCCGCCTCCGAGGCACCCGAACGACGAGGTGCCCCCGTTGCTGCTGGCCCTGGAGCAGAACTGCCTGAAGCAGGCACGCTTCGCCCTCGAGGTGGACCCGGGCGCGGCCAAGCTGCCGTTCCTGCAGCCCCGCTTTGAGTGGCCGCCCTGCGCCGCGATCCGCCTCGGGTGCAGCGGCGACGTTGTCAGGCTGCTGTTCGAGCACGGTGCGGAGGTCGAGGTGACGAACACTCAGGGACAGTCCCCGCTCCAGCTTCTCAGCTCAGGAGCGGAGCGTCACGGCATCCAGATTCCTCGGGTCGACTTGTGGGGAACTCCTGGTCTCGCGGAGTGGGCAGAGTGGATGCTCGGGTCCACCGAGCAGTACGAGCTGGACGTGGCCACGGCGCTGCTGATCGCAGGCGCGGGTCCGGCGACGTGCCGCGGCGACCCTGCCAGAGGATACTGCTCGAGTCTGGAGTTGGCCCGGCGCGCTGGGAAAGGTCATTTAGTCGGCTTGTACGAGGCCGGGACCACGTGCTCACGGCCTGACGCAGTTGGAGACCCATCTCGGGGGTCGGCTTGCGCAAAGCCTTTCGGGCCGACAGGACCGGGCTTCCCTTGAGCGAATCACTGCACGCACCCAGCCGAGGCCAGAGCGCTTCCGGGAGCCGACGGGGGCGCGCGAATCGCCGGAGTCGGAGGTCGAGGAGGGAGCAAGAGAGAGGAGGGGGGACGACGCCGACGACGACGACGACGACGACGACGACGACGACGACGACGACAACGAATCAGTGCGCTGCCGCGCGTGGTGTCCGATTTTGAGACAGGTGAGAGTTTCTTTATATTGCTTGTCGGATTTTTGGAGCTTGTGCGGTCTCGAATCCACGTGATTCACTTGTGCAGCTTTTGTCCCATGCGTCTTTCAGACGCCCAGAAGCGTGATGCATGGGATGAGATTTGCGCCCCTGCTTCCCCCTGGCCCAGCTCCTGGCAAATCTAGGCCAGGCAGACAGGGCAGGAACGGGAGGCGTGCGCGGGAGGGAGGGAGACCCCCCTGCGCGCGGCCCGATCTCGCCAACCCGATGTTCCAGGCGCGCCGCGCGCCTCAGCGCCGCCGCGCGTTTGCAGCCAAGACGGCGTTTGCTCCGTAGCCTCTGGCTCAAGGCCGTCTCTGGGCCTCGGCCCCTCGGCCGGGTCTCCCAGCTCAAGGGGACTTCCCCTAGGAGTTTTCTGGCCGCGCGCTCCCCCCCCCAGGCGGCCATAGCAGACTCCCTGGATTCCTCTTCGTCGGCTTCACGCAGCAGCTCGGCCCAGGTCGGGCTTAGCATGGATGGGAGACCGATCGACGACGGTCCTGACTTCCCTGGGGCGACGACGACCGTGACGCCAGTGGACGACCGCGTGGCCAACGGACTGGCAGACGCAAGGCATCCTCACCCTGGATCACAGGACACCATTCCGCCAGGGCAGCCGTCGCCCCTCGCCCCCTGGGACGTGAGCGCGTCTGTCGACGTTGCGTGCACACGAGAACCGATGGCCTTCAGCCAAACGGGAAGACGGGGAGACACGTTCAACCCCGCGTTACACACTGACATAGCGACCTTCAGTCGCTTCCCCGGGATTGACAACGACAGGCGTGACGCCCTCCCACCTAGTTTATCCCCCTCCCTCACCCCTACCCTTCCCATGCCCATTGCTGGGCGCCCAATATCCTTCTCTCCTGGCGGTGCAGGGCAGAGCTGGATCGCTCACGGCGATTCCAGGATCACGGGGGGCGAGGGCCCATTCCAGAGCAAGTGACTCCCCCGACGGACCCAGGTTCGCGCGGGTCCCGAGCGGACGATCGGCAGAGACATGCCCCTGACGATCGACCCAGGTGCCTCAACGACGAAGACGGGGGGGCTAGGGTGGGGGGCCCCAGAGGATGACCGCGGGTGTGACAGGAGGGGTGACGTGCACACGCCTGCCCTCGGACCCGACTCGCATCACAGAGGCTTGCGCCTTCGCTCCGCCGAGCGCCCCCCCCCCCTTGATACTCCCATTCTGAGAGAGGCTGCCTTCAGCCGCGAAGGGGCCAACCCTACCACCTCGGGGGCCCATGCCCACGCTGCGCAGCCGACTTCCCCCGCGGACGTTGACAGAGGGCTCGATGGCTATCGCCACACCCCCGCCGCCCTCCGCGGATGCAGCAGAATGGACATAGAAGACGGGCCTTCAGCCCTTCGAGCGACCTGTGAGATAGCAGATCACACGGAACGAGCCTTCAGCTCGAGGCTCCAAGGCACATCGAGCAACCTCAGAGGCGACGAGCCTTCAGCTCGAGGAACGGAGACGGCACCAGCGGTCGTCGGGAGTGCCGCTGAGCAGGTGGCCATAAGCGGCGGCGCGAGGCGCCGCGCGCCCGCCGCCCTTCTTGGAGTTGACAGCACTGCGCACGTTGAGAATGGGCCTTCAGCCCGAGGAGCTCCCAGTGAGGCAGCAGAGAGGGATCCTGCAGCTTGGGGCGCCCCAAGCGGACTGTGCTGCACCGACCGCGACGCTACGACCATTCAACTCCCTGGGCACTCTCGTAACCCCGAAGACTTTCGTCAGCCACCCGCCCCCAGTTGGACAGTCGCGGACGTAACGAGCCTTCAGCTCGAGACTCTCATACGGAACGAGCCTTCAGCTCGAGGGTCCAAGGCGCCTTGGTTGACCACAGAAGTGACGAGCCTTCAGCTCGAGATCCAGATGCAGTGCCAATGGACCTAGAGGGTGGCGCATTCGTGACCACGAACGTTGACGACGGCGGCGACGCGAGTCGCCGCGCGCCCGCCGCCCTTCCTGGGGTTGACAGCATTGCGCACGTAGAAAATGGGCCTTCAGCCCGAGGAGCTCCCAGTGAGACAGCAGCTTCGAGCGATCCTGCAGCTTGTGACGCTCCAAGCGGACTGTTAGGCACCGACGGCGGCGCTACGACCAGTCAACTCCCTGGGCCCTCCTGGAATACCGAAGACTTTCGCCAGGCACCCGCCCCCCAGTCGGACGGTAACGGACATGACGAGCCTGCAGCTCGAGATTCTCACATGTAACGAGCCTTCAGCTCGAGGGTCCAAGGCGCATCGGTTAACCAGAGAAGTGACGAGCCTTCAGCTCGAGATCCAGAGACAGCGCCAATGGACTTAGAGAGAGGCGCAGAGGCCGTGACCACGATCGGAGACGACGTCGACCCTCCTGGGACTCCTGGTGTTCCCGTGTTCCCCCCCCCCCCCAGCAGGGGGGCCCTCGCGCCAGCTGCGGGCGACCGACCGACCGCCGCGCCGACCCCGACGGCAACGGGACCAGCCCTGCCACGGGACCACCCCTGGGAAGGCGCACCGAAGGCCGTGCGGCAGGCGCAGACAGCAGTCCCAACAGGTCCAACGGCTTCCGCCTTGACTCCGCCGCTCCCCTCCCTGGAGACACGGGCGCGGACGCCAGAGCTTCGCCCAGCCTCCGCGCCCATAACCTCACAGAAGAAACTGGCCTTCAGCCAGGAGGAAGAGAGCGAGAGACGGGTGGGCCTGGCAGCAATGGCCGCAGAGAGGCACGCCATCCCGCTGAGACGACCGACCGTATCCGACCTTCCCTGGGAACGACGACGGGGCTGTCCATGGGACGGCCGCGCGCGCTCAATGCCAACCGTGTCTCTGCTGATCCAGCCGTCGGGGCAGGTTCCCTGTTCGATTGGATCGATCGCATCGGACCTCTGATCGCTGCCGCGGAATGGCCTCGCGCCAACCTCACAGAAGAGACTGGCCTTCAGCCAGGAGGAAGAGAGCGAGAGATGAGTGGGCCTGGGAGCAGTGGCCACAGAGAGGCACGCGCCCTTCCGCTGAGACGACCGACCCCAACCGACCTTCCCTGGGAACGACGACGGGGTTGTCCATAGGACGGCCTCACGCACCCAACGCCTACGGGGTCTCTGCTGATCCCGACGTCGGGACAGGCTCCTTGGTCGATCGGATCGATTACATCGGACCTCCGATCGTTGCCGCGGGATCGCCTCGCGCCTTCTTGCCCTCGCCCCCCTGCTCCTCTCCCACTTTTCCCCCTCCCGACCCACCCCCTGGGCTGCCCGACCCGTCCTCCTACCCCCCTCCCGACCTTGCCCTGGAGGAAGAACTGCGGAGGGGAAACCAGAGCGCCCCCTTGGAAGCTGAGGACCCCAGTCAAGCCCAGAGAGACAGAGGGCACTACGCTGCCGGCCCCCACGCTCGATGGCTGGACGCCACAGGACACGCAAACGCTGACTGGGCAGCCAGTCGGGAGGCGGACGGACCCATGCGCGGCCCGCGCGTGGCGGACGCTAGGGTCACTGGCAGGGGGGGCACAATGAACGCCCTCCGCCGTCGCCTAGCGCGCATCGACGGCCCCTGGCGCGAGTTCCCCGACCGAGGGGCACCGAGGACCCCGCGCGAGACCAGTAACCTGGAGCTCCTCACGCACCATGCGTGGAGGGGGCATCGCCCAGGTCACCCGGGCATACGAGCAGGCAGCCCCATGCGTGCGGCTCCAGCAGAAGCGCCCCTCCCTGGACTTGTTTCGCAGCGAGCCACCTCGGCCCCGACCCTCGCCATCCTGGACCTCTCCTGGCTCGTTTGGTCCGTCACGGGAGGCGACTACGAAGGGCGCCTTGGGGGTGTGCAACCAGACCCGATACAGGTCCTCGCCTTTCGCTTTGCGAGCATCACCCATGACCCCAGTATAAGAAGGGAAAGATTGGACGCCGATAATCCCTCCGTGGCCGAAAGGCAACTAGCGCGTCTCGAATATGTGGCCATGGTTACTGCAGCGCACTACTGCGACATAGGCATGGAGCTCCCGAGTGGATTCGACACAGACAGGATGCTCACGCCCACTAAACTCCCAACGACGCAGTGCCCCCGCACAGTAGCGGCCCCAACCGACCAGACGGGACCCAGGACCCCATGGATGACGAAATCAGGGAGTATGCGCATAGAGTCATAATCCATGAGCGCAGACAGAACATAGTGCACTTTCCGGACCATGGGGACATCAGGCAGTGGGCCATCGTGAGGGGGAATCTTGGACGGGTTGGGGATGACGTACACCCGAGACGACAAGCAGGTAGAGGCCCAGTACCATGGGTAGAGCCCGCCCTCACAGGAGTAACTGCCAGCTCAATGGGCATCCCTGGGGTACCGATTCAAGGGGGCGACAGTAGCGACAACGCATGGCCCTGGTCCACCACAGCGCATCGACTACTGTTGCGGGACTGATTCTGCCCGACCCAACGATGCGACTTTTGCGGTTCCTGGATGTTCCGAGACCCCACTGGACGATGCTGCATAACATGCCACAGGTTGGCTAACCCATGGAGCTACGACCAGGGTGAGCGGCCATCAGGCACCCCCCCGCAGGGCCAACAAGATGCAGGCCCGGAACAGCCATTCAACAGGCACGCGCTCGACCTTCTGGACACCACCTTGCTGTTGCAGCTTGTCAGAGCGGGCATGCGGTACGCCCCAGTCGCAGAGCACCTCTACTCCCCAACCCAACCTGGCCCCTCCGACTTCACCCCGACCTGGCTCGTGGGCGAACTCCTGGGAGCCTGGAGACATATGGTGGCCCAAGCCTCAGGTCTGGCTGAAATCTGGGCGTACGAAGGCACAATAGCCCTCGAAGACTTTGGAGGCGATTGGCAACTTCGCGCAGCAACGGTCTCCCTCGCCTTACTCTGCTCCGCGCCAGACTCCTGGGTCCTTAACGTCTGCCAGAAAATACGTCGCGTTCTCAGGACCTGCCCAGAAGGACGACTAGATGGCTGGTTCCCTCCGCATCTCTATCACGTCGACCCGAGCACGTACCCACCATCGCACTGGAGGGCCCCCCCACCGAGTAGGACAACCGCGACAGTCGCGATAGGGCCGAACACCGTGATACGCCTGGACGACCTCCGCTGGCTGAGTGCCACCATTGGCGGGGACCACCTGGACCGCGCCATAAGCGACGCACGAGACGGCATGGTCCTCAGCAGACGTTGGTAGCACAACAGGGACAGTCCACATTCCCAGGCAGCCGAGGTTATGAGAGGTGCGCTACAGGCTGCAGCACGCACTGACTGGCGCCCAATACATGCCCAAATAGGGCAAGGTACCCCCCTGGGAAACCTCGTTACAGACGCCGTTATCCGGCGCCTGGAGGCAGACGGTGGTGCCCGTGACCACGAGCGTGCTGGGCGCCCCAGCGGGGGACACTCCCCCATGGACGTAGACAATCCCTGGCGCGACAGGAGGGGCCCCACTGGCAGAGAGGGGGGCGGAGCGACAGCCCCCCACAGACCCCTCCCAGACCCCGTTGAGGACCTATCCCATGCGGAGCGCTCCCAGCGAGATGCCTTCATCGGCGAGGTGCGGCGAATCAGGAGGATGGTGGCCGGTAACTCTGTCACCCCAGGCATGCGGTGGAGTAGAATCTTGGTCCCCTTCATATGGGGCACTGCTACGGACAGGGGGCGGAGCGTGCTCGAGCAGGCTTTTATGACCATCAATATCAGTACCACCATCATCAACCAGGCAGCCTCTTGGTGGAGAGCACGAGGCGTTTTCTCATACAGGGACGCCCAAGTTGTCCTCGCTTCAGAAGCAGACACATCTTCCAGGACCACCGGATCAAACCTCGAGGCACCCGAAGTAGGCAGCTACATTGCACCACAGCTGCAGGCACGAATGATGCTGCACCTAGACGCGAATGGCCCCCTTCAGACCGCCATCCTGTCAGGGGATCGCCAGGCAGTGGAGGCCGGAGCGAGGTTGCGAGCGGAGCAAGCCATGAACGAGCAGAGGTCGAATCCAAGAAACCACTGGCCCACGCACGAAGAAAGGGCGCGCCCAGGAGCAGAGGCCACGACCGTGGAAGCCGCGAGCACAACCACGCCCTGGCACGCGGACATTCGACAGTTGCTCAATCGAGCGAACTCTGCCATCCCTCAGGGCAGACTACCACCAGGCAGCACAAGAGAAGAGCACCTGGACAGACTCATCCGCACACTTGACGCCAGACAGCGAAACGAGGAGGGGGCAGGCAGAGGGACCATGCCTGCCCCAGAAGGAAGGACTTCCGTCAACGGCGATCAGGCACAGTGCCCGGCGCAGAGCATGCTGCTAGAGCACAGAGCAAATGGGCAACCGGGCTCCTGGATGTCCAGAGCTCTGTGGCTCTGCCTGGCGCCACACTACTTCCCCCTTCTGAGGCCAGTGCTGACGGTGCGGGCGGTGGACTCCCGGCCTTACGACGTTTTCTACCGCTGGATGACGAGAGCCGAGATGCACACTCCGGAAGACGTGGTTACCTGTCTCCGAAGGGAGGTGCCGGGAACCAATCTAGCGCCATATTCTGAACTCACTAACCTGCAAATCCAAGCCCTCATTTGTCATCTCGGCGAGGCGGCCAGCCTGACACACCTTGACGCTAGTGTCTCCGCCAGACCCCTCATCGAGAGCCTGGGGGACGGCCTTGCCCAGATTGGTCACCCCCCCGGAGACAACGCTAGACTTCCTCCGGAGAACATGGGACCTGGACGTAGGTACTCCCCTATGCATGATCTGCAGCGAAAACATCCTGGGCTTCGCAGAGGTCTCGATGCCGTGCGGTCGCTTGTCTCACGCTGAATGTCTGAGCCAGTGGAGGGTGAGCCAGCCAACACAGGCCCACTCCTACGGAAGATGCTTCCCAGTAAACTGCCCTAATTGCCGCTCCAACGACAGGGGCAGCATCACCGTAAAGCTGCCAGGGCGAGTCTGCGACGCTGATGCCGCTGCGGTGGCGGTACCACCAGACCTGCTGCAACTCCGCGACGGCACCTTAGCCCCGCTGCAGCCTTTCCTGGGTCTTCACGAGCTAGCCGAAGTCGTCAGGCACCTGGCTCTGGACCTGGACTGCCTCAGAGCGCAGACACTCTCTATCAGACGGCCCCATACTTATGTCACGCTGTCGGACATGCGCAGAATCCACGAGCATGTGAGCGGGAAGAGGCTGCCTTGGAGATGCAACAGGCCCCGATGGATGTGGGCGGAACCCCACCCGACGGTGGAGACGATGCGAACCCCGATGACACGCAGAGCAGCTCGCAGAACCCTGGGACTCCTGGGACCCCGCCGCCACCCCGACCCCTCGGTCCCACTAGCAGAGCAGACAGGATACGACAAGCTCCGCGGATCACTTTCGGAAGGTGGGCCCTACTTCTCGGACGAAATCCACCAGAGGAAGAACCCAGGATGAGAGGACCCATGCGGTTCCCGGTGGGACTGCTTACCACGGCGGTCCGGGACATTGCAGCCGATCTGGTAATCTCCAGAACCGCGTACGTCGGCGATCGAGTAGCCGACGAGACCGGAGTCACGTTTGCCCTCGCAGGCCCCGACGCCTGGGAGCAGATCAATGCCTTGGTCACGGAGCGCAGAGACCAGCCCCCTGGGAGTGCCGTCCCAGCGATCCTCGTGGTAGACGCGCAAGCTACACAGATGGACGCTGCCCTGTTGGCAGCTTCTGCTGCGGGATGCCCGTGCTGTGTTCTCGCGCTGGCCACAGAGGGAGTGCCGTCCCCTGGAGGACCGGACCCCGTAGAGCTCGCGGCCCTGGCAAACGCGCAGTGGGGTTACCGAGCGGCTAGCAAAATCACCCACCTCGTCCCGATCGGTTATCCTTACCGAACCGGCAAACCCAGCCCACCAATGCAACAGCTTTTTGCAGCACAGTTCGGCATAGCAGGCAGGACACTTCGCACAATTCTGCCCCCGTCGATAGTCGTGCACTGGGGAGGGAGGACTGGGGACACCTCGGACGCCCTACACATCCTAACCCCCGAAAGCGGCAACGACGGCGTCGTTGCGCAGATCATGCGGTGGAAGGAAGAGCTAAAACAATCCTGCAACGGCATGATCACGGCCGAGTGGGTCACCACAAGAGTACAGCTCCCCAGAGACGAACTTTTAAGGCACCAGGGACTCGAGATGATCTTCCATCATGTTCTTCGCTGTCGGGCAGCGAGGCCAATGAGTGGAGAGGACGGTCTACGTGCACCTCTGGACACATTTGCAGGCGGCAGCTCAAATCACCACGCTAGCCCACCAGACGGCGTGCATCTGGAGAACCCACGAGACGAGTGACTCAGTGCACATCCCAGTTCCCCCTAGAGCAATATGCTTAGCCCACTCCATTGCTTCCGCGACAGCCGGGGCCATGGGGCACAGAGTGGGAATTTGCGGGACAGGGCTCCTCCTGCTCGCTACTCCAGAAAGGATTGCCGCCCCCGTCCTGAGGCACCTCCGGGACGAACTCCCGCGTATTTTTGGAGACGGATCCTCCTCCCCAGCGCTAGGACTACGCCGCATCCTCCTGGAAGGACCCTGGGACGGTGGACCCTCATTCGTACGCCTCTCCGACCCCGAGGATGGCTTCCACCTGCGGTGGAACCTCGCAGACATGGGACAAACACGGCCGGCTGACGTCATGCAAGCCGTAGAAGCCACCACCGGACCTGACACGGTCGAGCAGGTCTCCACCGTGTGCGCCTGGTTCCCAGACGTCTCTGATTACAGGTATATGACACAAGTTCGCATACGCCTGGCCGCGGCTGACGCCATGGCAGCTGCCTTTGTAGGCACCAGCTGCATAGTGATCGGAGCCCAGACTATCAGGATCTTTCCCGCGACGCCAAGCAGGAATCCCATGCACAGAGCGGCCGCGGTATCCAGGGAACAACAGGAGCACGTGGAGGCCCTGGAAAGCACCGCCGTCCGGCAAGCCCCCAGGCGCGCCATTCAGCCCCAAATACTCGAGATCACTACGATGGATAGGCACGGGGCCCAGCTTGGAGAAGTTCGCCCTCGTAGCATGCGCCCAGACGCGTGGCTCCCTGGGCGCAGCACGCTCCGGCTCTACTCAGCCGCGATCGGCTCGGCGAATGCACAGATACTAACTCGGCTCTGGCCACTGCCGGACGGCCCGAGCGGTATCTCGCACCCAGCCAACACCAGAGCCGCCCCACCTGTCATCGCAGACGACTGGCTCTGGGACAACGCCAGGGCAATGAGCAGGAGTGCGCCCAACACGGTATCCAGTGAGTTTCATGGAGGAGGCCTGCGGGACTACGAAACGGTCCTCCAGCCCGGAGAATACCTGCTTGCGGCAATAGCGGCCGGTGGAGCTGTAGAGGTTACCACGAGCGGCGAAGCTGGATTCCTCTTCACCTCAGTCCCTACCTGGGTGACGATACTCCTCCCCGCGGATGCTGACATTGGAGCAGCCGCAAGAGGTGCAGACAGACCACAAGCCAGGCTGAAGCTGCAGCTTGCAGTTGGTCCAATCCACGTTGCACGCCTGGACTCCGCCCCCGCGGCGACCCCAACTCCCGCCTCAGCGGGGCTACGGGTCAACGCACCTTCCCAGCAACCGCTCCCCAGGCGCGCCACCGCATCCCTCAACCCACCCCCTGGACCAGCCAGGCCCACGCACTTCCCAGAACTAGCCGAAGTGCTCGTGAGCGCATCTAGACCCTCTCCGGCTGACCTGGTGCGAGCTGACGAAGATGCAGTAGGCATCGCGCGGGGCATGTTAGGGATATTCGCTGCAGTTGTCCCTGAGCAAGCGGTCCACGACATGGCACGGGGCGTGCAGCGCCAGATCGCCCTCGAAATCCGAAGGCAACTGGAAGGCCGGCCCATGCAGAGGTACAACTGGGACATGTTTGCCGCAATCTGGATCCTGCAGCTAGCTAATCCGGGGAACCTGGGCCGTGACCACGTCTGGCAACTCATCCGGGAGCTCGGGATCCGAGAGGAGGTCACGAGACAGCTCCCTTCACGCAATGGCTCGCGCCTGAACCCGACGCCACCTATTCAGCACATCAGCCGTGGCTCGAAGTCCCTGGATCCAGAGGTGCAGACGTTGACGCCGCCACCGCGCATCCCATCCCAGAGAGTGTCATCAGCGCCCTGGACGCCCTGATCAACAGGCTCTCAAACCTCCACTGGGAGGAGCGGCAGCGCCACGATCCTGATAGGGTGACCCGTGGACGGAGAGGGGCCTCCCAGACGACCAGGACCACGGGTGCGGGGGACAGGCCTGTCGACCCTCCAGGTGTGAACGAGCGCAGAAGCCGCAGCCGGGCGAACGACGAGACGGGAGTCGCAGGCACGCAAGCCAGCGACGTGAGGCCGCCAGCCACCCCAGTTCCTGGATCGACTGCTCTTCCGACAGGCCCCGGGCTGACGACAGCGCCGACAGTGCAGACAAGGACAGACCTCAACGGTGGATCTAACGACAGCCCTGCTATAAGCGCGAATGGGACACAACCACAGACCCTGTTGGCCTCACCTGGACAGGGTGCGACACCTCCATCCCTAGCCAGGTCGCCAGGTGGCAGAGGTGGACATGGACGTAGACCGCGAGGTTAACATCAGGCAAGATCCCCCCCGGGTGACCCCTGTGAGCCCCGCGACACCCAGCGGCGGATCCGTGCGGACCCGTGCCCCGGTCCACGAAACCAGACCGAGCCCTGGGAGCACAGAAGACCCTGCTCCAACCGACACCTCTGCCGAGACAGCGGGAGTTAGTGGAGCGGGCGCCACAGGCAGTCCCGAGAACCACACCGGCGCAGGCGCGCCGAGAGGCGATCGGACCCCTCCAGCAGACGCGCATGCCAGCCCGGAGCAGCCCACGACAGGGAACGGTGGGGCCATGGCTCCGTCTAGCGCCAGAGACGCGCGGTGTACACCCGCGACCACCTTGGCAGCGAACGACGTGGGGGAAGGATCCCTGACAACCGCACCTCCGCGGGCCCCAACAGACCCAGCATCAGCCCAGAGCAGGAGACCACCTCCGGGCACGGTGCAAAGCTGCAGTAGCGACCCCCTGGGACGAGGAGATGCGCCGAGAAACGGGCCCGAACTCCCTCCGTGCATGGAGAGGGAGTGGAGACGGGAGTATGAAGCCATGGCAGGCACGCTCAGACAAGCGCAGGTGCACGCCATCGACGGCACAGGTAACCCCCCCACCGAGGACGAGTGGAACCGAGTGCTCAGCGCGATAGCCTGGGCGGCTGCTATACCACAACTCGACAAAGCTGTACGGGACCTACATGAAGACCTTGGCCTCATCATGCGAATTCCAGATGCCTTCAGCGCCTACTGGAGCACCCATCCACCCCCTGGGACGCGCAACCCCATGGGCAGGATAATTCACACGCGCAATGTGGCGCCAACGGCAGACGCAGCCTGTGCCCAATTGAGGCAACTCGCGGCCAGCCCGGCGGCTCGCTCAGACTGCGTGTCGGCGCCCGAGACTCCCTTCCAGGGCCTGACGCCAGCCATGCTCCGCGCCATTTTGCGCGCGGGGGCCGGCGCGCCATTCACCGACGATAGAGACCAGGTCCTGAGTGAGACAGTAGAGGCCTCCGCAAGGAACCTCCATAGTTCTGGAAACACCGCCCGACGCGCTGGCACGCCCAGACGTGCGCGCACCCCGGCTGGTACCATCGTGAAACAGCAGAAACCGCTGTGGCCAGGCGCGTCCGAACCAGGAATGCGGCCGAGCCGCGACCGCCCGAAGCCAGCGCCCAGCCGCGCAGCACCGCCGCAAACAGGGCGCGCAGGAGTCCGTCCCGCCGAGCCCCCCGGGGCAGGGCGGAAGGCACACGTAGGATTTCACTGCGAGGCACGGGACGAACCAGAGCAGCTGGCAACCCCAGCAGGGAAAGGTCCGCCAGACCAGGCACCAGGGCACCCAACCCCAGGACCCTGGTCGACCTCTGGGAGCCCTCCCGCCATAGAGCAGGCGAAGGCATCCCCACTGGTGTCGCCTGCAGAGGCGTGACAAGACGAGCCTCCAGGCCAGCAAGCGCGGAGGACGGCCGGATTCGCAGGCCGCGACCCCGACCAGCGGGGTTCGCCCCCCAGCCTGCCGATGTGCTCCAGCAGGTATGGGAACGACACCGGGACGGCCGGACCGGCCTCTCCCCAGTCGCCCCTGCCGACACGACGCTGGCCGCGTACCAAATCGCAGGTCTGGGCAATACGCAGATCATCAACACGCTCAGGCCTCTCCAGCAGGACGGCATTGTTTCCCACGGCTCCTCCGACGGCGCCTGGGACATCTCGGGGCACCTTAGGCTCCACTCAAACGCCGACCCCAGGCTAGGGGACGACTGGACGCACGATTTCACTCAGCAAGCAAGAGCCCGAGTGGTCGACCCTAGACCGAGCCCGAGTGCCGCCCTGGGACCAAGCCTACACCTTGTCTCACTCTTCGATGGATGGGGCCTGGCGAGACTTGCGATCGGCGACCTCATGGCCAAAATTGCCACGGTTCCACGTTTCAGATCCTCCGCTTTTGTCGAAATAAACGAAGAAGCGGCATCTCGAGTCGAAAGGCGTTGGGACCGTGACAACGCTACACGCTTTGACGGGGCCCCCCACACTTGAGACTAGGAGGGGATGTCTGGGATCTACTAAGAGGAGACGATGGGCAGACTCCCTGGTCCGACCACCTGAGAACCCTGGATCCTGGAAGCCTCCTCGTCATCATGGCCGGACTCCCGTGTAACAACTTGTCCGCTGCCAGCCAACACGGAGGACTTGACGGGCTCGCTGGCTCTCAGTCAGTGCACTTCTTCGCCGTGCCGCTCCTATGGAGCATCGCACGTAGGCTCCGGCCGGACGTACGCGTCCTAGTATGCTGCGAAGGCCCAGCTACGATCCTTTCGGCACACAAGCAGGCAATGTGCACGGCCCTGGCAGAGCTTCCACTCGATTGGGCGGTCCGCCTAGACGCCGCCCCCACAGTGGCCAGCCCGAGAGATCGCCTCTGGCTCAGCAACTGCCCTCCCGCCGAAGATCTTGTCACGCATCCCAGACTCCCGAGTCCCTGGGAAAAGCGATGGACCTATAGACCAGACGGACGCATCCCCACCTGGACCCAATCCAAGGCTCCCGCCAATGCCCCCGAGGCCATTGTCCCGTGCAGCTACCAGACGCACCCACTGTGCCTCCTGTACAGCGAAGACAGCAGCTACAGGTGGCTCCTCCGCACCCTCTCCGACACCAGGAACGGCAACAATAACATACTTGCGGAGACTGGAGCCGAGCGCACCTTCCAAGGCTGCACAGAAGGCATGGCCCTCGTCTGTCAAGGTAGAGAGCGGGAGAGCTTAGCCAGCGAAGGAAAGGTGAAGGCTTGGGCAGGATGGCTGCTCGCACACGGAAGAGAGCATGGACTCAGGATCCCATCACCTGAAGCGCGGGCTCGAGCAGTGGGCCTTGGGTCCTACTACCGGTCCTTGGACATTAGGGGGAGGAGGCTCTACGTCGCCGTAGGGATCCATTGCGACCCGAGGTGCCTCCAACGCAGACTCGCGTCCTCCATCCTGGCGTGGAGCAGGAACCCATCCCCGGACAGCTTCATGAGGCTCCGACCGAGGGGCGCATGTGGGCCGCATGGAAGCAGGCGCGCAGCTTCGCGGATAGAAATTGCCCTTGGGCACCGCTTGCCGAAAACCCTTTTCCCAGGCGACATAGTACGAACCATGCTGCAGCAGCAGCTTGCCGATTACGGGCCGCCGCTCCCCTAGACTCGCCTGGAGACCCAGGGACGCTGCACCGCGCCCTCGGGTCTCCCCCGTTCACGAATCTCGTTCCGGGGGCGAGAACTAGAGCTTGGCAAGCCGCCAGCTCCTCCCTGGGACGCGCCCTGGCGCTACACTGTAATTGCACCGTCCGGCGGCCGCGATCCCTCTGGGCCTACCTACATGCAACCGCCTGGAACAACCCCACGTGGGCGGACCTCTGCGGGGACCTCTCCTTGCGGGCCCTGGTCGACGCAATCGCAAATTCCACTCAGCCCGGCACGCTCAAACTGGGCTGCTGGAGCGTCAGGTATCTCAAGAGCACGACTGCACACAAAAACATGATCAAACACGCCTTCTTAACGCAAATGACCACCAACGGGAGGATCGGACTCATACAGGACACCCACTGGACGGAGCACGAAGCGGCCGTCTGGTCCACCATGTTCCACGCACGCACTCTTATCGCCTCACCAGCCTATATCGGACCAGCTGGGGGCCGCGCCGGCGGAGTGGCAATCCTCATTCCGCATGGCGCGACGCTCCTCCGAGCCGAAGACCTCGTCCCTGGGTGCGCCGTCGCAGCCGCGATCAGACGAGGCGATAGCACCTGCCGCCTGGTATCTGCGTACCTCCCTCCGTCCAGAAAAGCCGAAACCATCGATGCCATCCGTCAGGCCATCGAGAGATGGGATGATACCCCCACGTATTGGGGGGGCGACATGAACATACAAATTGACAACCCCAGAGACAGCGAAACTGATGAGGCTGCGGCTCTCTCCGACCTACTCGCGCTGACTGGGTCGAGCGTCTGCCACTGTGACGGGCCCACCAGGGTGGACGCGGACAACGAGTCGCAAATCGACATTGTTGCGCGCCCCTTCCGACAGCTTGGAGCCCATGGAGTCAGGAAGGCCTGGAAGCCTTCAGTTTCTGACCGCGCCATCCTGTACCTGGAACCACAGGGCGCCCCCAGAACTCGCAGAGACAACACCATTCGTGCCGGTGACCTGCGCCTGCTCCCGAGCGAGGCGCATGCGGAGCTAAGAACCCTCTACGCCTTCCTCGAGCGCACATTCGGGCTGCCTGACATCGACCTGACCGGCCTCCTACAACCCGCCGACTGGGTCCGTCCGGCGGCCCCCGGGCAGTTCCCAGCCAGACGCAGTGACAACGACGACGGTGAGGGAGAGAGGGAGCAGGAGCCGTCAGCTCCACCTCCGGCCCCCAATCTGGTAGACGATTACACTGTTCCCCTTATCCCTGCCCTTCTCACTCTTGGTCGCCACGCCATGTCCGCGGCCATGCGAGACTGGTGGAGGAAGTGGCGCAGGAGCAAAACCAACCGCTCACCAGGTAACCTGCTCGCTGCGGCGGCGAGATCCGAGTCCAGCACACGCCCGGTGGGGGCACTCGCGGCCTGGCTTGCCGAGTATGAGTGGGGCGGCAACGACCTGGCCCCCCAGCAGGCTGCCTTTTGGCTGCGGAAGTGGGACAGCGACACTGCTCAGAGGCGTGCCGCCCGCCTCACCCCCGCACAAAGGGGCCCTGGGGTCGAACGCCCCGCTCTCGCCTCCCACTACCGCACGGGCCGTGAAATCTTCGTCAAGACGCACGCTATCCTGGGTGTGCGTGACCCTGATGGGAGGTGGAAGGAGCGCACGAAGGAAGTCGACGACGTCCCATGGCGGAGCCGAAGTCAGATCTGACAAACCGCTCCCCCCCTCCCCCCAGCTGCGGACCGTATCCTCGACGAATATTTCAGGCACAAGGATCTTGGGCAGTTCCCATATTCCCCCAACCCGCAGTGGGGCAGGATCGCCTCCCTCGTCCTGGGTCCGAGCGGCAGCGCTCCTGGGGTGGACGGAGAACCGTATGGGCTGTACCATCCTGGGGCCCGTTTCGTTGCCGGCCTGCTCGCCCAAGCTTGGTACGCTGCGGATCTGAACCCAGAACTCATAGACCAGGTCCTAGGCCCCTCCATCCACCTTCTGGTCTGGATCGGCAAAGAACCCGCCGCTGAGCTACCCAACGATATGCGACCCTTACAGCTCCCCACCTGCCTACGAAGGCTGCACGGTGCAACCATAGCCGACCGCCTCGGCCCCGTGATCGAACCCAGGCTCAGCCTTAACCAAGCGGCCAAGCGCGGGGGACAGTGTGGTCCCAATATCACATCCGCCACCAACCACCTCGCCCTGGATCCAGTTGCCGACACCGAACCCGGGCCATCGTGGGCGGCCCTGCTCGGCGTGCACCAAGAGGCCGTATACCAATATATACAGGACGCCACGAGGCACTTAGGTCCTGCCCCCAGCACTGCCGTCCATTTCTGCGACCAGAACAAAGCCTTCGAGCGCATATCCCTGCAATGGATGGGGCAGCTGACGAAGCGTTGGCAACTCCCCAGCTGGCTCCTACATTCCGTGGATGGCCTGGTTAGCAGCAGGAGCGTGCGCACCTGCAAAGGAAAATACAAGAGCAGGATAAGGAGACTCCTACGATCCATCGGAATGGGAGGCACCGCCTCCCCGCTCCTCTGGTGATTGGGGTACGACCCTCTCATCAGCGCCCTTGCCGACATCACTGGGGCGGACGACCCGACATACGTGGACGACCTGGCCGCCCTTCTTGGCGCCACTGCCCAAACACTCCGTGCCGGCATTGCGCTGCCCTGGCTCGCAAGGACGGCAGGACTCTTGGCCGAAGCCCACAAGTGTAGGGGGATCGAGGCACCATCCGGAATCGACGTCAGACAACATCTCGCCACTGCCCCCGTGGACTTCACCGATAATGGCAACGCGACGACGGTCACAGGCCTTCCGGCTGCGCTCATCCTGGAAATGATCAAGCGGACCTGTGGACCTGACAGCGCGGCGCTGTGCACTCCCTGGAGCTGCCCATGCAGGTGCAACTTCAAAACGGCGCTGGTTCCAACCAGCGACCACGGTTGGTGGAGACGTGCCATGGACTATACTTCTTTCGGATCCTCCGCTGTGCGCCCCCAGTGGCCATACCTCGGCGCCTGCATCGTATCCCGGGCTCTGGAACACCTATCTCATTGCGCTCATCCCCTACCCCTCGCATTACTCCCTACCGGACACCGTGCATGAGAGGACACTCCGGGCCCACCTACGGGTCGCTCTTGGCCTTGCCTCCGCTTCCTGGATTCCCGACAACATCCTCACGGGCCTGGGCATCCGCTTCCAGGTTCCTGGCTGCCCCAAGTGCCCGGTCGCCATTTCGCGTGCGATTGCGGCCAGGGCGCACGCCCTGGATGACCTGTGGGGCCCGCCACAGGCACGGCACAAGGCGGGCAGAAGGTGGAATAAACTCGTGAAATGGGCCCGGGATTCTGCCCCGCGGAATGAGCCCCACAGACCCGGCTCCAAGGTACTGACTGACTCCAGGGCTGCCGACCTATTCAACCGTGCAGTGAGAGAGCCCCTCCGGCTGCGAGCTCGTTACTTTGGTCGCGTGGTCTATGTCGCGGCCTGGACGCAGCTCCACGGACATATTGCTAGCAGGTGGTTCGCCACAACCAGCGACGAGCGCAGGTGGGCACAAACAGACGGCGGAGAATGGTCTCTCCTGGGACACTGTGCATCCTTCACCGAGGCGCATCACGTCCTCCGACTCCTGGCCAATGGGCTGCCCGGGTCCGCGCGCCGGCGGAGCGTGGCAGACAGGATCCCCCACCAATGCAGCTGCGGCAGGTCGGCCAAAAGAGTCTGGCTCACTGCCGGGCAACGGGATGATGGCCAGGCCTGGTGTGACTCCTGCCTTGGGCCCTGGAGCGGTGAGGCCGCCCTCTGGCCTCTCCTAAGCGACGACGTCCTCCCCGAAGACCTGCGCCCGCTCGCTGCAGAGCGAAGAGGACATCACGTCAGCATCAACGTCCCCATGCGGCAGGGACTCTACGGTGCCTGCCCTCTCTGTGGCCTCGGGGAAGCCACCACCGAGCACATATGTTGCTGGTGCCCCGCGGCTGCCCTTGCCTGGGAAAGGGCTAGAGGCCCAGACCACCCCAGGGACCTTGCTACGGCGATGTGCACCAGGGGACAACACCAGAGGCTAGTGTGCCGCCTATTGCACCAGACCTCCTTCAGATACTGTGTGAACCTGGACAGCACCCCTCTTGGCGCCGACGAAGCCGCCAAGCTCATCGTCCAGGGTATCACTGCGCCCGACTCCGATCTCCAGGGAGACGACGAGGAGGACGATGACATGCACGAAGGACAGCCCCCGGGCGCCCCGGCAGATGAAACCGCGGTCTGGGCCCCTATGCTCGACCCCTGTCAGCTGTGCAATCCCCAAGGGCCACACCTACTGCGCATGCGCGGGGCAGCCGGACCGCATCTTGGCAGACAGGCACCACGAGCCGGATGGGAAATCCAGCGCTTCCCTATCACAACTAGAGCCACACGAAGTGGGGACCGCCTCGCTGTTCTCCAAAATTGCGACCCCATGGCGAGCTGGATGCCCCCTGGGGTGGGCTGGTTCCCATGCCCCAGGACAGACAGGGACCTCAGCGCCCTCTGGACCAAGGCTTATTGCAGGCTATGTGACCAGCACACCCTCGTGCTCAGAGCTGGCAGGGATATGGATGCGGGCCAGGAAATCACGGTCCGGGACTCCCCGCTCCCCGCCGCTGACACTGCCCAATGGCCCTATGAGCTCACGTTCGACGGGGGAGCGCGCCGAATCGGAGAAGGGGACAAAGTCTCCGGTGCGGCCGCCGTCCTCTGGAGACACGACCCGCGACGCGGCTACCCGCGCGTCGTTGCTGTCGCTGTTGTTGCCCTCCCAGGCTGTGACAACGCACAGACGGCAGAGGCCTCAGGGTGCAGAGCAGGCCTCGCCCTGCTCCCCCACGTCGATAGCACGCTTCGAGGTGTCAGAGTGGTCGGCGACAACCTAGCGGCCATCCGATACGGGGCCGGCACCGGACGCTACCGACGGCTCCATCTGGCGCAACAGATGGATTTTGCCCCCAGGCAGGCCAGTGAGGCCGGCTGGACCCTTACATGGCAGGCGGTACGACGCCGCCTCAACAAAGCGGCCGACCGCCTTGCGACTCTTGGGGTCTTTTGGGCCGACGCCCTCCGACACGCCGGTGAACTGGCGGTCACCTCTTGGGTCGTCTGGGACGGTGCCCATCGCCCCCCTCCTCTCCGCTTCCCAGCCGCTGGTGTCGACCTTTGCGACTTGGACCAGGTTGCCCGTTTCGTTGACGCTCTCGAAAATCCCCCTCCCCCTCCTCTCCCCTGACCGCCCCCGCCCCGACGCACTGAGGTCCCGACAATACGCAGCCTTCAGCTGCCGCAGCGACAGCCAGCAGCCTTCAGCTGCCGCCCTGGGACCGACGCGACGCCCTGGGATCATGCCTAAGAACAACCAAGGCCCCATCCGACGGTGGCCCTCCTGTTTGCCGTACAGTGAGGACGGGCCGCCAGTACGCATGGGCACACGCGTCTTCCTGGCCCGTTTCTGTCCCTGGATGCGTTGGGTCTACTTTAACGGTGGGTGGCGCCACTGGTGCGAGATCTGCCAAGAGCCCGCGGACGACACACAGCACATCCTAAGTGACAAGCGCTACGAGATGTCGGGTGCGCGTTACCAAGACGGTTGGCCCGGCCCGAACACTTTTGTCACTCCTGGGAATCTGTGGAGCAGCTGCGCGGGTGGTTCCTGGGACACGAATCGCAATGTGTCTATTGTGCGAAAGCCCTGGCTCGGCTGGAGACCCGTCAAACCCTCGGTTTCCCAGGGCGGTGCACGTTTGCTCCCAGGTCTCTCGATCCCAGAAGATGCGCTGCATGCGCCCACCACCTACCCTCTCTGGGACGACGCGCCGACGTACAACTGCCCTGGAGGTACCAGGTCCGACCCAGAGCAGGTGCGGACGCACCTGATGGACAGACGTCAGGCTACAAGGACGGGCCTCAGACAGCCCGACCACGGCGACGAGACCAGGACGCGAGCGAAGTCGTCCATCGGGCCCCCGCCTGCCGCACCTGGGCAGGCTACTGACGCCTCGGTCGGACCCCCGCCCCCGCCCCCGCCGCCCCGCCCCCCGCCCTCCTGGGGCCCGCCCATTCAGCAGCGAAGAGTGGTGCTTTCCGAGGAGGACGCTTCATCACCAACAAGCCCAGCGGGTCTGGACGATTCGTTGGCTTTGCAGGCGGCAGCCGAAGTGGCCAGCCTCTACCCTGTATCACTGGACTCTCCGCTCTCCAGGGTTCACCCCAAGGCGGCACTTGGGGAGCTGACGGGCGCCGTTCGACTCCCCTCACAGTGGCCCTACTCTCTCCAGGATCGAGGACAGACGCTAAGGAGGATCGCCTGGGTTGAAAGCCAGGCCTCTGTTGAGACGGTGGACGACGGAAAAGACTCCACACGAGAGGACCTGGCCAGGAAAGGTAACTGTGCGCTCGGCGTCCGCATCACGAGGATCGACGCCAACACTGAGCTGGACGACCTAGACACCTTTCGGCTACGAAACGCGATGGATCTCCCAGAGGGTAAGGAACTCTACTTGCTGGAGTGGCCTTCTAAGTACAAGGCTGCATCCAGGATCCAGGAAGGGGACAAGGAAGGCAGGGGGCTACATGTCCGTCGCGGGCCCCACTGTCGACAAGATCGCAGACGTCACGGTCTGGTGGCCCCCCTCCCTGGGAGGCCCCGCCCACCCCAGGGACGCCCAAGCGCTCGGCCTCAGCACGTCCGCCAGGTACCCCTCCGACAGGCGCATAGTGCTGTGCAATAGTGGGAAGGGAGGACCTTTCCATGAGGACGAGGCCAAGGCGAAGCGGCCCCAAAGCGAAGACGCCCCCTGGTATCGAGTAGACGAGGCCCCTTCCGACATCCAGTTCTGGCGGCAGTGTTGGGCTCTTGACCAGATCTACCACCTCCGACAGAACCCGGCGGACTTGTTTGCCCACCAGCTGTCACCGCTGACCTTTCTCTTAGCTTTCGTGCACGCCCCGCGCGCGGATCGACTTGCGGCCAACGACCTGATGCACACCCGCTCTTTGGGCCTGAGCCTGAGGGCCAGAGCTGCCGCCACCCTGGGCTACGACGTTCCCGACGCCGACCACACGCAGGCTGTCCAATGCGGCTTTCTACCACGGGCACCCCCACTTCCCCTGGGTTAGCAGGCTTTCTCCGACGACGAGATTTCGGACGCGACAGGCTCCGTCTTCCAGAGGGTACGCCCCGCTCCCAGCTCGGACACCTTCCGCGACAGGGTGGACAAACACAAGCCGAACAGCGACGCGACCAAGGCCCTTCAGGCCACCCTGCACCACCACGCCGTACTAGTGCACGGACCCCCTGGGACAGGCAAGACCACCTTCTCTGTAGCTTGCCTGGATATGTGGGGAAGCTGCTTGCGCCCGGGGCAGGCAGTTGCGCTGGCTGCCGGCTCCAACACAGCGGTGGACCAACCAGCTCTAGCGATGGTCGAAGCACAGCGTCAACAACGCCTGGATCCGGACACGGGATTTCCTGGGAAGTTCGTGCGCCTGGCAAGAAAGGAGCGTGTCAACGAGGCACTCGTCGACCTGACACCTGAGGGCCACTACACGAACGCCCATGGGGAATTCCCGTTCCAGGACGGGGACAAGAGCCAGGACTACAGGCCCTACAAGGCGAACCTACTAGGAGACGCTAGGGCAATCGTGTCCACACACGAGGCAGCCGAGGCCCTCGGACAAAAGGACAGCCCCCACATCGTTCTCCTGGTGATCGACGAGGCTGGTCAGGCCACGGAACTCCACGCGCTCATGTCCATGGTAAACCTGATCAACAGCGGCGGGGTCCTGGTCCTGGTGGGTGATCTGAACCAGTTGCCCCCTACGGTGCTCTCCAAGCTTGCGAACGACCTGGGACTCTGTGTTAGCATTTTCGACCGGATGTTCCACGCACTCCGCGGCCAAGAGTCGGCCGTGGTCCACCTCTCGATCTGCTACCGCATGCATCCGCAGCTACTTGCCTTTCCGAACGCAGCCTACTACGGCAAGGGCATGACCTCCGGTATCATGGACCCGCTCAGGGACAGGCCCATTGTTGAAGGCATCCCATGGAGAGACATTACACCCTGGGAACCAGGACGACTGACCAAGCTGGCGTCTCTCACCGGTTCCGCCGAGAATGATCTCCGCACGACCCTTGAGCAATTGGACCCGCCGCCAAACGGAGACAAGCACCGCTTCCTGCTGGTCGACACACCCTCCTGGGAAGTACCGTCGAACCTCCAACCAGGCTACGCCAACCTCCCTGAAGCAGCACAGGCCGTAGACATCGTGCGGGCACTTCTGCCCGAGCTCCGAAAAGGCACCTCCGTCAGAATCGTGGTCGGCTAACCAGCTCCAGACGGCTATCCTCACGGATGGCGCTGGCCGCAGGGCCCCCGCCATCTCTCCGGCGTCCTGCGAAATTCGAAAGGTGGCAGGAAGGGGAAGGCAGGCAAAGGGAAAGGCGGCATCGCTCGCGATGGACAAGACACCCTGGGCCCTGGACCTCCCCCTCAAGGCCACCAGGTGGACGTGCAACGGTGGGAATCTGTCTTTCGGGAGGACCGCAATGCCCAAACAGCCATCGGCACTCCTTCCCTGGACTCCGGCAGGCAGCGGGCGAGCACATGAAGAGTGGGGCGCTCAAGCTCACCACCATAGACTCCAGCCAGGGAGGGGAGGCGGACATCGTAATTGTACTAACTACGAGGAGCAACGGGAACCGCAACTGGGGCCCTGTCGACGACGCCAAACGCCTGAACGTGGCGATCACCAGGGCCAAGCGGAACATCCTGATCTTGGGGGACGGGCGCATGTTCGCCAACGCCACCTGGTCCCAGCTGCGCGTTCTCTCTGAATACGGGCGCCTGACCCGCCTCTGGGGGCGCTTTCGTGGCGGCGCTCCCGCGGGCCACAGGGGCCCCCTGGTCATCGACGAGAGCTTCGACCCACTGCGCGACCTCGCCTCCTGGGTACCCTCACCTATTGCCTGGAGCTGCGACGCAAAGGGGGAGAGTGGACAAAATGAGTTGGACGCGGCCAACAAGAAAGCACGTGGCGCCCAGGCTACTGGTTTCGCCGAGCGCTACAACGCTCCCCTGGACGAGCACTTCGACTGGGACTCCCTTGGGAAGCTTATCTCGGGCGGCCTCAACGATATTCTCTCGACGCCTGCTTTCCACGTCCTCATCTACTTGATGTCTGGACTGCACCCGCACGAGTTCTCACTAGCCGAGACACCGCGACAACCGGGCAGACTCGACCGCAAGGCGTGGTCGCACTTGGGCTTCCTGTTCGACATGTCCCTGGGACTCGACGCTACTAATCTAGTCTACAACATGCTCTGGGCCGCAATGGTGTGGACACTCGGCCTGGGCATCCCCTGGCTTGACGCGAACTACGCAATCCACGACGACTCCCTTCCACCGTTGCCTCACGTCAAGGGGGGGCGGGTAACGCTCTGGGGGCGACGCCAGTGTACCCCCAAGGGGCTCTTCCGGCAGGTTCCCAAGGCATGGAGCACTTCTGCTAAGGACTGCTGCAGGCACAGGAAGCACCCTGGAATGGACGGGCTGCAGGACATCCTCCGTGGCGCGTCCGACGGCTCCAAGCAGGACGGGACCCGTAAGGGAATCATAGACACCAACGGCCTCCCTGTGGAATCTTGCAAAGCCCGGTCGCTCTTGGTCGTCATGATGCCGATGGCTTCGCGAGCCGCGCGTTTTCCTGTGGCCATTCTCTCACGCAGAGCAGACCGGGGACGTCATCGAAGCCATCCTGGGCTTCTGTGTCCCCTGGCAAGAGGCTCATCAAGGTTTTCGGCACGACTTCGCACGAACCTGGAGCCTCACGTTAGACGACCTGGCCGACCTCCACGGCCGCATCGAGGCAATCCTGCCACCCATCTTCAAGCTCGTGGCGGTGGCGCACCACCACCCGGATGCGCGGCGCGCGGGCAGCCGGCTGCCCGCAGACCTGGAGCGAATTGGACAGGCAGGATTTCCAGCTGAAAGCGCCGATGTTTGTCCTCGAGAGGATCGTCCCGCCCGCCACTCTGACTTCCCTGGGTACGCACCGCTGCTCGGTGTGCGCGCTACACCTTGCTCTGGCGGGAACCGACGCCTCCCTGGGTGCCGACGATCGACGTGCGGGGCTTGCATACATTGGCGGCGGATTCGCCTTATCCAATACCGACCTCAACGCCCCCTTGCCGTCCACCCCCGCCCCTGGCACCAAACAGGACCCTCCTTACATTCCTGACGAAAGGCTCGCTCCCGAGCAGAAAAACGGCAGGTTCAGGAGCGACAGGTGCGGAAGGGACCAGCTACGCTCCACCGACGGCACGTGGATCTCCGACGACACGCGCCAGATGGTCGCTCAGAATAGGCCCCAGGCCTACCTCAACGGCGCAAACATGGGATGGCACTGCGAGACCTGCTGGATACGACACCTGGAGGATCAGGGCATTCCAGCTCCGACAGGTGCGACCATTGCCGACAAGGTCAAGGAACACGAGCAGCAGAGGACGGGTTCCGCTAGCAACGACAAGGCGGATGCTCTCCCCTCCCTGGGACACCTCCCACTCGGCTACGGATGCAGCCCCTTGGCGGACACCAGAACGCTATCGGACCTCATCATGACGCCGATGGGCATGGAGATCCCTGAGCGTGCCAACACCACCATTCCCATCCTACGGATCCGAGACGAGCGTTTCGGCCTCAAGGCTGCCCAGAGCCAGAGCTACTCCGCTCGGTGCGACACATGCCCCCCGGGGGCTCCGCTCCTCGTCTGGAAAGCAGGAGCCCCGCCCCTGGGCTGCTTCATATGGAAGCCAGCGGAAGGGATAGGGGTGCCTGAGCAGGCCGGGCTGCCTCCCATCGACAAACGAGCCATAGCCTGGTGGGAACGCAAGTGGAATGCCACCTGGTGCTGTCGACGCTGCCTGGTCCGGGTATGGAACATCGGTCCTGCTACCCTGGGCCACATCCTGGGTCGGGATTTTAGAGCGCTATGCCCAGCCGAGGCCCCTGTCCTCCCGACGCTCAGCAGCCAGATCGGAGCTGAGGTATCAGTGGACATATGGGAGTCTCTCCCATGGCTAGGCGCGGACGCCAAGGCCCAGGACCGCTTCACCAAGGCCGGAGCGAGCAACTTCCCTGGGTCTAGCGCCGCGAGTGATGCGGCCGCCGCGGCCGAGAGAGCTCCCAGGTCCCTAACACAGCTCATGGAGCTCCTGCCAGATCTGCCAGTACCGCAGGGCCCGCTCCTGGACAACAGGGACGTCAACAACCCCACGCTGAGCCCAAACGACCCCAGGAGCGGACCAGGCAGTGGGGGACTGTCCGCACAGCGACAGCTCGTGACCTACCTCCGTGACTTCCACCCTGGGCTGGAGTACACCTGGAGACAGTTCTGCTTCACCAACCGCGACAGCAGCATCCCAGAGCATAGTTGTGATGAAACCTCATGGCCGGTCGGACGTCTGATTGAGTTTCTCAGGACGGTGTACGGCCAATGCATCCCTGAGAATTGCGTCCCGCCCAACCAGTGCTGGGAGGGTAAACGGGTCGCCGCGGCGCGAGTCGTCGCCCACCTTACCAACGGCGAGAAGCATAGGGATTCCTGGGTGAGGTACGCCGCGACCCTAGCCCCGGCAAGTGGTTTTAGTCCTATCAGGCACGAAATGGGCACGCTGACGAGTTTCCTACTCAGCCTCAGTGCCGATGCCCTCGCCTCCACGTCCATTACTTCCTTGGCCGAGTCACCCCCACCAGTCGTGCAGAGCATGAGTGAGGACAGGCCGGACACCCCTACGGTGGCCGACACAGACAAGTCTTTGGGTACGAGAGACAACGACTCCCGTCTGGGCCTCCCGGACCCGCCCGACCACACGGTCAAGGACGAAAGCGGTGAAGACGTGATCCCCCCTACGGAGAAGGTGGAGTCACCCGACTATGGAGAAGGCGAGCCCCCTCCTCCTGTATCCTGCTCGGACTCGGCCACGGAGGTCGATGACAACGGCCCATGTGACAAGGCGCCTCAGCGGAGCCCAACGGCAGACAGTTCTGAACCCAGCTCCGAACGTGACCCGACCGCTGCCGGGGATGGCCCGGCTAACCCCAACCAAAACACCAGTGTTGCCAGGGGATTTGAGGAGGAGAGCGCCCGCGGCAGGGGCGACGTGCGGACCGAGTGCCCCCCACTGCGTACCCCGCAGGTCCCTGGATATAGGCCTACCTACCCTCGCCCAACAGGTTCGACGGAGCGCGACACGCTCAACCTGTTGACCGACTCACATGGGGGACCCATGTACAAGGTTTGGCTGGGCACGGTGGACCTGGAGCGTAACGACGAGACACCCGCCAGACGCCTCGCCAGGTACCAGTCTGAGTTGGGTGCAGTTTTCTGCGCGCTGTGGATTGCGCACACACAGCGCATTTGGCCCCCTGGATCCAGGGAGCCCAAATCAGACCCGAGACTGCACACGGAAGCGACCATCAACAATTTCTTTGATGACTGGAAAGGCTGCGGGCACAGCGCCTACCTGATGGACACGAGGTACGGCTACCGCATTGACTGGGACAAACTGCGGGCCGACTACCTGCGACACACCCGACCCGACGGCAGGGGCAAAGGCAACCTCCAGCAGAGCAGCTGGCGAGACCGTGCTACAAGCTCCTGGGACACTTGGGGTAGCTGGCAGAGCGACTGGAGTGAAGGCTGGCGTGGCGATCGCTGGCAGACGGGTGGCAAGCGGGGGGGAGGCAGACCCGACGACCGAGACGAGAAGAGACACCGATGGAGAGACTGAGTTCATTCCCCATACATCCAGCTTCTATACATCCCGAACAATCTCACTACATACGACGTGCAGCCTTCAGCTGCCTTACTTTTTCTTTCAACCGTGTGGCAGCCAGGCTGCCCACCCTCCCTGGTCCGCACTCTTCCTGCCTTTGGACCCAAGTGTGCCGACCAGCAATACCATATGCCTCGCTGCGTGGGTGAGCGTAGCTTGCAGACCCTAGCTGGCCCATGGCCCTGCTGTAGTGGTTCTCACCAGAGGCCCGAATGGTCCTGTGCTCGGCTAAGCTGCCTTGGGACCGATCGGGGCTCATTCCTGAGCGTGCCTGCTCCCTGGGATTCTCTATCAGACAGCGGCCTTCAGCCGTGCTACTACAGACCCATTTGCGGCATTCCGCCGCCCCTCCTGGTACGCGTGCTCCTGCCTTTGGACTCGAGTACGTGTGCCAGCAATACCGTCCACACTGCTACCTTGTGTTGCGTGTGGCCTGAGTGGCCCCTGGTCCTACTGTAGCTGTTTTCACCCTGCCAGGCCAGCCTGGCGCGCAGCTCTGTGGCCGACGACATGCGGTTTTCGCACCGTACCCAGACCTGCGCTCACTCCCTGGGATCTTCCAAGTTACGACGGCCTTCAGCCGTGCCTACCCCCCTTTTCTCCTGGGAGCACTCGAGACACGGATGGACGGGCGGTCCATCGCCGCGGGTCGTTACGCCAAGGACGGAAGGCTCACCCGCTTCCGCCGCCCCTCCGACTGGGCCGACGACCTTACCCGATCAGCGCCGTCCACCGATGCTCCGCGTCACTACCCTGACTGCGGCACGGTTTCGGAGTTCGACGGTCTGGCCTTTCCTCGTTGCTCTCCCGCGCATGTACGTGTGCGGACTTCCCTGGGACTCTGTGACTGTGAGGGACTTGCTGTCGTGGGTATTTGACGGTAGTTGTCCTTCCGAGCGCCCCCACGGTTGGGTCTGCCGATCGGCGTTATGTCACATTGTTTTCGGTGCACGTCCACTCTCGAGCGACCCCGCGTTCCCGCAGAGTGGCTACCGGCACCGCGCTGCGTATTGAGTTGACCGCTGGTCCTCTGCACGCAGGCGCATCGCTCAGCAGCGGTCGGGTCTGGCTTTGACTGCTCCGTCTTTGGCTTCCCCTTGCGAGGATGCGCTTTCTGATGCTGCGACGGTTCGCTGGCGCTGTCAGAATTATCTCCTGCTGGACGAAGTCACCAGTTTCTGTCTGCTCATACCCGTCAGACTCCCTGGATTGACTTTCTCGCACGGAGACCGTTCCCTGCCATGCGGTTGTCTCGACACGATCGCGGCCCGGAACGTACTGCGCGCCATTTTGGCTGCGCCTGGCTCGCCCTGAGGGCTGTCCTCTCAGATTCCCTGGGTTGCAGCTTGCACGACCTCTCAGGTGGCTGACCTTTCAGACTCCCTGCCTGGGATTGCACGACCGCCTGGCCTCTCAGACGCCCTGGGTTGCTGCCCCCCCCCCCCCGCCGCCTGATCCGCGGCCCCCGCGCGCGCCCGGGAATTTAGTCGCGGCCGCAGCCCGACCGTGACTGCTCGCCGCCGGCGCTTCCGCCTGCGGCTGTAACAAAAAAAAATGAGCGAATCACTGCACGCACCCAGCCGAGGCCAGAGCGCTTCCGGGAGCCGACGGGGGCGCGCGAATCGCCGGAGTCGGAGGTCGAGGAGGGAGCAAGAGAGAGGAGGGGGGACGACGCCGACGACGACGACGACGACGACAACGAATCAGCGCGCTGCCGCGCGTGGTGTCCGAATTTTAAGACAGGCGAGAGTTTCTTTATATTGCTTGTCGGATGTTGTGAGTTTGTGCGGTCTCGAATCCACGTGATTCACTTGTGCAGCTTTTGTCCCATGCGTGTTTCAGACGCCCAGAAGCGTGATGCATGGGATGAGATTTGCGCCCCTGCTTCCCCGTGGCCCAGCCCCTGGCAAATCTAGGCCAGGCAGACAGGGCAGGAGCGGGAGGCGTGCGCGGGAGGGAGGGAGACCCCCCTGCGCGCGGCCCGATCTCGCCAACCCGATGTTCCAGGCGCGCCGCGCGCCTCAGCGCCGCCGCGCGTTTGCAGCCAAGACGGCAGAGCCCCCTCTCAGGATGCGTGCTGGTCCCAGCCCCCCCCCTTCCACCCGTGCCGACAGCACGTGCTTAACCCCCCCAGCGAGTTCAAGGGGGGGGCGCTTATTGTCCCATCCAAAGTGCTCTCTGGCCGTTCTGCGGCGCAGTATCGGGCCTGCCTGGGGGCCGTCCTGGAGGGGCCTCGGGCTGACCCGGTAGCGTCTCGGTGGAGTCCTTCGGGCAGGAGGCCTCCATGGCCGCCGGGGCGCCGTCAGGAGCAACCTGGAGCCCATCGGCGGGCTAGCCCGAGCCCATCGTGATCCCCCCCAGCAGCCCGTCGCCTCCCGATGGGCTCGTCAGAGTGAGGGGGCCGAGCGGTCATTCACTGTCCCTGGGTGCGTGGCTGAAGGGGGGATTCGTGGTGAGGATTCTGCTTGTTGCGTTGTTGTTGTTGCTGTTGCCGTTGCTGTTGCTGTTGCTGCTGCTGCAGCTGTTGTTGTTGTTGTTGTTGAACATTATTAATTCTAAAGAATAATTATTGTTGGGGCCCCTGGTGCACGGCCCCCCTGCGCCGCCTAGGCCGCAGCTACATTTTCATCATTTTCGTGAGGAAGCCTCAGGTAATTCGATGTGATCAAGATCCGGTTGTTTTGTTCCCCCCCGCTTTCCCTTGCAAAAAACACTATAAAATGACATTTCTTGTTCTAATATAATCAAATTTCAAGAATCCTTTGCAAAAAATAAGGTAAAGTGGACATTCGCGCGCGCAAGACGAAATCCTTCCAAAAGCTTAGTGTTCGGAGCGATTTTAACATAAAAACATCAAAAAACCAATGGTTTTTCAACAAAAAAATGTCAAAATCTCATCCCGCGCGCTCTTGCGGATTCGTAGGAAACCCAACACTTTTTAAACATTTCTGTCAAACGGGCTTTTGCGAGCAACTTTTTCGAACTTCTGCGACAACGGTTGCGCACCTGCCAGGGCCATCATCCCTGTCAAATAATACCATGCGGGACACATTCGTTTTTTCTTCGCGCGCGCACGCCGAAATCTCCAAAAACCATTGGGTTCTTAAGAATTTTAGCACCGCGCATCATAAAATCACACGAATCGCACCGTAGGTCCTCGAAAAACAGCTGCACGACTTTTCAAAATTTCCACCCGCGCGCGCTGTCCGAATCCTAAAAAAACAATGGTTTCCCAACATTTATGTTACATGAGCTCGCGCGAGCTACTTTCGCACGCTCTTGCAACGGGGTTCGCGCGCCTGCCAGGGGCCATAATCCCTTGCGGTTGCGCCATAGGTTGCGCCCTCGGCCGCCGAGAATAAAACGCCCCCTATTGGTTGCGCCATAGGTTGCGCCCTCGGCCGCCGAGAATAAAACGTCCCCCTACTGGTTGCGCCATAGGTTGCCCCAGGAGGCCTTCAAGAGGCCCCAAGAGCCCGCCGTGAGGACCCAATAAGCCCCCAAGAGGCCCCAAGATGCTTCCAAGAAGCCCCCCAAAGCTCAAGAGGACCCCAAGCGGCTCCAGGAGGCTTCCCCCCTACCCCAAGAGGACCCCAAGCGGCCCCAGGAAGCCTCCGACTGATCACTGTCACATCCGTAGCCATCTCGGATCAAGGTATCGCCTGTGTTCTTGGATGGGTCATGGCTTTGTCGGCGAAAGCCCTTGACGACCAGTATGGCCCAGAGCTGTCGCGGCCTCCCTTGGCTGACTGCGGCAGCCCGTATTATTTGCATCAGGCGCTCGTTGCAAAGGGTATCCAGGTCAGTCACCAGGCGTGCAAGCTTTGGTGGTGCAAGTATCGGGTTGTGCCTGGCACGGTCAGTATTTCTAGCGCCACGGAGCTGGGGGAGCATCGCGGCTCTGCCATCCGCCACCTGGGCATCGAGTATAATACAGCTTTTAAATTATGCGGGGCGCTCCGACAGTTGGATCCACCACTGTATGTGTCAAATAAGGTCGCAACGACGTGGTTACTGCAGTATTCTTCCAAAGAGACGCTTGTCAAAGTGCAGAACGCTGGCCATCTGGAGACCTGGTATGGAGAACGTATTCGCACAGACATGCCCGAGGGGACTACTGACGGGGCCGTCTTGAAGCAGTGGCTCCTGGGACATTTATCTGTGTCTGCTGACGCCAGGGTATGTCAGAAGTGGCTCAGCACGGAGCGGGGCGCCAAGGGAGCATTGAATACTGCCCAAGCTGTGGAGGAATGTATAGGCCAGCGTCTTCGACTCAATCAGTATCGGGAGAGCTTCGCCGACGAGGCCGCCGCGGAGGTCCTCTCGCAGATTCTCTCGGAGAGCGACCCTCCCGTCGCTGTCAGCGGTATGGTTTTGAGGCAATGGTACGTGAAGTATCACCCTGACTCCGGACCTTTGCAGTATGACACGGCTGAAAAGCTCGACGCGGCACTTGGTGACCACATGCGCGCGGTATATCCAGGGCTGAAGTACCACATCTTGCATACCGTGTTGCGTATGCGACGGAAAGCTGTCTTGGTGTCCCGAGGAGTGTTGAGACAGTGGTGCGATGCGTATGCGTCGGTGAGCTCTTCAGTGCAGGCGACGGCTTCATCCGCCCAGGCCGTCACCAGGCGTGTATTGAAGCGCCCGGCGGCGCGGGTCGCAGGCGGGGTATTGAAACGGCCAGCCGCCGCCGGATCTGCCCGCGTGGCCAAACGGCCTGCCGCGGTCGACTGGGAGGAGCCCGTATCGAAGCAGCAGGCCACGGCAGCTTCTTCCTCCACAGATGTGGTTTGTATAAAGCTGCTGACGGGGGATGCTGTAGAGGCGGCGTGCGGCAAGCGGTATCGAGAGCAGGTCTCCGACTTGGGCCTTGGCCTCACTTACCCGAATATGCAGGTGCGTCTGAAGGCCTGGGGGTATGAGGCGGGCCCATATGCCTTGCGAGAGTGGCTCGGCAAGTATCGACTCGGAGACGGTGCCAAACATGGCAATTGCGCCGTCTACGCGTTGTCGCGCAGGGACCTCCAGTATTGGTATCACGTAGAAGGCTTGAGGGGGCGAGCGCTGGTGGAAAAGTATCGCGCGGAGACCGGGGTATTTGCACATTGGGTCGCGCTGGAGAGGTGGCTGAAGGCGCCCTCCCAGCACGAATGGCACTTTGGCACATGTATGTGGTTCGTTTCTGTTCGTATGGGCTTGGCCACTTTGCCACATCAACATTCGCATGTATGCCGCAGCCATTTGTGCTCAAGGTGCATTTGCGTATCTTCGCATTTACGTATTTGCGTATCTTCGTATTCACGTATCTTCCATCTTACGTATCTCCTTGGTCATGGACGGGGACTGGGACGCCGCCGGAGAGTATACTCCATCGCAACAGCAGGTCGCCCAGCGTATGTGGGACTGGAACGTCCCACGCGGCGGCGAGAATGCTGTATTCGTATGGCTGAAGATGCTTGCCGAGAGCAGATGGTTCGCTACGGGTATCTACTTCCCCGCGGTGTGGAATGGAGTCATGGGTGTATGCCTCTGCGTATCAACGGCTGCGTCCACGCGAGTATCGAAGGCCAACTCGGAGGTCGACGAGAACATGAAGCGTAGGGGCGGTATCGAGACGCCTGAGTGGCTCGCGTTCGACGTCTTCTTCTACGCGAACCTCGTATTCGGGAACCTCCACGGCTTTCGAGATCCAGAAGGGCGGGCACTGGGCACGCTCGCGTATGTGCTCGAGCAGCTCAGCGCCACCGCCGGCATACGTGACTGGACACGCGACGTATTCGTCCGGCACGGCGAGTGGATGTATGCCGGCCTTCGCAGGATCTTGGATCGACTTCGTATTCGCGTTCACGCCGAGGTCGTATCGGGGCTTTCGTATAGGGCCTTGATGAGCTTGGACGTATTCATCGCCATTCACGCGCCATCCATGGGGCATGAGCCGCAGGGTATGGCACTGTGGGTTGCCGCGGGCGAGCCCGGGGTATACCCGACACAGGACCAATGGTGGCACCAGGACGTATACCGACCGTGGGGCCAGTCGCCGCATGGGAATCTAATGGACTACCGACTGGACCTCGGTATCACGGTGCAGGTCCCGGGCGTCTTGGCGGCATTTCCTCTCGCAGCCACGGGCCCGGCATCCGCGAGCAGGCGTATGAGCATCGTGCTCGGACACATCCCTGATGTCGCCATTGCGACGCGTATGGCCTCCGTGCTGCCACCTGTCCAGCCTCAGGTATCGCCGCGGATTGGCGCCATCACGGACGGGACCCAGGAGGAGGAGCCTTCGCGTCTGTAGGCTGTATGCCGTTGGCCGCTCATGACAGTATGAGTGCCGTTCCGTATGCCGCATGCCCTTGGCCGCTCATGACAGTATGAGTGCGCTCTGGCAGTATGCTCCCTGTTCCCCCGCCGGCACTGTTCGCCGAGGCTGGGCGATAGAAAAAGAAAGTATGGCAGCATCGCGACAACCATCGGGACAACCATCGGGACAACCATCCGAACAACCATCGGGACAACCAGCGGGACAATCATGTGGACAACGATCGGGACAACCATAACCATCAGGACAACTATCGGGACAACCATGGGGACGACGATCGGGACAACCACGATCATCAGGACAACCATCGGGACAACCATCGAGACAACCATCGGGAAAACCATATCGTCTCTCTCTCTCTTGTGTATTCCCACATCCCTCAGGAATTTGCCCTAAAGATGTGATCAACCATCTTGTGCGTACGTACCATGATCATGTGTACCATGTACCCTACGGGTCATATGCAACTGATGCCTTTGCGTATTCCCACTTCGGCACAGGAATTTGATGAAAAAATGTGACGAACTCCTCTCTCTCTGTCTCTCTCTCTTTGTCTCTCTCTCTCTCCCGCTCTCTTCCTCTGTCTCGCCTTCTCTCTCTCAGTGTCTGTACCATGCCTAGCACTGGTAACAAAGGTATTTGTGTATCCCCACATCCGCCCAGGAATTCCACAAATGTGACCAACTATCTTGCGAGTACGTATCATCTCATGTGTGTCGTGCACACTATCAAATGTAACAGAGTTGTGTATTCCCATCATCCCAGGAACTTGACCCAAAAATGTGACCAACTCCGCTCTCTCTGTCTCTCTCTCTGTCTGCTCTCTGTCTCTCTCTCTGTCTCTCTGTATTATGTATGTATGGCACAATTGCACCATGCTGGGCACATGCGCGCCCCGAATAAGTGACCAAGTTCTGTGGGTGTGTACCCCACGCCAGTGTAGTAGCCACGGTCGTCCGCACGCCACGAAGTGAAGTGTCCCAACGTCATAGGGCGGGAAGCTGGGTTTGGGTGGTCGCGAAGAGTCGTTTGGATATTTGGTAGAGCTTGTAATGCCCCCCCACGAAGTGGGGGTATTGCCTGGTGTCGTATGAAAACCCTGGCACTGGGGAGAACACCACGCGTTCGGGTAAAATGATTGTTGTTGTTGTTGGTGGTGGTGGTGGTGGTGGTGGTGGTGGTGGTGTTGTTGGTGTTGTTGTTGTTGGTGGTGGTGTTGTTGTTGTGGTTGTTGTTGTTGCTGCTGCTGCTGTTGTTGTTGGTGGTGTTGGTGGTGGTTGTGGTGTTGTTGTTGTTGTTGGTGGTGGTGGTGGTGGTGTTGCTGTTGGTGTTGGTGTTGGTGTTGGTTTTGGTGTTGTTGTTGATGGGTGTTAATTGCTAAATAATTCGTATTGTTGGACCCCTTAAAGGCGTTTTGGCACTCTCGCCGAGGCGCCGGCTACATTTTCATTGAAAAGGAGGCTCACGCTCGAGCGGTTTGGGGGACCGCCAAAACCGGCCCCCAAACAGCAACAACGCTCCCGCTCGAGTTTTTGTCATTTTTTACTCAGGGCTGGTGTTCGTGCTCGCCGCCGCAAGCCGCCGTCCTATCAAAACCAGCGCTCCCGCTCGAGACTTCCTCCCGTTTTACCTTGGACTGGCGCGCTAGTCTTTCTCTCATCGGCGCTGCCCCCAGCAAAAACAACTCTCCCGCTCGAGGCGTCCTCCTTTTTTTACTCAAGGCGGTGCTCATCCTCGCCGCCGAAAACCGCCGCCCTGACAAAACCAGCGCTCCCGCCCGAGACTTCCTCATGTTTTACGCTGGACTGGCGCCCAACTCTCTTTTGAACTGGCGCCGCTCCCAGCAAGAACAACGCTTCCGCTCGAGGTTTCCTCCCTTCTTCCTGAAGACGGTGCTGTTCCTCGCCGCCGACAACCCCCTTCCCGACAAAGCCACGGCTCCCGCTCGATGCTTCCTCCCTTCTTACTCAAGGCGGTGTTCCTCCTCGCCGCCGAAAACCGCCGCCCCGACAAAACAAGCGCTCCCGCCCGAGACTTCCTTCCGTTTTACGCTGGGCTGGCGCCCTACTCTCTTTTGAATTGGCACCGTTCCTAGTAAGAACAACGCTCCCGCTCGAGATGTCCTTTCTTTTTCCTCAGGACGGTGCTGTTCCTCGCCGCCGACGGCCCCCGTCCCGACAAAACCACAGCTCCCGCTCGATGTTTCCTCCCTTCTTACTCAAGGCGGTGTTCCTCCTCGCGCCGAAAGCCGCCGTCCCAACAAAACCAGCGTTCCCGCTCGAGACTTCGTTTTGTTTTACGCTGGACTAGCGCCCTACTCTCTTCAGCATTGGCGCCGCTCCCAGCAACACAGCAACCCTGCTCGAGACTTCCTCCCTTTCTATTCAGGGCCAGGTCCTTGCCTCACCGCCGACAGTCCCCATCCCCACCAAGGCAACCCTGTCGTTCGATACTTCCTTGTGCTTTACCCTTCGCTGGGGTTCCACTGGCGGTCTCGCATCGGCGCAGCAAGGCGCGGGCATGTGTTTTCGAGGCGGGATATGTTGAAATTCCTCGGAGGAGGTGTTCGCAAGACTTCATTGGGCGGGATATCTGGGAATGGGAATACTGGACCCCGCTATAGAACAAGAGTCGGATGGTTATCATGATGGACGCATGCTTCCTGTGGAAACATCGCCCATGAGGATAAACTGCTTGTTGCTGCTATTGTTGTGATTGTTGTTATTGCTGTTGTTATTGTTATTGTTGTTGTTATTGTTGTTGTGGTTGTTGTTATGGTTGTTATTTGTTATTGCATACTCATTTCTAATGAATATAATTCCCGGAAAGGGCGTGGGCCCAGGGTTCTCTTTTAGCCGTTTACCCCCGGATCTGACGGGTCAAGCGCCGGCGAAATTATTTGCGATAAATAACGAGGTAAAGTGCTGATTTTTTTAGAAAAAGTGCGTTTTGTGCGTGCCCGCTCGAGGAAAGTTCGCCCCCCATCTCGGATCCTCGATAAATAACGGGGTCCGCAGACCCCCGCTTTCCCTCGTAAAAAAGAGGGTGCGGAGCGTTTTTCGCAGAATCCTCGAAAAATAACGGGGTCTGGAGCCCCGACCGCGACTCGGAAAAGCGCCCCGCGCGCAGGAATTCCGAGGATGTCTCGCGCGTGCCGCGTCCCGCGCGCAGGAATTTCGAGGATGTCTCGACTAATTCGCTTGTTTTGTCAGGATTTCTTAGAACTTTGGCAGGATGTCTCGAGCGAAACGCTTATTTTACATAGTTTGTGGAGGATGTCTCGAGCGAAACGCTGGTTTTCGCAAAATTTGGAGATGTCTCGAGCGGGGGGCCAGAATTCAGAGGATGTCTCAGGCGAAATGCTTGTTTTCGTGTCCCGCTCGCGGGAATTCCAAGGATGTCTCGCGCGGGCCGCGTCCCGCGCGCAGGAATTTCGAGGATGTCTCGACTAATTCGTTTGTTTTGTCAGGATTTCTTAGAATTTTGACCGGATGTCTCGAGCGAAACGCTTGTTTTTCATAATTTGTTGAGGATGTCTCGAGCGAAACGCTGGTTTCTGCAAACTTGGGGATGTCTCGAGCGGGGGCCTCGTGGGGGGCCAGAATTCAGAGGATGTCTCAGGCGAAATGCTTGTTTTCACGTCCCGCTCGCAGGAATTCGGAAGATGTCTCGCGCGTGCCACGTCCCGCGCGCAGGAATTTTGAGGATGTCCCGTAGCGCGTCCCCTTGGCACGGCCTACGGTGCGACCCCATGGCACGTCCCTTGGCACGTCGCCTGGCGCGTCCCTGGGGACGTTTCGCGGCGCGTCCTCCTGGCATGTCCCCCTGTCAATTAGCTCTGGGGCAGCTACTATGTGTTCAGGAAGCTCGAGCTTCAGATCCAGATCAGTTCGGTCAGGACTTGGATGCAAAGGAAGACTCGCGCGCAGGAATTCCGAGGATGTCTCGCGCGTGCCGCGTCCAGCGCGCAGGAATTTCGAGGATGTCTCGACTAATTCGCTAGGTTTTGCAGGATTTTCCGTAGGAGGGCCAAGGAGAGGCCCCGAAGGCTCTGGGAGCGGCGACGACGACGACGACGACGACGACGACGACGACGTCTCTTGGGGTTCTCTTGGACGGTTTGTAGAGTCCACGCTTACATGATCGACGGGTCGAGGACAGCGCGACGACGACGACGTCGCGGTGGCGGCGGCGTCCACCACGACGACAAAGTCTCATCTTAGAGCCTTGCGTGGGGGGGTCTCTTGGGGTTCTCTTGGAGGGTCTCTGGAGGGTCTGTAGAGCCCACGCTTACACGATCGAGGGATCGAGGACAGCGCGACGACGACGACGACGTCGCGGTGGCGGCGGCGGCGACGACGACGACGACAAAGTCTCATCTTAGAGCCTTGCGTGGGGGGGTCTCTTGGGGTTCTCTTGGAGGGTCTCTTGACGGTTTGTAGAGCCCACGCTTACACGATCGAGGGATCGAGGACAGCGCGACGATGACGACCACGTCGCGGTGGCGGCGGCGGCGACGACGACGACAAAGTCTCATCTTAGAGCCTCTCGTGGGGGGGTCTCCGGGGGTTCTCTGGGAGGGTCTCTTGGGGGTCTGCAGAGCCCACGCTTACACGATCGAGGGCTCGAGGACAGCGCGACGACGACGACGACGTCGCGGTGGCGGCGGCGGCGGCGATGACGACGACAAAGTCTCATCTTAGAGCCTTGCGTGGGGGGGTCTCTTGGGGTTCTCTTGGAGGGTCTCTTGAGGGTCTGTAGAGCCCACGCTTACACGATCGAGGGATCGAGGACAGGGCGGCGGCGGCGACGACGACGACAAAGTCTCATCTTAGAGCCTTGCGTGGGGGGTCTCTTGGAGGGTCTCTTGGGGGTCTGTAGAGCCCACGCGCGGTGGCGGCGGCGGCGACGACGACGACAAAGTCTCATCTTAGAGCCTTGCGTGGAGCGGTGTCTTGGGGTTCTCTGGGAGGGTCTCCTGGGGGGTCTGTAGAGCCCACGCTTTCACGATCGAGTGATCGAGGACAGCGCGACGACGACGACGACGTCGCGGTGGCGGCGGCGGCGACGACGACGACAAAGTCTCATCTTAGAGCCTTGCGTGGGGTGTCTCGGGGTTCTCTTGGAGGGTTTCTTGGGGGTCTGTAGAGCCCACGCTTTCACGATCGAGTGATCGAGGACAGCGCGACGACGACGACGACGTCGCGGTGGCGGCGGCGGCGACGACGACGACAAAGTCTCATCTTAGAGCCTCTCGTGGGGGGGTCTCCGGGGGTTCTCTGGGAGGGTCTCTTGGGGGTCTGCAGAGCCCACGCTTACACGATCGAGGGCTCGAGGACAGCGCGACGACGACGACGACGTCGCGGTGGCGGCGGCGGCGGCGACGACGACGACAAAGTCTCATCTTAGAGCCTTGCGTGGGGGGGTCTCTTGGGGTTCTCTTGGAGGGTCTCTTGAGGGTCTGTAGAGCCCACGCTTACACGATCGAGGGATCGAGGACAGGGCGGCGGCGGCGACGACGACGACAAAGTCTCATCTTAGAGCCTTGCGTGGGGGGTCTCTTGGAGGGTCTCTTGGGGGTCTGTAGAGCCCACGACGACGACGTCGCGGTGGCGGCGGCGGCGACGACGACGACAAAGTCTCATCTTAGAGCCTTGCGTGGAGCGGTGTCTTGGGGTTCTCTTGGAGGGTCTCTTGGGGGTCTGTAGAGCCCACGCTTTCACGATCCGACGACGTCCATTAGCTCTGGGGCAGCTACTATGTGTTCAGGCAGCTCGAGCTTAAGATCCAGATCAGTTCGGTCAGGACTCGGATGCAAAGGAGGACTCGATCCACGAGGCTATAGAGCACAATCGCGCCATGGCACATCGCAATTCAGCACGGCGCAGCACAGCACTGATTTCGGCACGGTACATCAAGGTCGATGCACTCAGCATTGCAACTTGGCACGTTCCTTGGCACGTTCCGTGGGGCGTCCTTTGGCGAGTCCCCCTGGCACGTCGCGTCGCGCGTCCCCTGGCACATCCCGTGGCACATCCATTGGCACGTTCCGTAGCGCGTCCCCTTGGCACGTCCCGCGGTGCGACCCCATGGCACGTCCCCTGGCACGTCGCCTGGCGCATCCCTTGGGACGTTTCGCGGCGCGTCCTCCTGGCATGTTCCCCTGTCCATTAGCTCTGGGGCAGCTACTATGTGTTCAGGCAGCTCGAGCTTAAGATCCAGATCAGTTCGGTCAGGACTCGGATGCAAAGGAGGACTCGATCCACGAGGCTATAGAGCACAGTCGCGCCATGGCACATCGCAATTCAGCACGGCGCAGCACAGCACAGCCCTCGGCAGGGTACATCAAGATCGATACCTTCAGTATTGCATTTGCCCGTCACCCAATCAGGTGTCTTTGAAAACGCTGCCATGTGTTACAGTTCTACATTCCTTTCCGGGTTCGTGGGTCGATCATGTTTTTGTTGATCTCCAGAAGCGGTTTCGCGCGCTCTCGCCTCGACGCCAGCTACATGTTCATTGAAAAGGAGGCTCCCGCTCGAGCGTTGGCTTGACCTTAAACGTGGGCCCTTGAAGGCCCAGCTACGACAACAACGGCTCCCGCTCGATATTTCCTCACATTTTCAATTTTACCCCGAGACACCCTGGCCAGAGAGGCCCCCGAACTCAGGAACGGCGCTCTCGCTCGAGATTCCCTCGCAACTCAATTAAGTTGGCGGAGGCCCAGCCACGACGACAAGGGCTCCTGCTCGATACTTCCTCACGATTTCCTCCGAGAGCCCCTGGCCAAGAAGGCCCCCGAACTCAGGAACTGCGCTCTCGCTCGAGACCTTCCCCTAATTCCGGCAAGTTGATGGAGGCCCGGACACGGCGACAAGGGCTCCCGTTCGATATTTCTCCATAGGTATTCCGAGAGTCCTTGGCCAGAGAGGCCCCCGAACTCAGGAACGGCGCTCTTGCTCGAGATTTCTCCGCATTTCAGTCAGTGGCCGACAAGGAAGAGATTCCCCCCGAAAAGGGGTGCAATCGAAGACGAAGTGGGCGGGTATCGAGGATTGGGGTATACGAAATACAAGACACGCGTGCCAGTAAGAGCGAACCGTCTTAAAATGATGGTTGTTGTTGCTGTTGCTGTTGCTGCTGCTGCTGTTGTTGCTGTTGTTGTTGAATGCTAATTCCAGAACAAGTTGAATTCCCAACCTTCCTGTGGTGTCGAGTCCTCGTTTTGAAGAGACGGTCCCCGCGTCCCTCCTCTCTTCTCCTCTCCTCCCCCTCCTCCCCCTCCTCCTTCCTCCTTGCAGCGTGTCCCCGGTTCCGTTCGGTTCGTTTCGGTTCGGGGGAAATTGGTTCGGTTCAATACGGCTCCGGTTTCGGAGCTGTTTGAGGCGGTTCCCATTCAGAGGGCGGTTCCGTTTCAGCCGGTTCCATTTCGGTTCTCGGTTTTTGCAGATGACGTGTGCGCGTGTGCGTCTACATGATCATATGGAGGCGTTTGGAGGTTCAGTTCAACCAGGAGTCAGGAGGAACCCTGGGGCCAGGGGAGCCACTGGGCCCAGCTACCCGACGAGCCAGGGGAGCCACTGGGCCCAGACGTTACGCATGGTGCCCTCGACGGACCAGTCGACAACCTCGTGCCCCCTGGACCAGGGGGCTCTTGCGACAGCGGGCGATTCCTCAGCGCCAGGATGGAAAACGCTTGGACTACGGTCTGGGACAGTACGGACCACTCACTCCTGGCATGGGTCATCTCAAAGGACAACTGGGAAGGCAAGAGCGCCGCCCGCGCCCTCACCGGGCGCGCGCAAGATGGTGGGGGCCCAGCCCCGGCCGCCGCCCCCAGTTCGGCCTTGGAGGCCCCGAGGACCCCTGGAAGCCCAAAGCGCATTTTCGATCCGTCCAGAAATGCGATTCGAGCTTTTCCGCCGCTCTTCCGTCCGCAGTGCAGCCCTGGAGGCTCCGAAAACCACCTGGAGGCCCCAAGCGCATTTTCGAACCGTCCCAAAAAAGGATTTGAGCTTTTCCGCCGCCCTGCCATCCCCAAAGCAGCCTTGGAGGCCCTGGAGGCCCAAAGCGCATTTTCGAACCGTCCAAAAATGCGATTCGAGTTTTTGTCCGCCGCCCTTCCGTCCCCAGTTCGGCCCTGGACAATTAGCAAGACAGGACGAGGGAACTCGGGGGCGCAGGGGAGGAGTTGGGGGCGGGTGGGATGGACCTAGCGCAAGAGTGGGCGCTCGCATCGGGCAGTTCCCAAGGGTCACCTCCACGACCGGTTCCAGGTTCGGTTCCCGGTTCGGGCCGGCTCGGTTCCACCGCCTCCGGTTCGGTTTGGTTTCGGTTCACGTCGGGTTTCTGACGGGTTCTGGTTCCGTCGGTTTTCCCTCGGTCGGTTCGGTTCTGTGGTTCGCGGTTCGGTTTTGTGGTTCACCGTCCCTGCGTTTCGCCCACCCAGTACAGCGCTTCGCCGCCCAATATGGAGCTCCACGTAAGGCCCCAGTGGGGGTGGCCACATGCGTCCGCCATGCCCAGTACAGCGTTTCGTGGTCCTACATGGAGCTCCACCTGAGGCCCCAAGGGGGGTGGCCAAATGCGTCCACCACACCCAGCACAGCGCTTCGTGGCCCCATAGTGAGCTTCACCCAAGGCCCCAGTGCGGGTGGCCACATGCGACCGCCACACCCAGTACGGCGCTTCGTGGCCCCATAGGGAGCTCCACCTAAGGCTCCAATGGGGGGGGGGGCCACATGCGTCCGCCACACCCAGTACAGCGTTTCGTGGCCCCATAAGGAGCTCCACCTAAGGCCCCAGGGGGGGTGGCCACATGCGTCCGCCACACCCAGTACAGCGCTTCGTGGCCCCATTGGGAGCTCCACGGAAGACCCCAGTGGGGGTGGCCACATGCGTCCGCCACACCCAGTATAGCGTTTCGTGGCCCCATAGGGAACTCCACCTACTTGGGCGTAGCGAAAGTTCCTTCGGAAACACGGAAGACCTCCAGACGACCCAGACAGGATGCTTGGTGGGCGGCCCCAAGATGGTTCCACGACGGCCTCACACGTGCACGAAGATGGCCATCGGGGCGACCCCAAGAAGACCCCGTGACCCCTGCAGGATCCAGACGCAGCGTCGAAATGGCTTGGGCGAAATCCAAGATGGCCGAAGATGTGAGCGATGCCCCGGAGACTAGGCGCGGTGGCCCCAGAGCGACCCCAAGGTGGCCGGAACATTTCCAGAGTACAACACCATGGTCTTCAGAGGACCCGGAGATGATTCCAAGAAATTTCAAGATGATCTCAAGACGACCCGCACACGTCATGCTGCAAACTCGCTGGATTGGGTCCCACCGCGGGATTTATGCGGACCCGATGTTTCATGGGTGGGATTTATGGTTGGCTGGATTAAAACTATATTATGGGAAGGATCCCGCCGAGACCACGCCAGGGGGATTTCTTGCTAGACTTCTAGGGGGTAGGCGGGTTCAACGCATCCTGCCCTTCAGCCCCATCGGGGCCGTTGCCAAGAGGGCTGCGACGTAGGCGAGCACACAATGCCATCGGGCCCACTTCAGAAAATTCAAGGAGCTTTCGGAGCGGCGATGCGTAGTTTTTTATTCGCAAGGCGACAGCAAGGCGACAGCAAAGCGACAGCAGGGACAGTTCAGTTGTCCCCGAATCCTTTACAAATCAACCTTGGGCCGACATGATGCGGAGTGCGGCAGGCGCGCTCAGGTTGCGTAGTTCCCGGAAAGGGCGTAGGCCCAGGGTTCTCTTTTAGTAGGTGACGGGAAGCGCGCTTAGACTCGAAGAGTCGCGCGATGGACGTTGGTGCAGACCCGGAGGGAAATATTTATCAGCTGGGGGGAGTGCTGAGGGGGGAAGGGCTCGGGGTTGCTCCTCCGTCAGCCCCAGGCGGATGACGGGAAACGCGCTTAGATTCGAAGAGTCGCGCGATGGACGTTGGTGTAGACCCGGAGGGAAATCTTTATCAACTGGGGGGAGTGCAGAGGGGGAAGGGCTCGGGGTTGCTCCTCCGTCAGCCCCAGGCGGATTCCCCAGAATGGCCATTTCGCCTAAGACATCCTCACAAAATGGAGATGTTGGAGGCTATCGTTTAAGGCTTTTTATATTAAAAATGACGGATTCGCCTGAGACATCCTCACAAAATTGGGATATTGAAATCGGTCGCGGAATCTTCGGATCTGCAAAAATGGGGCTCTCGCCTGAGACATCCTCGAAACAATAGGATGTTGAAAAAGCTGCTTGAAGACCTCTTGCTTGACAAATGAGCCTTTCGCCTGAGACATCCTCCGAAAAATTGAGATATTGAAATCGCTGGCGAAACCTTCGGATTTTCGAAAATGTCGATTTCGCCTGAGACATCCTCCAAAAAATGAGAGGTTGAAGTAGATGTTGTACGAAATCTTTAAGGGACGCTCTCGAAGGATCTCCAGGATTGCCCAAAAGGCAGATTCATTAAAAACTAAGTGCTTGTTCAATACTTTTGTTTAAACGTAACTAATAGCCTTCGGCTCATCGCGCCAGCGTCCGCGATTCGACCGAATCGCTTCAGGGGCTGCACACCATTACGCTGGTGATTACACCACAGCAGGTTCAGTTCACTCTCCGCGCGAGTTCATCTCTCACCGATTCAACGCGGGGTGCCAGGTGGAGCTGGCTGCCCATGTCAGTTAGTAGCGTCGCTGAACTCAGGCGGGGAGTGAGCTCTAGCTGGAGTTGGCCCTGATGCTCCGCGGGAATCAGCCCCCGCCCGCCGTCCACATATGTTATATCTGTTCGGCTCATCCGGTCTCAGTCTGTACTATCGGAGAGATCCTTGCACGTACATTTATATCGCGGTATTTCGCGTTTTCATCTTTCCTTGCAGAATCTTATTATTTCCGTACGTTTCGGGTGAGCGCCACGTCTCAACTTGCGCGGCTAGTGAACCCTATCTGGCATATTTTACGGAGTTCGGGTGAGGGCCACGTCTGAACTTGCGCGGGTAGTGAACTCCACCTGGTACCCCTTGTGGACGGTCGGGAAGATCTCCTAGGCGACATGCGACATCAATGTTGGTGCACGTACTTGTCAGGCTCTTCGATTTCACGCGCTTCCCGCTCATGTCAAGATAGGTTCCCCATTTCGCCTGAGACATCCTCACAAAATGGATATGTTGGAGTCTATCGATTAAGGCTTTTTCCGGAAAGGGCTCGAGCCCAGGGTTCTCTTTTAGATGGTTCACCCCCCGGTTTCGACAGCTGTAGGGCCGGCGAAATTATTCTGCGATAAATTACGTGCGGGAGTAGGGCCGGCGGAATTATTTTTGAGGATGTCCTTGGCGAAACGCTTGTTTTTCAGAATTTGTTGAGGATGTCTCGAGCGAAACGCTGGTTTTGCAGAGTTGGGGATGTCTCGAGCGAAACGCTTGTTTTCAGAATTTGTTGAGGATGTCTCGAGCGAAACGCTGGTTTTGCAGAGCCGACCGCGACGCGGAAAAGCGCCCCGCGCGCAGGAATTCCGATGATGTTTCGCGCATGCCGCGTCCCGCGCGCAGGAATTTTGAGGATGTCTCGATTAATTCGTTTGTCAGGATTTCCTTGAATTTTGGCAGGATGTCTCGAGCGAAATGCGTGTCTTTCATAATTTGTTGAAGGCGTTTCGAGCGAAACGCTGGTTTTGCAAAATTGGGGGATGTCTCGAGCGGGGGCCTCGTGAGGGGCCTCGTGGGGGTCCAGAAAAACAGAGGATGTCTCAGGCGAAATGCTTGTTTTCACGTCCCGCTCGCAAGAATTCCGAGGATGTCTCGCGCGTGCCGCGTCCCGCGCGCAGGAATTCTGAGGATGTTGGCAGGATGTCTCGAGCGAAACGCTTGTCCCCAGCACGTTCCGTAGCGCGTCCCCTTGGCACGTCCCGCGGTGCGTCCCCATGGCACGTCCTTTGGCACGTCGCTTGGCGGGTCCCTTGAGACGTTCCGCGTCGCGTCCTCCTGGCATGTCCCCTTGTCAATTAGCTCTGGGGCAGCTACTATGTGTTCAGGCAGCTCGAGCTTAAGATCCAGATCAGTTCGGTCAGGACTCGGATGCAAAGGAGGACTCGATTTACGAGGCTATAGAGAGCACAATCGCGGCATGGCACATCGCAATTCAGCACGGCGCAGCACAGTACAGATGTCGGCACGGTACATCAAGATCGATACACTCAGCATTGCAACTTGGCACGTTCCTTGGCACGTTCCGTGGGGCGTCCTGTGGCGAGTCCCCCTGGCACGTCGCGTGGCGCGTCCCCTGGCACATCTGGTGGCACATCCATTGGCACGTTCCGTAGCGCGTCCCCTTGGCACGTCCCGCGGTGCGGCCCCATGGCACGTCCCCTGGCACGTCGCCTGGCGCGTCCCTTGGGACGTTCCGCGGCGCGTCCTCCTGGCATGTTCCTCTGTCCATTAGCTCTGCGGCAGCTACTATGTGCTCAGGCAGCTCGAGCTTAAGATCCAGATCAGTTCGGTCAGGACTCGGGTGCAAAGGAAGACTCGACCCACGACGCTATAGAGCACAACCGCGGCATGGCACATCGCAATTCAGCACGGTGCAGCACAGCACAGCCCTCGGCACGGTACATCAAGATCGATACAATCAGCATTGCACTTGCCCGTCACCCAATCAGGTGTCTTTGAAAACGTTGCCATGCGTTACATTTCTATATTCCTTTGCGGGTTCGTGGGTCGATCATGCTTATATTAAAAATGACGGTTTCGCCTGAGACATCCTCACAAAGTGGGGATACTGAAATCGGTCGCGGAATCTTCGGATCTGCAAAAATGGGGCTCTCGCCTAATACATCCTCGAAACAATAGGATGTTGAAAAAGCTGCTTTAAGACCTCTTGTTTGACAAATAAGCCTTTCGCCTGAGACATCCTCCGAAAAATTGAGATATTGAAATCGCTGGCGAAACCTTCGAATTTTCGAAAATGTCGATTTCGCCTGAGACATCCTCCAAAAGATGAGAGGTTGAAGTAGATGTTGTACGACATTTTTAAGGGTCGCTCTGCAGACCATTACGCTGGTGATTACACCACAGCAGGTTCAGCTCACTCTCCGCGCGAGTTCATCTCTCACCGATTCAACGCGGGGTGCCAGGTGGAGCTGGCTGCCCATGTCAGTTTGTAGCGTCGCTGAACTCAGGCGGGGAGTGAACTCTAGCTGGAGTTGGCCCTGATCCTCCGCGGGAATCAGCCCCCGCCCGCCGTCCGCATATGTTATAGCTGTTCGGCCCATCCGGTCTCAGTCTGTGCTATCGGAGAGATCGTCGCACGTACATTTATATCGCGGTATTTCGCGTTTTCATCTTTCCTTGCAGAATCTTATTATTTCCGTACGTTTCGGGTGAGCGCCACGTCTCAATTTGCGCGGCTAGTGAACCCTATCTGGTATATTTCAGGGAGTTCGGGTGAGGGCCACGTCTGAACTTGCGCGGGTAGTGAACTCCACCTGGTACCCCTTGTGGACGGTCGGGAAGAGCGCCTAGGCGACATGCGACATCAATGTTGGTGCACGTTCTTGCCAGGCTCTTCGATTTCACGCGTTTCCCGCTCATGTCAAGATAGGTTTACCCCCGGATCTGACGGGAAGAGGGCCGGCGGATTTCTTTTGCGATAAATATCGAGTGGGAAGAGGGCCGGCGAATTAGAAATTCAGGATGTCTCTCGCGAAACGCTTGTTTTTCAGAGTTTGTTGAGGATGTCTCGAGCGAAACGGTTGTTTTGTGTTATAGATTGTCCTCTCCTGGGGACCAGAATTCAGAGGATCTCTCAAGTGAAATGCTTGTTTTGACGTGCCCAGGTCTTGAGGATGTCTCGAGCGAGACGCTTGGTTTCACGCCTCCATGTTGCCCAGGCAGAGGTCTAGCGCCAATATTTGTGGAGGATGTCTCGAGCGAGACGCTTGGTTTCACGCGTCCTCGTCGCCCAGGCGGATGTGTAGCATGAGGATGTGTTGAGGAAGTCTCGATCGAGATGCTTGTTTGCACGTGTCCAGGTCGCCCAGGCGGATGCCTAGCATGAGGATGTGTTGAGAATGTCTCGTGAGATACTCTTGTTTTCACGTGTCCAGGTCGCCCAGGCGGATGTCTAATATGAAGATGTGTTGAGGATGTCTCGAGCGAGACGTTTGCTTTCACGAGTGCAGGTCGCCCAGGCGGATGTCTAGAATGAGGAGGTGTTGAAAACGTCTCGAGCGAAACGCTTGTTTTCACGTGCCCAGGTCACCGAGGCGGACGTCTCACATGAAGCTGTGTTGAGGATGTCTCGAGCGAACCACTTGTTTTCACGTATCCACTTCGCCCAGACGGATGTCTAGCATGAGAATGCGTTGAGGATGTGTTGAGCGAATCGCTTGTTTTCACGTGTCCAGGTCGCTCAGGCGGATGTTTAGCATGAGGATGTTGACAGGATGTCTCGAGCGAAACGCTTGTCCCCAGCACGTTCTGTAGCGCGTCCCCTTGGCACGTCCCGCTGTGCGTCCCCATGGCACGTCCCCTGGCACGTCGCTTGGCGCGTCCCTTGGGACGTTCCGCGACGCGTCCTCCTGGCATGTCCCCCTGTCAATTAGCTCTGGGGCAGCTACTATGTGTTCAGGCAGCTCGAGCTTAAAGATCCAGATCAGTTCGGTCAGGACTCGGATGCAAAGGAGGACTCGATCCACGACGCTATAGAGCACAATCGCGGCCCATTCAGCACGGCGCAGCACAGCACAGCCCTCGGCAGGGTACATCAAGATCGATACACTCAGCATTGCATTTGCCCGTCACCCAAATCAGGTGTCATTGAAAACGTTGCCATGCGTTACATTTCTATATTCCTTTGCGGGTTCGTGGGTCGATCATGTGTTTTATTCGCAAGGCGACAGCAACGCGACAGCAAAGTGACAGCAGGGACAGTTCAGTTGCCACCGAATCCTCTGCAAATCAACCTTGAGCCGAAATTATACGGAGTGCGGCAGGCGCGTTCAGGTTTAGGCGGAACGACAGTTTCCTCGGAAACACGGAACACCTCCAGACGACCCAGACAGGATGCTTGGGCGGCCCTATGGCCCCAAGATAGGGTAGTGGGTTTCAACGCATCTTGCCCCTCAGCCTCACCGGGGCCGTTGCCAAGAGAACTGCGACGTAGGCGAGCACACAATTCCATCGAGCCCTATTCAAAGAGACAAAAAACAAGGAACTTTCGGAACGATGATATAACGCCCAGTGAGGGTGGCCACATGCGTCCGTCACATCCAGCACAGCGCTTCGTGGCCCCATAGGGAGCTCCACCTAAGGCTTCAAGGGGGAGTGGCCACATGCGCCCGCCACACCCAATACAGCGCTTCGTGGCCCCATAAGGGGGCTCCACCCAAGGCCCCAGTGGGGGTGGCCATATGCGTCCGCCACACTCTGTGCAGCGTTTCGTGGCCCCACAGGGAGCTCCACCGAAAGCCCCACTGGGAGTGGCCACGCGCGTCGGCCACACCCAGTACAGCGTTTCGTGGCCCCATAGGGGACTCCACCCAAGGCCCCAGTTGGGGTGGCCATATGCGTCCGCCACACCCACTTCAGCGTTTCGTGGCCCCATAGTGAGCTCCACCTGCGGCCCCAATGGGGGTGGCCACATGCGTCTGCTACACCCAGGACAGCGTATCGTGGCCCATCGGGTGCCCCACCGAATGCCCCAGTGGCACCGCCCGCATGCGTCTCCCCCACCCATGACGGCACGTACCTCACGCGCTTCGTGGCCCCATAGGGAGCTCCACCGAACCGAAAGCGGCACCCGCAACGCAATTCTCAGAACTGCGTATTGTTGGGTCTTTCGCCAGGATATTTGTTGGACCCCCCCAGGCGCTTTGGCGTTCTCGACTCGGCGCTGGCTACATTTTCATTGAAAATGACGCACACGCTCGAACGCTGGGGGGGCGCCAAAACCGGCCCCCCAACAACAACAGCGCTCCGGCTCGAGACCTCCTTTTTTACCTAACAGCTTTTGCTGATAGGATTCTAGTGGGCTCAAAGGAGAGCATCTTGACGCCCAAGGCGGGTCTGGGCGGGATCCGGACAGATCCGGACAAAAGGGTCAGCCATAGGAGTCCTTTGGAATCCTTAGGAATTCTCAGGAATCCTTAGGAATTCATAGGAGTCCTTAGGAATCCATTCCCAGAACACCATTCCCAGGCCACATTTTGAATGCCCGGAGCCAACTGTAGGCCACTTCGTGTTCTTCGTGTTCCCAGAACACCATTCCCAGGCCACATTTTGAATGCCCGGAGCCAATTGTAGGCCACTTCGTGTTCCAAGAACACCATTCCCAGGCCACATTTTGAACACCCGGAGCCAACTGTATGCCACTTCGTGTTCTTCGTGTTCCCAGGACACCATTCCCAGGCCACATGTTGAATGCCCGGAGCCAACTGTAGGCCATTTCGTGTTCTTCGTGTTCCCAGAACACCAGAGCCAATTGTGGGCCACTTCGTGATCTTCGTGTTCCCAGAGCACCAGTCCTGTGCCATATTTTGAATGCCCGAGCTGAGGCAGGCTGAGGCCGAGGCAGGCTGAGGCCGAGGCAGGCTGAGGCTGAGGCTGAAGCACGCCGAGGCAGGCTGAGGCTGAGGCTGAGGCTGAGGCTGAGGCAGGCTGAGGCTGAGGCCGCAGGCTGAGGCTGAGGCTGAGGCTGAGGCAGGCTGAGGCTGAGGCGAGGCTGAGGCTGAGGCTGAGGCTGAGGCAGGCAGGCTGAGGCTGAGGCAGGCTGAGAGGCTGAGGCTGAGGCTGAGGCAGGCTGAGGCTGAGGCAGGCTGAGGCCGAGGCAGGCTGAGGCTGAGGCCGAGGCAGGCTGAGGCTGAGGACCTGACCGAGGCTGAGGCCGAGGCAAGGCTGAGGCCGAGACAGACTGAGGCGGAGGCTGACGCAGGCTGAGGCGAGGCAGGTTGAGGTGAGGCTGAGGCTGAGGCTGAGGCTGAGGCACGCAGGCTGAGGCCGAGGCAGGCTGAGGCTGAGGCAGAGGCAGGCTGAGGCTGAGGCAGGCTGAGACTGAGGCAGGCTGAGGCTGAGGCTGAGGCAGGCTGAGGCCGAGGCAGGCTGAGGCTGAGGCCGAGGCAGGCTGAGGCTGAGAGGCTGACGCTGAAGCAGGCTGAGGCTGAGGCTGAGGCCGAGGCAGGCTGAGGCTGAGGCTGAGGCAAGCCGAGGCAGGCTGAGGCTGAGGCTGAGGCAAGCTGCGGCTGAGGCAGGCTGAGACTGAGGCAGGCTGAGGCTGAGGCACGCCGAGGCTGAGGCTGAGGCAGGCTGAGGCTGAGGCCGAGGCAGGCTGAGGCTGAGGCCGAGGCAAGCCGAGGCAGGCTGAGGCCGAGACAGACTGAGGCTGAGGCTGATGCAGGCTGAGGCTGAGGCTGAGGCTGAGGCTGAGGCCGAGGCGGGCTCAGGCCGAGACAGGCTGAGGCTGAGGCTGAGGATGAGGATGAGGATGAGGCCGAGGCAGGCCGAAGCTGAGACAAGGTGAGGCTGACTGGGGGGGGGGCGGGGAAGGGGGAGTAGGGGGAGGAGGGGAGGCTGAGGCAGGCTGAGGCAGAGGCAGGCTGAGGCCGAGGCAGGCTGAGGCTGAGGCTGAGGCAAGCCGAGGCAGGCTGAGGCTGAGGCTGAGGCTGAGGCATTCTGAGGCTGAGGCAGGCTGAGGCTGAGGCTGATGCAGGCTGAGGCCGAGGCAGGCTGAGGCTGAGGCTGAGGCACGCTGAGGCTGAGGCCGAGGCAGGCTGAGGCTGAGGCTGAGGCAAGCCGAGGCAGGCTGAGGCTGAGGCTGAAACTGAGGCAGGCTGAGGCATCCGTAGGAATCCATAGGAATCCTTGGGAATCCCTAGGAATCCTTAGGAATCCTTAGGAATCCGTAGGCATCCTTAGGAATCCGTAGGCATAGTTAAGCATCCTCAGGAATCCTTAGGATTCCTCAGGAATCCGTAGGAATCCTTAGGAATCCCTAGGAATCAGGATTCCCAAGGATTCCTAAGGTTTCCTGAGGATTCCTATGGGTTCCTAAGGATGCCTAAGGATGCCTTAGGAATCCCTAGGAATCCTTAGGATTCCATTGGATCCTAAGGCCGTTGCCACTGCGACTGTCATTGCGAATGTGACTGCGACTGCGAGAACAGCAGAATTCTACAACTGGATCCTCACCTGAATCTGAAGGGGAATGCTTCCAGATATGCTTATACACATCGCTGTTAGGTTGCTTTGCCGGGATAATCATTCAGGGCCGGTGCTCTTGCTCGCCGCCGAAAGCCGCCGTCCCAACAAAACCAGCGTTCCCGCCCGAGACTTCCTCCCGTTTTGCCCTGGACCGGCGCGCTACTCTTTCTTTCATCGGCGCCGCCCCCAGCAAGAACAACGCTCCCGCTCGAGACTTCCTCCTTTTTTCAACTCAAGGCGGCGCTCCTCCTCGCCGCCGAAAACCGCCGTCCCGACAAACTCAGCGCTCCCGCCCGAGACTTCCTCCCGTTTTACGCTGGACTGGCGCCCTACTCTCTTGTGAATTGGTGCCGCTCCCTGCAAGAAGCGCTCCCTCTCGAGGCTCCCTCCCTTTTTTCTCAGGACGGTGCTGTTTCTCGCCGCCGACAGCCCCCGTCCCGACAAAACCACGGCTTCCGCTCGAGATTTCCTCCCTTCGTACTCAAGGCAGTGTTCCTCCTCGTCGCGCTCCCGCTCGAGGCTTCGTTTTTTTTACGCTGGACTAGCGCCCTGTTCTCGTCAGCATTGCTGCCGCTCCCAGCAACAACAGCGGCCCTGCTCGAGACTTCCTCCCATTCTATTCAGGGCCACGTCCTTGCCTTGCTGCCAGCAGCCCCCATCCCCACCAAGACAATCCTGTCGCTCGATATCTCACTATGCTTTACCCTTGGCTGGGGCTCCACTGGCGGTCTCGCATCGGCGAAGCAAGGCGCGGGCATGCGTTTTCGAGGCGGGATCTGTTGAAACTCCTCGGAGGAGGTGTTTGCAAGACTTCATTGGGCGGAAGATTTGGGAATGGGAATAACGGACCCCGCTATAGAACAATAGCCCCCCATGATGGGAATGGTCATCGTGATGGTCGCATGCCTCGTGTAGAAACACCGCGCATGAGGGTAGCATGACTGTTGTTGTTGTTGTTGTTGTTGTTGTTGTTGTTGTTGGTGGTGGTGGTGGTGGTTGTTGTTGTTGCTGTTGCTGTTGCTGTTGCTGTTGTTGTTGTTGTTGTTGTTGTTGTGGTTGTTGTTGTTGTTGGTGGTGTTGGTGTTGGTGTTGGTGTTGTTGGTGTTGGTGTTGGTGTTGGTGTTGTTGCTGTTGCTGCTGCTGCTGCTGCTGCTGTTGGTGGTGGTGGTGGTGTTGGTGTTGTTGTTGTTGTTGTTGTTGTTGTTGTTGGTGTTGTTGTTGGTGTTGTTGTTGTTGTTGTTGTTGTTGTTGTTGCTGCTGGTGCTGCTGCTGTTGTTGTTGTTGCTGTTCCTGTTGCTTTTGTTGATTATTGTTGATCCCCCCCCTCCGGTGCACATTGAATTTTTCAATTGAAGTGCCCCTCCCGGCGCTCGCACCCTGTTTTTATCAGGGGAAGTCTTCCTCCTTAAATTGTGTCCTTGTCCCCCGGTTTGCAACAACAGCTGATCCCGCTCGATCGTTCCTCGACATTTACTCAGGTCCCCCGCTCCCGCTCGAGAAATCTTCGCAATTTACTCAAGAATCGCTCTCCCGCCTGGGACTTCCTCGCAATATACTCAGGCGCCACGCTCTTGCCATTCAGGAATTGCGCGTTCGCTGGGGGCTTTCTCAAATTTATGCAGGAATCGCTCTCTCGCTGGAAACTTCCTTGCTAATCGCGCAGAACTCACGGTCGATCCGCCCGTTCGGCCCGCACGTCATGGTCATGCCCTTCGTGCCCCATGCTCGCTCGCGCCTTTGGTGCCTCATTGTTGCCCTTCGTGCCCCCCCCTTGTGGCCCAATCGCTGCCCTTCGTGGCCCCGATGCTGCCCTCATTGGCCCCTCGCTGCCCTTTGCGGCCCATATATACACATATATATATATATATATATATATATATATATACATACATACATATATGTATATATATACACACATATATATATATATAGGTATACACACGCCCTTCGTGGCCCCCAGTAGCTCGTGCCCTCAATGGCCCCATTGCCGCCCTTCGTGGCCCCGCTGCTGCCCTCAGTGGCCCCCTCGCTGCCCATTGTGGCCCATCTATACGCCCTTTCTGGCCCCAGCCACTCGTGCCCTCAGTGGCCCCATTGTTGCCCTTCGCGGCCCCAGTGTAGCCGCGTGTGCCTCCCCCCCGCTGCCCTTTGTGGCCCCGCTGTCGCCCTTCGCGGCCCCCATATGTTTTCCGTTGCCCCATCACTGCCCTTTATGGCCCCGCTGTCGCCCTTCGCGGCCTCATTGCTGCCTTCCGTTGCCCCATCACTGCCCTTCGTGGCCCCGCTGTTGCTCGCGCTTTCGCTCATCGTCGTCGTCGTCGTGGTCGGTCCCCTGTCCGTCCCTTTTGGGGTCGGGTTGCCCACCCCGCAACTCACCCGCGTCCCACCCGCGACCCACCCGCGACCTACCCGCGACCCACCCGCGACCCACCCCGCGACCCACTTGCGACCCCCCCGCGACCCAACAGCGACCCACCCGCGACCCAGCCGTGACCTATTTGCCCACATAGGTTTTAACGAAAACATTGGCGCTTGCGGCGGGCTCGTCGTTCTATAATTTGTGAAACTTTGGCGCCTGCGGCTGGCTTCTCCAAAGTCTCGCAGATTGCCGACGTCCCCGCCGCCCCCTCGCTCTTGTCTGCATCTGCGGGGTGCTACGTGCGTGCTCATGCTCGGGAACGTTGGCTCCGTCAGCTTGGCGAAGTGGCGGACTAAATGTCGCCGCTCGGCTTGCATCGCATACCCCAATCGTTCTCAGACCAATTGGCTGAGATTTAATTGCTTTGAACATTTTAGTTGGATGTGCCCATCGGTCGTTGAATATACGTATTTCTGGAACCCCTGGCTTCAATAAACATACTCTAGGTGCCTTCCTAGTTCAAGGATCGGGTGGTTGTCCGTCTTCTTTCGGCAACAGGGGGCGGGCTCTGCGGGTTACGATCCCATATATTTCCAACGGGTTCCTACCTCATGCTTCTATTCACTTTTTCCGACCGATGGGTATGTTCATGCCGATGTATGCGGTGCGTTGTTTCAGCGCGCAGTTTTTGGTGCTTTTGATGTTGATAGCCATAGGCGTATGCCTATGCATGCTCCTGGTGAGAGGCCATTCATTCGTAAGCGTATGCACCAAGGTTTGTGCATTCTTCGGAAGGCCACTCGCAGTGAAGCGGAGTCGCATGAGACCCTTCAGAACTCCCTGCTCAGAACTCCCTGCTCCTTCCAAGACTTCCTTCCGTCCGTCTCTCCTCGTCCTCCTCATTTTTCTTCTTTCTCGTCATCTGCCCACCCTACCCTCGACGCACCAGAACTTCCGTCCCCCCGCCCCCTCTCGCACCCACTCACCCTGACCTTTTCGAAGCCTCTTTCCCTTTTCCTCCCTCGCTCGTCTTCCTGATCCCTCCTCCTCGTCATCCTCCTCCTCGTCATCGTCATCATCACCATCACCACCAGCATCATCATGACAATGATGATCATCGTCGTCATACTCATCACCTTCGTCATCACCATCACCATCACCATCACCATCATCATTCCCGTCATCATCATCATCATCATCATCATCATCATCATCATCGTCATCATCGTCATCATCGTCATCATAATCATCGTCATCATCAATACCATTACCATCACCATCATCATCATCCTCATCATCGTCATCATCATCATGATCATTTTTATTATTATTCTCATTATGGTCATCATCCGCATCATTATTATCATTATCATCATCCTCGTCGTCGTCATCATCGGCATCGTCATTGTCATCGTCATCGTCATCATCGTCGTCGTCATCAATTTCATCATCATCATCATCATCATCATCATCATCATCATCATCATCATCATCATCATCATCATCATCATCAGCATCAGCATCATCATCATCCCTCCTCCGTCCACTGCTGCTGCTCCTCGTTCGCCCTCCTGCTGCTGACGCTTCTTTCCCTGCTCCTCCGGCCAGGCACTCCGCTACAGTATCAGTTATGTACGCTTCTTGGGCCACAGCGGCCGATCGTTCTGTCATCGCTCATTATAGGCAGGCACTGTCGGGCATTTCAAGGGCTCACGACAACTTCACCTCGGAGATGCCAAAGCCCAGTGGTGGACGAGGCTCCGTACCGTGGTCGCTGGGCTGGTCCGACACGCCAGGCGCGAAAACGGACACCAACAGATGATGCAAAAGCATGCCACAAGCTACTTGGGGACCACCTCGCAAGTATTCATGCGGTGCCACGTGCAGGCAGGGATCCACCATGGGACAAATGACAGGAGTTGCTACGGACAGGAGGTGACGTTGTGCTAACAGTTTGGAATCGTGGGGGCGCTGCGCTGAGAGGGTGGCGAGATGGGTGGTGCAGTCATCACTATATGATTCTTTAGGCTTACGCCACACCGCCGACCCCTTGTTTTTTTTGGAGGCAATCTTGGACGTCTTGGGGGCGTCATGGCCCGACTTTATCCCCCGCGTTCCTATCGTCGTCGTCTTTGCTCCTCCTCCCAGTAGTCGGCCCATCCCGCCACCGTGCCTGAGTTGTGGTTCAGAGGCCTCTCAGATTCAGGAGAAAGTCCAGATTCGGTGCGCGAAGTGCAAGAATTTCTTGAAGACGGAGGCGGAAGTGGCGGCGAACCAGTACGACTCGAAAAATGCGGGGGAGAGGCTTTGCAGGGCGTGCGCCCGCAACGAGAAGGGTGGGCGGAACGAGAAGGCGGATGCAGAGAATCGCAAGCGGAAAGCAGAGGCGGACGCGAAGACGCTGACGTGCGCGGCGTGCAAAGGCGCGTTCTCGGACACGAAACATTTGAAGCAGAAGCAAGTGGAACATCATCGAGCGGCGAAAGGAGCTAAACTGGTGTGCAGAAGCTGCGAGGAACTCGGGTTCACAGCGCGCAGTTGCCAGGCTTATCAGTGCAGCGGCGCGTGCAAGAGAGGACTACCAAAGTCGGCGTTCCCCGACCCTCGCAATGTCCCGCGCGACGCAAAGAAGGGCACCCTAAAATGCAAGACGTGCAAATGATGCCCGATCGGTTGCGCGTACTGGGCAGAAAGGGAGGACGGGAAGAGGAGGATGGGGGGTGAGGCGGAAAATGGGGGGGAGAAACATCGGTAAGGATGAGCTGAAGCGGGGCAGGAAGAGGAGGAGGGGAACGAGGAGGAAATGTAGGAGGAGGAGGAGGAGGAGGAAGAGGAGGAGGACGGGGACACTGAGATGAGGCTCCGGGTTATGGGGCTGGGCGCGACCCGAAAAACCGGTGTGTTCAGGGATGTCCGTTGGGATCTTGCGGGGGGGCTTCTTGCGGGCTTCTTGGAGCAGTTTCGAAGGCTCTTGGGAGCCGTTTTGGGGCCTCTTTGTGGCTTCTTGGGCGCCTCTTGGAACGTCTTGGGGGCCTCTTGGGGGGTTCTTGGGGCCTCTTTGGGGCCTCTGGGGGCCTCCTGGGGGCCTCTTGGGACGTAAGGCTGGGTTTTCCGGTGCGCGGTCTCTCTCTGGATCCCCTCTTGGGCCCGTCTCCGGGAGGTTCTTGGGCCGTCTTGGGCGGCTCTTGGGCCCGTCTGGGGGCTCTCTTGGGCCGCCTTGGGCGGCTCTTGGGCTGTCTGGGGGCTCTCTTGGGCCGTCTTGGGGGCGTCGAGGAGGCCTCTTGTGCCGTCTTGGAGCAGTCTTGGGAGCTTCTTGGGCTGTCTTGGAGCGTCGGAAGGCCGAAAAGGCGAAAATGACGAAAACATCAAAAAAAAAAAAACCAATGAAAATCAACGATTTTGGCCTCTTGGGGCGCTCCTCGGGGGCCTCTTGGAGGTCTCTTGGGGCGTCTTGGAGGTCTCTTCGGGCGTCTTGGAGCCCTCGTGGGGCGTCTTGGAAGCCTCTTGGGGCCTCTTGGGCGCTTCTTAGGGCGTCTAGGCGGTCTCTTGGGCGTCTGGGTGCCTTCTTGGAACGTGGAGGCTCTTGGGGCCCTTTTTTTTTTTGTTTTTTTTTTTTTTTTTTTTTTTTGTTTTTGTTTTTTTTTTTTTTTTTTTTTTTTTTTTTTTTTTTTGTTTTTTTTTTTTTTTTTTTTTTTTTTTTTTTTTTTTTTTTTTTTTGTTTTTTTTTTTTTGTTTTTTTTTTTTTTTTTTTTGTTTTTTTTTTTTTTTTTTTTTTTTTTTTCTTTTTTTTTTTTTTTTTTTTTTTTTTTGTTTTTTTTTTTTTTTTTTTTTTTTTTTTTTTTTTTTTTTTTTTTTTTTTTTTTTTTAACTTTTTTTTTTTTTTTTTTTTTTTTTTTTTTTTTTTTTTTTTTTTTTTTTTTTTTTTGTTTTTTTTTTGTTTTTGTTTGGCCGTATTTGGGCTTTTTTGGGCCCGGAAGAGCGTCGTGAGTCGCTCGTGGTGGGCCCCCCCCCCCTCCAAATCGACCGGACCGGGTTCCCCGGGGAGGGGTTTGGGGAGGGGGAAGCATCTCACACGCCGATGACCCAGGGGGTCGGCGGATTTTCGGGAATGGGTCCAGGAGCCCACCGCGTATGGTGTCCTCCACATTTGTCTTGAGCTACAGAAGCTACCATCAATCGAACTCATCGCAGACACATCCACTCTCTACCATCCACATGAGATCGTGGACCACAAGGTGCTCGATGATCAACGGTTGTGGGCGCCAACGCAGGTGACATTGACCGACGTTCAGGACCGCTTCAGACGCATCATGCAAGAAGCAGTCGGCAACCCGTTGGTACCTATCACCGAAACGGTCATTGAGGCTGCACTCCGACGCTTGCAAGCACGAGTTGGAGTTTGCGTGGATGGTTTTATACTGGTTGATTTCGAACGCTTGTCGAGATTAGGCATGGCAGAGATGGCGCTACTATTGGAGGCTAGTGAAGCCACCTTGATGTGGCCCATCCAGACGCAGCTGATCATATGCAAATTTGCTCCCAAATGACCACTTGGTGACAGGGCGATTGGCTTAGTTTCTACATGTGGACGGGTATGGCCCATGACCCGCGAAGCTGTAATCCAGATGTGGTCCTAGGGTACCTACTGGGACGTTGCAGTGCGTGGCAGTTCGTGCCTCTAAGAGGCTTTCTTGTGACCCTTGGACGAGGAGGTTGCCAAGGGTTCCCGCATGCAGCACTCGCGTGCCATGCTAGATACCGAATCTTTGCATGATGTATCCCTTTGGGGCCGTTGGTTGGTGCGGCGCTCAGGCGCAAATTCCCAGCATCTGTGTTGCACCATGAAGTACGACAGTGTGTAGCGCCCCGTGCCTCAGAACAGATGGGCGCGGCTTTGCAGGCGTTCGAACCCAGCCAGAGCGTGGCTAAAGGGCGGCGATCAGGCACGCGTTTTGCAAAGGCGCTCACACAATGCTTTATGAGCGCAGTCACGATCATGCACCCATCCATGGGCCACAGGGTCTGGGTGGACGACTTGTCTGAGACCATACGTGAGTCCAAACAGGCTACCAGGCGGCAGATCGTTGGCTGCATTGTTTACACATGTGATAACCAGACGCAGCGTTAATTGAAGATGGTCCTAAAGCAGATCGTCAGGTGCACCAATCTTAACGACGCGAGGGCTATTGTTCGAGCTGCTCGCATCCTCCAAACTCTAGAAGCAGGGCGCCATCCCTGCTGGACTATGCGGACATCAGATACACGGGGTGCTTGGGCAGCAGTTGATCATGGGACGACGGCGCGCGGCGCACTACTGCTTGCCAGGGGGCCGAGGCGGATGTCCCCCCGCGCTCTTGGACCTCAAGAATCTTGGGCAGGGCCCGGCTACCCTCTCCCAGGGCAGTCCATCGGCGCGTGGCAAATTGCGCAGTGACAAGCCCGCAGCCTGAGATGGTGTCAGGACGGTGCGGCCTCAGATTGTCCAGCAGCTCCGACATCTTCCTCCAGCGGATCAGGTGAGGAGCATGCGTGGCCCGATCCCTGTTGTGGTCTTGAACCTTCTACGCGCAGGATGGTCGCCGACCTCCCCCTCATAATGGAACTGAGCGACAGGGGGCCTGACGTACCAGGAGCGGGCATTTCCAGATGATCCCTACACGGGGGACCCCAGCGCTGACGCCCGCGATGCTTTGCTCAAGGATTTCGAGAGCTCGACGAGGAAGAATATCTGGAGACAGGCCAGCACTCAATGCGCGGGGGCTTGTCTGCGGAATGGTGTTGATAATGGTTTATGTCGTTTCCTGATGCGTCAACAGTCCGTTGCCCCCAATGGCGAACAACTGGCTGAAACCGGGATTATGATCGTTATTGCGGGGCGTTTGCCAAAGGAAAGGAAAGCTGAGCCCGTTCGAAACGAAACTATAGTGGTAGCAAGCTCTGCGACACCTGTAGGTGTAAGACTGGGTCCCTGGCCTGCAGGAGCTGGGGGCGCAGCCCCAACGAGGGCTCCAGGGTTCGTTGGGCTTCGGAGGACCTTGCGCACGAAGCCATCACCCAGCTTCGCACTGTCGAAGCGTTCTGGCTTAAACGGCTCGTTCCTGAGGAGTGAACGCGCGTGTCTGACCCTGTGGGTTTTGGTTCGTGGACCGCGACGGGCGCGTTCGAGGTTGAAGGTGGGTGACTTGGCGATGCTTCGGGTGGGCCCGACTCAAGATGGCCCCGCATTCGCCGCGTTGGCGCGGCCATTGCTACTGTTAGTTCCCTCGCCCCTCCCCCCTTGAAGTGCCTTGCGTTTGGCCCCCTGAGTGGCCGGCGCCAGTCGCGGCGAGGGCGCGAGCTCAAAACCTTTTACTTTGCTATCTGCTGCGTTTTAGGGCATGCCGCGCACGTCGCGGACTTTGAACGTCAGGCGAACAGTTGGCGCGCGCGTGAGCATCGCGCGCCCAAGCTGATGCTTTCCCGCCGCCATGCCGAGATTGATGTTTTGTTTATCCGAAAAGGCTTCGCCCCCTGCCGCCGGCCCCCTCTCTCGGATAATGGGCAATGCGAGAGCGAAAACATGAGGCCCTGGCGCCGCCGTGAAGCACCGCCGGGACTTCATGCGAAGGCGGTGAGTAATCGGCAAGACAAGTTGAGATTCTGATGATCTTGTTGAATTCGCATTGCACTTCGAGGGTTTATGGCCTCGGATACGCGAACAGCGCGACATTTACGAGGAGTTAAGGCTTCGGGCTCGCAAGCATAGCGTAATTTACGCATGATTATGGCTTCGGAAACGCAAGTATTTTGTAATTTACGAGGGTGTATGGCTTCGGACACGCGACTATTGTGTAATTTATGAGGACTGATGGTTTCGAGGTCGCAACTATTGCGTCATTGACGCAGGCGTATAGCTTCGGAGACGCGAGTCTTGCGTACTTTACGAAAGTGGATGACTTCGGGGACGCGGATATTGGGTGATTTGTTAACGTTTGTTGCTTCGGAGACGCAAGTATCGTATATTTTACAAGGGTTTATGCCTTCGGGGGCACGAACATTGTGTATTTTACTTGGGTTCATAGCTTCGGGGGGCGCGAATATTGTGTAATTCGTGAAGGCGTATGGCCTCGGGGACGCGACTTTCATGAATTTGTACGTGTCCCACGCCCTTCCGAGGAATTCAGACAATGCGACTCGGCGTGGTGACCTTCTCGGCTCCCCCCCTCGCGCGGTCCATCAACAAGGAAGAGTAAGCAGCAATATACATTTTTGTAACAGCGGGAACTGGAAACGGGAACTGGCGCAGGGAACAGCAAACTTTGGTCCTACAGCTTGGTGGCCCCTCAAGGGAGCCGGCGGATTCGGAACCACCAAGAGACCAACGACATTTGCGAGGGGAGGGCCGTGAGTAGTTTCGTGCTCGCCAACACTATTGCCGACGAGTTCGCCAATTGTGCCGCTAACCTGCGTAGGGACACTGCGACCACCAGACAGTTAATCCGCCTACATGGGCGCAGGGCCATGTTGGTCCGCGTGCGTTTGGTCAGAGCCACTGGAGATTGTTTTGCGTCTGAGAAGGCTGCGTGCTGGAGGCTTGGGATCGGAAATCGGAGTGTGCCCCACCTCCCCCCCCCCTTTCCCCGCCCCCCCCGCTGCTGCTGCCCGCTCCCCTTTACTGTCTGCTCACAAGCTTCCTGGGTGCAAGAGGGAGTGTCTCAGTTCTTTTTGTTTCGGCCACCGTGGCCACCTGTAACGAGTAGTGGACATGCACCTGCCCGCAGCTTGTGAATGTCAACCGCACCTTGATGTCCACGACTGTAGGGGTAGGGTACAGTTGGCGGGGGGCTGGGTTCCCTCTTCTCATTTTTTTGAGCGTGTTAGAGAGGAGCTCACCCCCCAAAGTCCTGAGCAAGGCCGACCTTCAATGGCGATTGCAAGGGTCTTCTCTTTAATCGTCTCCGTTGTGAGGCACTCTTGCATTCACAACTCGTTCCTTCTCCTACTTCTACTCCCTGTTCCTCCTCCGAATGAACTCGATCCCCATCCCCCTCCTCCGTTTCCTCCTTTTTCTTCCTGCCGCCGCGTCCTCTCGGCCTTTCGCCCGCCCCTCCTCCCTTCCCCCTCCTCCCTCCCATGTCCCTCTCGTCTCCCATAGACGTCCCAAGCGGAGGCTCGACCTCCATGCTCGTGTCCTCTTTTCCTCGGCTCCGCAGGCTTTTCTCCTCCAGATGGGAAACTCGACCTTCATGCAGCATGGAGGCTCTGGATCCTCTGGGCCCCTCGCCCGGCGCTCCCCGCTCGTCCGTTCCTTCGCCCGTCTTCCTGGCGTCCGCCCGCTCCTGCAGAGAGCACGCTCCCAGCTCGTTCCTCCGCTCCTCCTCGGCTCCTCCCGCCACCAATTTCTCCCCGCCCCACGACGAATGCTAGGAGACCATCTTTTTATCCACCCACGGGATGACGACGACGACGGCGACGGCGACGGCGACGGCGACGGCGACGGCGACGGCGACGGCGACGGCGACGACGACGACGACGACGACGACGACGACGACGACGACGACGACGACGACGACGACGACGACGACGTAGGCGGCGCCCCTCAGAGGGGTGCGCGCCGCGGCCCCAGTTGCCGTTATCCCCCCCCCCTACGCCCCCCCCCGGGTAACATGCGTTATCCCCCCGAAGTCCAAAATTGGTTTCAAGGGGTCTTGAGGGAAACTGCCCCTGGACCCCAGGGCCCAAGCTGAACGGTGTTTTGGCGACTCCGTGGGCCGTTCTCGTTCTCACTTCGCTCTTCGGCAAACAAAAAAAGGCGGCGCGAAGACGCAGCACGAGGGACCACGGACGCGTAAAACGAAGGCGGCTGCGGCGAACACGTGGTCTCCACCTCGGCAGCCCTCTGCTGGACCCCGGGGCCCTCCCCGGGACCGGGGCCCTTCCTCCCTGCGCCCGCGCCTCGACGGCCCGGGGGGCCCGCCGAGGGGGAGCGTCCCGTGGGGGGGGGGGGCCGAGGGGGGGGGCCGAGGGCATCCCGCAGCCCTCGTCAGAGTGAAACTCGGAGATGTCTTGCGTGGCTGAACTGTTTGCGGGGAGCTTCGTGGCCCCATAGGGCGCTTCACCGAAGAAGGTATTCACAATTGCGGTACCCACAACTGCATACGGTTGGGGCCTTCGCCAGGGTGATATTTTTGAATAGTCCTCCTGCAGAGGGACGCGCCCGACTTGAGAGAAGGGGCGGGCCTCCTCAGAATAGAGGCTTCCTACAACCCTGACAGAGTAGCGGTGACTGCGAGGTACTTGTATGCGCCGCCCCTCCAAGGTCGGTGCCATCGTCGAACTTCCGAGTCGTTCCTGGTCAGACCACCTTTTCGCCCTGGCCCCAACATTGCAGGGGCGTCTATCGACATCGAAGGGCGCGCCGAGATCGCAGGGGCGTGTTAGCCATTTCTGAGGTTCATTTTGACGAGGGCAGTTAGCAGGATCCCCTCCTGCATGTGGGGCCGAGAGCTCCCAGAAGCCCTTCGTGCTGGGCAGCCCGGCTTCGCTCCCCCCTCCCCTGGGGCGCCAGGGGCCCCGCGACGCCGGCTCCGAGCTCCACCCTGCACCTCCCGTGCCCCGGTCCCTGGCTCCCCAGGTCCGGCTCGAAGACCCAGGGCGCCCCAAACTCACCGAGCGCGTTCCACTACTCGCAAAGTGCCTACTCGCAAACGTCCGAGAAAAACAGATGTTGTTTTCGACGAATGTAGGGTAGATCCCCCGCGGCGGATTCCAGGCCATTTGCGAGTAGTTCCTTTGCGAGTAGTGGAACGCGCTCGTCTACAAACGGGGGTGACCACACCGTGTGGTGAGTCAGTGGGGATTCGGGGTCACCAGACGGTTTGGGACTCGGTTCGTTCTCCGCGGACGTCTCTCGGGCGATTGGGGCTGCGAGGGTCCCAAAGCCGTGCGTTGGCGGACCGTGCGGAGAGGTCCTGGGGGATTTCGAGGTCACCGCACGGTCTGTCACTGCACCGCTTCGGGACTCCAAAGAAGACGATGTTGGGCAACGTGCAGGTTGACGAAGCAGTGCGACCAAACCCCTCTGACACCGACGACGGATTACGGGCATCTCCCGCCTTCGGATACAATTCTTGGGAGGGAGCCTCCCTCCCAAGGGCAAACTCCGAATCAGACCGCCCTCAGGGAGGTCTGATTCGGAGTTTGCCTTGGTCCGAAATCTGGCCTAATCTGGCGTGATCTCGCCTACATCGGCGCTATGAAAGTGCCGATCTCTATTTTTGAGAAAGTCCTGGGCGGCAGCGCCATGTCGGAGTCGAACCAAAGGGTGTCGAATTCCAGTTTTCAGGAAGTCCTAGGCGGGAGCGCCATTTCGAAGTCGAACTCTGAAGGCTCCGAATTTTGTTTCGGGAGAAGTCCTGGGCGGGAAGTCTCAAGCGAAACCGAATCCAACTGGCCACACCGTTTGGCATTTAAAGTTTTACATCTCTGACCAGAGATTTTGAGAGAGTGATTGAGACTTCCTCCAAAGAGCGATCTCGAGTGGATTTCGAAACCATCGGGTTCGAATTCGAAAAGTCGGCTCCGCCCGAGACTTGAGCAAAACAGCGCTTGAACAGAACATTGTACTGGGGCTCCGTGGCCTAACAGGCCTCTTTGACGCCTCCTCTCTTGTCGCGGGCGCAACGCCACTGACAACGTTGAACTGGGGCCTCGTCGCCTTGCGGGAGGCGCTGCATTTTGGCCGAACTTTCTTAGCGGCGAAGTACTCCGCCGCCGTATCCCCGTTCATCTGCGGCCTAATCTGCCGTAGCAGCCCACACATGCGGATCAGTTCTTTTTCGCCCTTCCGACGAAGATGTCCCCGTACAGAGAAAACCATGTCAGGAAACAGCCTGCTTGTCTCCAGGGGCCCTGGGTTTCTTGGGTTCCGACGGTTTTACGTCAGAAGACGTGACGTCCAGGGGTCTCAGGGCTGGATTTCTTTTGGAGGGCTTCTTGTGATCGAGCTCCTGGTGAACCAAACCTCCACACTCTGGCGTAGCCTCGGATGCTCTCAAGAGACCCCCCCGTCATGGGAAACCAGCGGCCGAGCGTGGGAGGAGGGAGGGAGGGAGGGAGG
>CAUYUJ010014979.1:73783-96283 GCA_963575745.1 Prorocentrum cordatum
GAGGTGGCGGAGGCGGATGCGGCGGCGGATGCGGAGGCGGAGGCGGAGGCGGAGGCGGAGGCGGAGGCGGAGGCGGAGGCGGAGGCGGAGGCGGAGGCGGAGGCGGAGGAGGAGGCGGGCGGAGGCGGAGGCGGAGGCGGAGGCGGAGGCGGAGGCGGAGGCGGAGGCGGAGGCGGAGGCGGAGGCGGAGGCGGAGGCGGAGGCGGAGGAGAAGGAGGCGGAGGAGGAGGACGAGGAGGAGGAGGAGGAGGAAGAGGAGGCGGAGGAGGAGGCGGAGGCGGAGGCGGAGGCGGAGGCGGAGGAGGAGGACGAGGAGGAGGACGAGGAGGAGGACGAGGAGGAGGGAGGAGGAGGGCTCGCCCCCGTGGTCCTTGAGGGCTCTGGCCCGCCCGCACTGGCCCTGCAGGCCCCGCCCCCTCCGGCGCACAGTCACTGGCGTGCTTGCTCGCCCGCAGCCCCTTGGGCGTCGCGCGCGGGAGGCAGCGGGGGCTGCAGCACACGGGCCTCCTTGGGGCTCCCATAGAAAAGGCCCGTACCGGCCCCCAAAGGGGGCGCCTCTGGGGCCCGAGAAGTGCATTCTCCCGCCCCCCCCCAGTCATCGCCCCACCATTACACAAGCGAGCCCCCCCCCCCCCCCATTGCATAAGCGACGCCCCCACCTCCCCCTGCCCAGTCATCGCCCCCACACTACCTAAGCGACGCCCGCCCCCACCCACCCCACCCCTCCCCAGCGCTCCTCGCTCGTTTCCGCTCCCTCTCTTCCTCGACGGCTTTTTTTGGTAGCCGTGGAATCGGGGCTGCGTGCGTCGGGCCAGCGTGGCCTCTCTGCCCGAGCTCGCTGCACGGCGCGCCGCAGAAAAGAGCGCTCCCTCCTGCCTCGTTCCATCCTCTGCCCCCCTTCTACGCTCCCCCCTTCTCCCCCCTCCCTCCTCCCTTTCCCTTCTCTCCATTTCCCTCCTCCCTCTCCCTCCTCCCTCCCCCGTCCTCCACCATTGCGCTCCTCCGCCTTCCCTCATCCTCTCCCATCCCTCCGCCCCCCCTTCAATCCAACCCCTCCCTTCCCTCCACCCTCTTGCCTCCTCCGCCTCCCCCTCCTCCCTCGTGTTCCTACAATACTGTAGTTCTTGCATTGTCTTGCATTGTCTTCTCGGCATCACTGCCACAGCGTCGACGGGAGGCAAAGCATCTCTGTATAGTAGTGTTTTTGCTCGAACTTGCTAGCAAGCAAGGATGCAGCCAAGGTAGCAGAGTCTTGGCCAGGCATGAAACTCATCGTCGCCAGAGCGTGTGTGTTGCCCGTTCCCTGTTCACGGCAATACGTTTTACACAAGACCATGTCCGGTGATGACGCTTCCGCCATGTTTCCCGGCGAACTCCCAGAGGGGAGGACTGCGGGTGGACGCAGACAGCTGCTGCACCCAGCGTCCAGCCTGATCGCAGCATCGGCAGAGGGAGCTCGTGGAGCCCGGAGCCAGTCCCGTTCCCCGAGGGGCGGCCTTCCCGGCGCTCGCTGGCGCTTCGGGGGCCCGCGCCGCCAGCTCTGCCTTCGCAGCCGTGAGGAAGCTTTGTGTGTAGGAGGGGCTGGGAGGGTCCCTGCCAGACGAGACAGTGAAGAGACCTCAGAAATCCACGAGTGATTTTTACGCGAGAATGGCTAGGCTCCAGAGGGGGAGCGAGGAGGGCGGCCAGCACCCAGGGTGATGTGGAGGCTCTGACCGGGGGCCGGGTCCCCTCTGGGTGTCGGCCCTTCAAGCTGGCCTACGAGTCACTTTTCGGCACGAGCGAAGCGGGCACGGAAACCACGGGCACAGTGCCCAGCAGCGGTTCCTGTTCATTTTGAACAGGACTCGCTGTCGGTGTCGCCGCGGCCTGTGCACATTTGAGACTGAAGGCCGCCTGCCCAACAGCGGCCGCTGTTGGTTTGGGACAAGATTTGTTGTTGGGCATTGTACCCATGTTTTCCGTACCCATATCGGGCGTCCCAAACTGTTCCTGGACACAGAGTGCATCGTCGATTTGAGCTTCCGCCTTGGCCTCCCCGGCAAGACGCCGCGGGAGGCGAAGCAAGAGGCCTGCTGCGCGCACCTGGTCATGCAGAAATTCGACGTGTTGCTCACTGGCCGAGCAGAGGGACGACCTGCGCAGGCTCGCGAAGCGGGATTACTTCGTCGAGACTATGCTGCCGCCCTCTCCGACCAGACTTCCAGAGTTCCAGACCTGGACCTCGATCTGGATTAGGACCATGACGACGAGTTCCAGGCCTCCACCGCCAGCGTCGACGGCGAGCGGCTGACGGCCAAAGCCACCGCCGTGTACGCCAAGGCGGTCGCTCGAGCTTCTGACGAGAAAGCTCGCAAGCAGCAGGAGAAGGTCAAGCAGGACCAGGCCCGGGAGAAACTCGTCCAACAGATGATGGAGACGAGGCCTGCGGACCTCTTCAACATGGCTGTGGACGCTCGTGTGATCGATCGCCAGCACGTGCCTGCCCGAGCAGGTCCGGCAGGACGCGGCACCATAGCCGCCCAGGCTGCATACCTGTACACATCCACCCATGGCCGCTGGCCAGACTTCTGTCGACCGCGCCGATGCCGAACGCCTTGCTGCCAACGCCAAAAACGGCACGTCCCCGCCCGCAAAAGGGCGGGTGCAAGGACAAAGGAAAAGGCAGAGGCAAAGGACGAGGCGACCCCAGCAGCAGGAGGTCGACGACCAAGACGTTTCCTAAGGGCGACGGGGAAGCCGCGCCCTCCCCCAAGGGCGGCACCCCAAGGGCAAGTCCCAGGGCAAGGGCAAGGGCAAGGCATCCGACACGACGAGCGCCGGGACGGGCGCTGGCGCACGAGGAAGCGCGAGAGGGTCTCGACGTGGCAGATCCGCCGGAGGCAGGTGGCGAGGGAAGAGGGCGCGAAGGTGAAGCTGGTCCGTTTGATCTTGCAGTTTACTCGGGATCTCCCCGCCCCTGATTCCAACGCTGTTTTTAGCATGTGATGATAAACCTGTTTATTTGTTTCACCCGCGTTCGAATTTTGCCACTGTCCCTTCGGGTACCGATATGGCATGGCCAGTTTGGTTTTTGCTTACGTCGTTCCATCGGAAACACGTCTTTTGCATGACACCCAAATATTCGTTATCTCACGTCTCCTTTGCTCTTTGGAATTGGGAGCACAAGCTTCGTTTTTTTTTTTTTTTTTTTTTTTTTTTTTTTTTTTTTTTTTTTTTTTTTTTCTCAGATCTGGCGCTGTAGACCCAACAGCTGGCGACGATTGGTGGCGGCTGCGGCCCAAGAAAAAATATTGCAGGCCGCGTGCTGCTGCGTTGCTTTTGTTTCTGCAGTGCATGGTTGACGCTGTCGGGCGTGAGGTCTGGCAGGCATGCGTTGTACAAGGCCGACGTCGCGCTCCGCCCGTGCCCGCAGTGATTCGGCTTGCCGTCTCCCTCCTCCACTAAAGTCGGGGGAGCGTAAGACCCGGGTTTGCCGGGACTCGGGTTCGCCATCGTTTTTTGACGACCGCGCTTCGGATTTTGACGAGGAGGAGTTTCGCGGGATGTCTGCAGCGGGAGGCCTCGTCAAAATGCAGGCTCGGCCTCGTCATTTTTTTGACGACCTCGTCGGGGATTTCCGAGTCCCCCGTACCCGGGTCTTACGTCTCCCCGATAAAGGGGCATCGGGGCGCTTCCCACAGATGAGGATGTTGGTATTGGTTTCGTCCGCAAGAGTGATCTGCATGATCGCTACACGCATCTACTGTCTGGCCCCGCTTTCAGAGAGAAAGTCGTTCCATGCAGTTTTGGGGCGGCGGTGGTGACTGATTGTATCGGTGCTGTTCGTGTCACTTGCAGGGTTTTAGACGACAGGGCGCTCGAGCGAGCCATGCTTCCAGACGTGGACGGGAGCCGATGCGAAGACATCGCGTCGCGCGTTGGAGCCACCATCAAGACGCACAAGCCTCCTGGAAGGTTGGACTTGCGCCTCCTCCACTGTAGCGTTCGTAATCCGATGGCTCCGGCAACGCGATGGATCTCCCACGCGTTGCTTCCCCATCTTAGGCGCGTTCCGTTCTTGGCTCGCGACAACCAACACCTGTTGCAGATCAGGTCGCGCACATATGTGCCCGCCACGATTGCCACCTAGCCAAAATAGACGTCAAAGAATATGCGATGTCTGGTTTACATGCTGATTTTCTCACGCATGCTTCAGTTTTTTTTTTGACGGCGTCCAAAAGGATGCATACGCTAATTTGCTATCCGCGATTTTGGATTGCCAGTACGCGTCGTGCCCTACAGCGCCAGACAAGGTCTTGAAGGTCACCGTCGGCGCTGGCATGGGACTTCCTTGTAGCGGGGAGGTTGCTGACGCAGCGTGCTACAATCAAGTTGAGGCGACAGCGTGTCTCAAGATGATCGTTTCCGCGATTCGTATGGCATTCTAGCTTGTATTAGGTATCGCGGCGACATTTTGCTAGTGCATTCGGGCTCCAGAGCACAGCTGGATGCTCTCATTGGCAGGCTAGTAGAGCTCGCTACAGCGTTTAAACTAGAAGTTGACAGTATTGCCTCCGATGAGGTTCAGGTGCCCGACGTCGCGTTCTATCGTGTGCCCCGTTGGCGTTCCACGGGTATCATGAACCATCGCGCCCATATTAAGCGGTCGTCTTTGTGGATCCCCCTTCAGCGATCGCAGCATGCATCCCGCCAGCGTGCACCGAGTCTGGCCGCTCGCTCACGCGCTCCGTGTACGACGTTCGTGTTCGGAGCGGCAGCGCGCCGACAGTGAGACTAAGAAGTTTTGCAGCATTTTGCGTCAGCATTCCTCACATTTAGCACTACTAGCCAAAATTTTGGGGGTGCTGTCTCCCATTTTTTGCATCCCTTGCACAAATGTCCATAGGCAAAAGGTTTTGACGCGTATTGTGATGCCGTATTGTAGCCAGTGGCACGCTTCGGGCATACAGCGTGTAGTAAATGGCGTTGTGAGTCAATGGCGCTCGCAACGCGGAGGTCAAGTCTTTTAGCAGCTCTTTCGAAGAAGGGGGCTGCGGTTTGCGCATTATATGCGCTGCGATTCGATGGTGGTTGGTTGGTTGGGGTTGGGGTTGGTTGGTGGATGCGTTGTTTTGCATTGTTCTCGGCATCACTGCCACATCGTCGACGGGAAGCAAAGCATCTCTAGATAGTAGTGTTTTTGCTCGAACTCGCTGAACAAGCAAGGATGCAGCCAAGGTAACAGAGTCTCGGCCGAGCATAACATCATCGTCGCCAGAACACGTGTGTGGCCAATTCCTTCCTCTCCATCTCCCTTCTCCTTCTCCCTCTTCCCTCCCCCGTCCTCCACCACTGCGCTCCTCCGCCGTCCGTCACCCTCTCCCATCCCTCCCTCCCCCGTTCAATCCAACCCCTCCCTTCCCTCCACCCTCTTGCCTCCTCCGCCTCCCCCTCCCTCCTCGTGTTCCTACAATACTGCAGTTCTCAAATCCTGGCTCTCCATAAGTGGCTCGGCGTCCGTACTGGAGGAGGGGGGAGGAGGAGGAGGAGGAGGAGGAGGAGAAGGAGGAGGAGGAGGAGGAGGTGCACGAGGAGGAGGAGGACAGGAGGAGGAGGAGGAGGAGGAGGAGGAGGAGGAGGAGGAGGAGGAGGAGGAGGAAGAGGCGGAGGAGGGGGAGGACGAGGACGAGGACGAGGACGAGGAGGAGGAGGAGGAGGAGGAGGAGGAGGAGGGGCGCAGGGTTTTTCGGGGAGGTCGTGGGCCCAGGGGGAGCCGGGACCCCCTCGTGCGGCGGCGGCAACGGCGGCCACGACGAGCGCAGGAGGAGAGCCCACGCCTCGCGCGCCCGCGCGCCCGGGGGGCCCGCGGGCGAGGAGCTGAAGTCCATCACGGACGGGCACTGCCTGCTGAGGCCGCGTGCGCGGCCGAAGCCCTGCCCACCAGCTCGGCATCGCGCGGGCGTGTGCCTCCGCCTCTCGGCGGGGACGGGGCCATCGAGGATCAAGTCGGGCATGTCCCTCTAGTCAAAAATAATAGAAAAGATAGTCTGGGGACGATTGTGCGACGATTTTTGACCGTGTGCGAATCTTGTTTGACTGCCTCAGATGTTTCTGTCCAGAATCCGCCTGCAGGAGGACATGCCCGGCCCGAGTTAGGGAGCACCGTGGACCGTCCTGCCAGCAAGATGCGCGCACGAGGCCGAAGAGTGCACGGGGCAGGGGCGCCCGAGCGATGGCGAGCCCAGATGGCGGGGAGGCGGACGGGGCTGCCCGCGCTCCGGCTCGATCCGATCCGAGCACCGAAGGCCGGCTCCTTGACTGCGAAGGCCTCACGGCCGGAGCCGCCGACCCTGAAGGGAGACGACGACGACGACGATCTCCGCCCACCAAACAACCCCAACCCGACCCGAGGGTCCCAACACTTGCCCCCTTCGTCCCCAGTGGGGGGGAGGCGGCGGAGAACCTCGAGCACGCACACATGTGGAACCCGTTCCCCCCCTCAGCCTGGAATCCGGGTCTTGGGGTTGTGTTGTGGGGTGGTAGGTAGGCAGATGTTTGTTGATCCGATCTGGCATGGACCGGTTCCCTCTCCAGTTTGCAGGGGCCGACCCCGAGTCGCGATCCCGAGCTCTCCGATCGCGGTGCGGTTCCGCGGCGACTCAGGCGCGATCCGAGTCGCTGTCGTGATTCGATCCGGCTCTGGCTGGGGAGGGGCGAGGTCGGGCCACGGCGGCGCGAGAGGACGTCGGCCCGACGCTCGCCGGGAACAGCGGAGAGCGGAAGGCGTTCACAGTGGCGCCTTCTCGAATGCGTCGGGCCGGACGAAAGGGGGGTTGGCCCCGGCTGACGGTGGCACTAAGGGGGGGTCTCGATTTTGATTGGCGCGCCCGCAAGGGGGGGGTCTCCCGAAACGTTACGGAACTCCTGGGGGGGTCGGCGTCTTGATTTTTCGACCGTCGTCCCGCAGTTACAACGGGGGGGGGTCTGCCATTTTGGGCGCGGGGTCTGGCTTCGGTGAGGTCCTGGGGGGGGTCTGTCGTTTTGCTTCTTGGGGGTGTCTGGATCGTCTCGTCTTGGCACGTCCTGGGGGGGGCTACTTTTTGATGGAGGTCGCCCCAGACGGGGGGGGGTCTAAAATGCCTCGTCTGGGAGGTTTGTGACCCCCCCCCTTTATCATAAAAGTTGGAGTACGAAATCTGCTGCATGCAGCTGGTTTCGGCCCACCGAGGAGCCCATTCCACGATACATGGCCGCCTCTGGCGCCGGGAGGCGCCAGGAAAATCAGCTACGTGAGCTGATTCTCAAACCCCCCCTTTGCTATCCCCCCCTTTCGCCCAGCCCGAATGTGGCGCGCCTTGCGCCAGCGGCCCGCGCAAGCCGCGGCGTGGGGGCGCTGTAGCGGCTCGCGCAGGGCCCGTTGCTGATCGTCGCTCGGCTGGATGTCGTCCGAGGGAAGCTCGGGCGGGTGAGCGGGAAGAGCTTCCAGCTCTTCGAGGCACCTTCGGTGTCATGCGGATCTGCGAAGGCCCTTCCACCAGAGGGGCGGGGAGGGAGGGGAGGGGTCGGAGGGGGGAACGAGGGGGGGGGAGAGAATCGAAGATCAAGGGCTTCTCGCAGGTCCGCGCGGATTTCTCGGGTCGGCGCCGGACCCCCCCTCCCCGCCACCCCTGCTGCCCGACCCGGAAGGGGTGGTGGCAGGGGGGTACCGCCTCAAGGAATCCGGAGTGGGTCTGAGTGCGAGTGAGTCTGAGCATGGCGTGATGGAGTGCGAGCGGGTCCTGAGTATTAGTTGATGTAAGAATGTGAGGGGATCGGATTCTGAGTAAGCCTGGGCCAGAGCGCGGGGGCGATCGTGAGGGGGGTTCTTGGAGGCTCCTGTGGATTCCTGGGGCGTCTTGGGCCGTCGTGGGGCCCCGTGGCTTCCTGGAGCTTGGGGCTTCCTGGGGCGCCCTGTGAGGCTTCCTGTCGGCGGCGAGCGAGAGGGAGAAGTGAGAAGGAGAAGTCGTCGTCGTCGTCGTCGTCGTCGTCGTCGTCGTCGTCGTCGTCGTCGTCGTTTCCTACCTCCTCCCTCCTCCTCCCTCCTCCCTCCTCCCTCCTCCCTCTTCCCTCCTCCCTTCTCCCTCCTCCACCTCAGAAGGTTCGGAAGTCCCCCGGCCTTCTGAGAAGTTTTCCGAGCTTTCCCCGAAGACAGACAAAAACTTCTCAGGAGGCGCGAGGGCTTCTGAGAAGTCCCGCCGCCTTCTGAGAAGGCCTTCTCCTTCTCATTTCCCCCCCTCGCCCGCCGCCGATCCCGGGGGCTCCCGCTGCAAGACACATGATCTACCCCCGCCTGGGGGCCCGCATTATTTACCCTGCCTGCTGCATCGCGAGTGGCAGGGCTCCGCCTGCAACCAAGATACAGTACGTCGACAACATGTTGCATCACTGCGGGCCCTCGAATGCATGGGGGGAGGGGGGGGGTGAACACGAACCGTCGATGGCAAGAGGACGCACGATGTCGCGGGCGCCGGGCGGTGCTCAGCATCTTGATGGTGCACCGCGTGCAGCAGAACCGAACTCTGGAGCCGACGCCCTTCCCTCGCGTGAGAGATGACCAGTCCGCCCCTCGCTCCCCCCGAGTCGCAGTGCGCCCGCTGCTTCCCTGGCGCGGTGCGACGGGTCCTCGTGTGCGAGGCCCCGCGTGCCCCGCACGTCTGCCCGCCCACGACTGCCCCGCCGCCCGCGGCGGCGGCAGCTGAGCGTCGAGCTGCCTCGCGACGACCATGGGATGGGACTTTGAATTCAGTCGGGCCTGTCCCTCTACAGGAGGAATATCTAAAAAAGTAAGAAAATAGTCTGGGCACGATTTTTCTTTTACTATTTTCGACCATTTTGGAGTTTTTGGGTTTTTTTCATCCTGCGTCCACAATCCCCCTGTAGGGGGACATGCCCGACTTAAACTTTGAAAGCATTCGCGCCGCTTTCCTCCAAATGTCATTCTGCATGAGATGTCCAGGCAATCTGGGCGCGAACGCGCCCGTTCGAAGAAGAGAAAACGCCATGAGCCTAAACTTTCAGCGCTCCGCGCGGATTTCTTGGATCCGCGCTGGGCGCCCCCCCCCCCCCCCAGCGGCGCCTCTGGCGCCGCCCCTGGCGCGCTCCGCGCGCCAGGGAGGGGGGTCCAGCGCAGATTCAAGAGATCTGCGCGGAGCGCCAACAGTTTATGTATAAAGAAACACGTCTACCCCCAAAAGCTGTTATTGTGCCTGAGAGGCCCCGACAATCTACGCGTGAACGGGCCCGTGCAATGTCCCCTGGCGGTCTTCCCTTGTGAGGTCGGAGCGCCATGCCTGCGACATCGTGGCGAGCATGAGGCTCTGAGAAGAGATGCGGCTACTTCCCCGAACCCGGTGCTTCGCCTGAAAGTCCCCCGTAATCTTTGCGCCAACGGGCCCGTGCCATACCCCTCTTCCGACCCCTTCTTGGGAGGCCCGAGTGCTGTGCCTCCCACATCACGGCGATCAGGGGGATTCGAAAAGAGATGCGTTCATTTGAAACGAGCATTTCGCTTGAGAGGTCCCCGCAATCCAGGCGTGAACGGGCCCGTGTCATATCTTCTGGCGGCTCCCCCTTGTGAGGTCAGAGAGCCATGCTTGCTACATCGCGGCGATCATGGGGCTATGGGGAGAGACGCGCCTGCTTCCCGGCACACACGTTTCGTTTGAGAGGTCCCCACAATCTGGGCGCGAACGGGACCGTGCCATACCCCCTGGCGGCACCCCCTCGCGGTGGCCCTGGGGCTGAGAGCACAGGCGCGCTTGCTCCCCGAAGTGGGCGGTTTCGCCCGAGAGGTCCCCGCAATCTTGGCGCGAGCGGGCCCGCGTCTCACTCCCACGCGGCTCTCCCTCTGCGAGGCCCCGGTGCAGGGCCTGCCACATCGAGGCGATCTTAGGGCCGCGAGACGAGACACGCTTGCTGCCCCAAAACGAGCGTTTGGCCCCCTCGTCATCCAGAAAGTCCCTCCCTCGTCGTACCGCCAGACGGGTCGTCTCCCCCTCCCCCTTCCTTCGTGTCTTCCTCCCCGCCCTCCTCCTGCTCCTCCTCGCCCTCCCACCATGCCATGCCCCCCCCCTTCTCCCCCGCATTCCCCCTCCATCCCTTTTCATTAGAAGTCAGAGTGAGGGGGCCGCACGGTCATTCACTGTCCCTGGGCGCGTGGCTGAAGTGAGGTTCCGCATCGCCCCCGCGAGTCATACCTGCACCCCCCACGCCCCCGGCCAGATTTCTTTTCTTCCTTCCGCGGGGGGTCCGCCCTCTCGGCGACCCGTGGGAGAGAGGGACCCCTGGCGGCGCATATAGAGTTGTTTCGCTGTTCCGTGCGCGCACTGCCACTGAAACCCCTGAGCCTGTCCGACTAGAGTGCACGGAGCACTTGAATGCAATTGGTACCATCATGTGCCAGCGCGCAGCTGCTCCCAGAGTGCACCGGGCCCTGCAGTATAATTAGTTTTAGAGTGCACCGAATAGCGCATCACAGTTTGTTAGAGCGTTGCTGCATTGCATTTACAATCTGGGCTCTCGCGCTTTGCCTCCTCTGGTTGCGCTGTGGGGACGGGACCCCCGCGGCTGAGAGTTAATTCCTCTTCCGGAGTGTAACCTCCGTGCTCGAACCCCTCGCCAGGGATGTCTTCTTCTTCCCCCGCGGAAGCTGGACCCCCTGGGTTCCTCGGCGCGCCCCAGAAGTTCCTTCCTTCAAATGGACCCCCATGGGTCCCGCATTGGAGTCGCCCAGGTGATGGTTCCGCGGTGCGGATTGTTGTTGTTGTTGCTGCTGTTGCTGTTGCTGTTGCTGTTGCTGTTGCTGTTTCTGTTGCTGTTGCTGTTGCTGTTGGTGCAATTGTTGTTGCTGTTGCTGTTGCTGCTGTTGCTGTTGCTGTTGCTGTTACTGTTGCTGTTGCTGTTGTTGAACATTATTTATTCTAAAGAATAATTATTGTTGGGCCCCCTGGTGCGCGCCCCCCCTGCGCCGCCTAGGCCGCAGCTACATTTTCATCATTTTCGTGAGGAAGCCTCAGAAAAGAGGGTGTGTACAGGATCCGGTTGTTTTGTTGTAATCCGCTTTCCCTTGCAAAAAACAATAGAAAATGACATTTCTTGTTCTAATATAATCAAATTTCAAGAATCCCTTGCAAAAAATAAGGTAAAGTGGACATTCGCGCGCGCAAGACGAAATCCTTCCAAAACCTTAGTGTTCGCAGCGATTTTAACATAAAAACATCAAAAAACCAATGGTTTTTCAACAAAAATTGTCAAAATCTCATCCCGCGCGCTCTTGCGGATTCGTAGGAAACCCAACACTTTTTAAACATTTCTGTCAAACGGGCTTTTGCGAGCAACTTTTTCGAACTTCTGCGACAACGGTTGCGCACCTGCCAGGGCCATCATCCCTGTCAAATAATACCATGCGGGACACATTCGTTTTTTCTTCGCGCGCGCACGCCGTCGTCGTCGGCCGCGGGGCCCTGAATAGTAGCCACGGTCGTCCGCATGCCACGAAGTGAAGTGTCCGAACGTCATAGGGCGGGAAGCTGGGTGTGGGTGGTGGCGAAGAGTCGTTTGGAAATTTGGTAGAGCTTGAACCGGCCCCCCCACAAAGTGGGGGTATTGCCCGCCTCCTATGAAAACCCTGGCACTGGTGAGAACGGAGTGTCCCCACGTGCTAGTAATTGCTGTTGCTGTTGTTGTTGTTGTTGCTGCTGTTGTTGTTGTTGGTGGTGGTGTTGTTGTTGTTGTTGTTGTGGTTGTGGTTGTGGTTGTGGTTGTTGTTGTTGTTGTGGTTGTGGTTGTGGTTGTTGTTGTGGCTTTTGTTGCTGTTGTTGGTGTAGTTGTTGTTGGTGTTGTTGTCGTTGTCCTTGTTGTGGTTGTTGTTGTGGTTGTGGTCGTTTATTGCGTATTGCTTATTGTTTATTGTCTTCGTCTCACCTTGCGACCCACCCCGCGACCCAACCCGCGACCAACCCGCGACCCACAAGCGACCCACCCGCGACCCACCTTGCGACCCACCCTGCGACCCGCCCTGCGACCCGCCCGCGACCCACCCGCGACCCACTCCGCGATTCACCCACATTGTTTTAACGAAAAGATCGGTTCCTGCTGCGGGCTCGTTGTATAACTTGTAGAAAAATGGCGCCTGCAGCGGGCTTCTTCACAGCGTCACAGACTGCCGACGTCCCCGCCGCCCCCACTCTTATCCGCAACTGCGGGGTGCTACGTAACTCATCCCTGTCGCACCCCCAGACGTGTCGGCAGGGCGGGCCGTGCGTTTCGCTTCATGCTTGCTCACCACTCGTGGCCTTGAAGTCTGCACTTTCCAACCGCCACGGAACGGCTGCTCTCGCCTCGGCGCCGCGCACGGTAGAGCTGGCGCCGTCCTGCCAACTCCTCTCTGAGCCGTGCTGCGTGGGAGCGTGTTAGCGGATTATGTGGACACCGCGAGGTCGCAATGAAGCAAAGCGGGGCCTGACGGAAAGGGGTCCTGGATTTAGTTTTTCCATTTTCCAGGCTCCCGGGGCCCTCCCCAGGCCCCGGGACCGTCAAGAGACGATTCAGGGTGAAGAGGTGGTCTTTGGGGGAAGGCCCCCGGGGTCCAGGATTCGTTTTTTAGGATGCACGTTTTGGGAGGTTATTTAGGATGCGCGTTTTGTCAGAATCGGCGCTGGCATACCTCTGGTCGAAAACTAGCTAAATCTGGCTTGCTTTCGGTTTATCCGGCTGAATCCCGCTTTATCCATCTGAATCCGAGGCTTAATCCAGTCCCATCCCGCTCAATGGCCTTCTAAATCTGGTTCAATCGCGTTTGTTTCATCGTTCTGGCGAAGATTTCCCAGGAGTTGCTCTCCTACAGTGGAACCTATGCCAAGAAGCACCCTGCTTGCCTCCAGGGCGCCATGGGTTTCTTAGGTTTCGATGGCTTGGATATGAAAAGCGCCACGTTCCCACACCAACACTCAATGGACGCCCTGAAGTCTCGGGGTTGGCTTTCTTGTGGAGAGTTTCTTGTGGTCGAGCTCCTGCTGTAACAGTTCCCATCAAGGCCCGCTCCTCTCTATGCAGGCAGGCCGTTTCTGCCTGCGCGCGGCCTCCTGGGGCATTCTGGGTGTTGTTCGGCAGATTCTATGGCAAACCAAATTCTGGGGCAAGTCAATTCTGCAGTCGATTCCCTGCTCGAGGCACGCACCGTACGGTTGATGGACAAAATCCTGCACCGCCCGCGCAACAGGGGCGCCGGCGCAAACTCCAAGCGCCCCCCCTGCCCCCGATGCAATGTTGGTTGGTTGCGCCCGCGGGGTGCAGGATTTGGGCCAGTCGGCGGATCGACAAATCGCACCACGGCCTGCCAATCTTAGATCGGGGGCGCGGGGAGCGAAAACAAAGATCGGAAGAAAGGTACAGGATTTGGCCCATCAACGGTACCGCGTTGGTGCCTCTGGAGGCGTCGCCAGTGCGCGCGCTGCCCTCGCGCACCTGGGGCGCGCGCGGCCCGAGGCGCCCCAGCTCTGCCGACGTCTGGACGTGGAACCTCGACCCGTACAACTCGCTCCCGAGGCACCAGAAGGGGGGGCGTCTTGGTGGTGCTTTGGGATGTGGTGTGGTTCGACTGGTGGCGACGGACGAGGAGGAGGAGGAGGAGGAGGAGGAGGAGGAGGAGGGGAGGGGGAGGGGGAGGGGGAGGGGAGGGGGAGGAGGAGGGGGAGGAGGGGGAGGGGGGGGGGGGGGGGAAGGGGAGGAGGGGGAGGAGGAGGAGGGGAGGGGATGGGGGGCACATGGTGCTTTGGGAGGCGGTGTGGTGCGATCGGTGATAGCGAACGAGGAGGAGGAGGAGGAGGAGGAGGAGGACTTGGGCTCCAGATTTCGTCGACAATAGAGGAACATCTGACCCTCATAGCACACGGAAGGCGTAGCCTAGCTCATGGGTCTCCGTTTTGCATTTGGGTGTTAATCAGTTTGGACGGTTGAGTTTGAGACATTTGCTGAACAAAAACCATATCCCTAATGCTGCGGGCCTCTGAACTTACCTAGGTAGCTCCCAAACGGTTCGAGGCCCCTTAGTTGCTAATCCAGATCCGGCGTACTGAGGCGATTTGATAAGGAGGGCGGAATTCCTGGCCCTACTTTTCAAGCTCCTTTGGTGCCAGTTTCCGCCCTTCTCTGCCGTCGCTGCTTTCGCCACACATTCGCGGAGACAGCCGCCCTCCTTGTCTGAGGCGGAGATGTCCGCCCTAGATATTCGCATCGTTTGGGGTGCATTTCCGATTTGAAGAATAAACACCATAAACATAAACTTGTGGCGCTTCGCGCGGATCTGCGCTGGACCCCCCTCGCTGGCGCGCGGAGCGCGCTAGGGGCGGCGCTGGAGGCGCCGCCAGGGGGGGGGGGGCCAGCGCGGATCCAAGAAATCCGCGGAGCGCGTAAAGTTTATGTTTATGGCGCTTTTTCTGTTTCTAGACACGGCTCCAGTCTGGAACATCAGCTACGGTATACGGCGGGATCATAGGAGTCGGGGCGCAATCCCCGCCCTGCTTGTCTGAGGCGGGGATGTCCGCCTCAGATCTTCGTATCGTTTGGGGTGCATGTCCGACACAGCTCCAATCCAGAAAATCAGCCACGCTACGGCGGGAGTTGGAGTAAATCGGGCCTGTCCCCCTACAGGAGGAATGTTCAAGAATTGTCAAAGCACAGTCTGGGGACGATTTTCACTATGTTTGGAAACGTTGCATGTGTTTTTAGCTAAGTGTAATCCAATATTCATTTAATTGCTCACCCGTTTGAAGTTAGTAGTTTGGGTTTCGTTGGCTGTTCGTTTGTCGTTGAAGCAAAGTAGTTAATTCTGGAATTTGATTTTGTCGTTCGTTTTTCGGAGAGGGTAGGTATGTATCCACGAGGTTTGTTGTTTGTCGTTTGCTCAGGGACTTAACTATCACGATATTTGAGGTTGTTCGTCGTTTTTCATGCGATGTAACTTGAATAGCTTAGAGACCCCTCTCATAACGTTGCTCATTAAGAATCCTCAGGCTGGAGGCCTGAGGCCCAGGGGATCGAGCAAGGGACCCGAGGAAGCCTCTTGTCGGTGGTTGATAGACATCCTACCCTGATACGTCGATTAGCGAACTGGCCGTTTTCGGTTCGCGAGAGGGCGTCGCGGCCGTCATTTTTGCGGGTCCAGGTCCGTCGGTTTCGGTCCTAGGCCGTTCTCACTAAAGGGTGGTTTACTCAAGGGAGGTTTGTCCACCGCCGATCCTGGGGGCCTCCCGGGGCCTCTCTCGGGCCTCTCGGAGGGGGCCTTTTGGGGCCCCCTAGGGGGGCTTCCGGGGGTGGGGGCCTGCGGGCCCCTCCGCCCCCGAGCACTGCTTGCGTCGGGAATGGTTGAAGCGGCCCAGGGACACACACACACACACACACACACATACACACAAATAGACACAAGTAACAAGATTTTCCAGATTTTCCCACATTTCCTGGGTTTCTGTCTTCCCCCCCACTTACCATCTTTTCCCATATGTTCTTGGGAATCGTCGATTAATTGTGTCTGCGTGTTTTTCCCTCCTGAATGGTGTCCCCCCTCCACTTCCAGAGCCTCCTGGGGGCTTCTCGGGGGCCTGTGGGCCCCCCCCGCCCCCGAGCACTACATGCGTCGGGAATAGCGTCCCCCCCCCTTGCAGAGCGAAGCTTGAGCGAGCTTAAGTCCACGCTCTCAGAAACTCACACGCCGGATCGGCGGACTTCCTGTGGAGCCTGGGCTTTCCGCTCTGGGGTGGTGGTGGGGGCAGTCTGTGGCCTACCAGACGCGATTGCGTCTGCTTGTGGGCGCACCGGGGGGGGGGCGCGCCCCGAGTTTGCGATAGCAGATGGGCTGGCACGCCCACAGCATACGATAGCGGATGGACCAGCACGCCCAACGCATGTGATAGCTGGTGGGCTGGTACGCCCAAACAGAAGCGGGTTTTCGCGATTTCGTCAAGAATATCGGTGTATAACACATCGTGTCGGCAGCTACACGGAACATCACAGTATCTACGACACATCGTGCCGGCAATTACGATTCACCGTGTCGACATTTGAAAAGTGCACACGTATCATTAACGTCAATTCACGAACACCAGCATCGTTCTTGTCCTTGTCATCTACATTCACCTGCTGCTCTTCCTGCTTTGGCTACAGGCCGTGCCGCTCGATCCGCCTTCGATTCGTGACGTGCTGCGGCGTGGGGCGGGCGCACGGTGTCACAACTGGCGATAGGACACAACATGTCGTGGCTTCGTGGTTCCCTGAGGGTGGCGGGGGCAGCACACGGTCGCCACAACGGCTGCGAGCCCCCTCCAGTGTGACATCGGCGAGTGCCAGGTGCAATCCACGGGGGGGCGCCCACCTTGCGCGGACGTATGAGGAGGGGACTCGGTGCGCGAGGATGCACTGCAGCCTCGGCTGATACATCTTGAGTTTACTATGGTCCTCCTGCTCCTCCTCCTGCTCCTCCTCCTCCCCCTTCCCCTCCTCCTCCTCCCCCTACCCTTCCTCCTCCTCCTCCTCCTCCTCCTCCTCCTCCTCCTCCTCCTCCTCCTCCTCCTCCTCCTCCTCCTCCTCCCGCTCCGTCCTCCTCTTCCTCCCGCCGCCCGCCCGAGGCCCCCGCCCCTTCGCCGCCGCCCCCTGCCCAGCGCCTCGACGGCCCCGCACCAGGCTCGGCACGGACGCCCTGCACCCCGCCCTGATCGCCACCGGCGCCCACAAGGTGCGGCTGAAGATGCTGCAGGGCAACGATCGGGCAGCGCCGCCGCCTGCGCGCGCGCGTATCCTGGCCTTTCGCGGCTGTCGTCGGGCTTCCCGCGTGGGAGAGAGCCCTTCCCTGGAGGCGGCTGGGGGAGGGAAGGAGGGGGGAAATCAGGGGGAGGAAATAGGGAATACGAGGAGGAGGAGGAGGTGGAGGAGGAAGAGGAAGAGGAAGAAAGAGGATAAGGAGGAGGCGGAGAAGGAGGAGGAGGATGAGGAAGAGGAGCAAGGGAGGAGGAGGAGGAGGAGGAGGAGGAGGAGGAGGAGGAGGAAGAGGAAGAAAAGGAGGCGGAGGAGGAGGAGGAGCAAGAGGAAGAAGGGATGAGGATGATGAGGAGGAGGAGGAGGAAAAAGAAGAGGAGGAGGAGGATCAGGAGGAGGCGGAGAAGGAGGAGGAGGAAGGAGGAGGCGGAGGAGGATCAGGAGGAGGAGGAGGAGCAGGAGGAGGAGGAGGAAGAGGAGGAGGAGGAGGAGGAAGAGGAGGAGGAGCAGCAGCAGCAGGAGGAGGATAATGAGGAGGAGGAGGAGGAGGAAGAGGAGGAAGAGGAGCAGGAGGGGGAGGTGAGGAGGAGGAGGAGGAGGAGGACGACGAGGAGGAGGAGGAGAGGGGGAGGAGAGAGGAGGAACAGGAGGGAGGAGGAGGAGGAGCAAGGGAGGAGGAGGAGGAGGCGGAGGAGGAGGAGGAGGGAGGAGGACGAGGAAGAGGAGAGGGAGGAGGGGGGTGCGGGAGTGGGAGGGGGAGGGGGAGGGGAAGGAAAAGGGGGAGGAGGGGACCAGAGAAAATCCGAAATGCTTCGAGGATACAGGATACTGTAATAAACCATTCCGTCCCATGTCCATTATGTCTTAAGTGATTTCGAACCTGCTCACCCACGATCACACGAAGCTGCCCTTTTGAAAGACGAGCGCCCCAGACCATGTAACAACCATTCGGGCGAGAAGCCCGTTTGATAAGGAATTGCTGTGTATCATTCCAGGTAGTTAAATCTTTATATTCATAACATTGAGCGATGCGTCCAGCGAACCCCTTTGGAACTTGCCGCCCCGCCTCTCCGCGCAACTAGGGCACAAGTTCGCTGTCATCGCTGCTACGCCTGAAGGACTATCCTCCATCCGTGCCACGCTTCGACGAGTCAAGCGCGCGCCCGCGCGGCCCACGTCCCGCGCGCGCGGCCCGCGCGCCTTAGTCCCTAGCGCCAGCTCGGCGGGACGGATGCCCTAATAGGTCCCTGTGTTCCAGGGGGCAGCGCGGCGGGGCAGGAGCCCCTCACGCACCCCTTTCTACTTCGTCGACCAACGCCTGGAGCGGGATAGTAAGGGTGACTTCTTTGTGTTGTCGTGAGGTTGCGCACGTGGCTTGTGCACATTCGGCCTGCCTGCTCTTCGGAACACTCCCGGCCGCGGCCGACGAGCAGGGCCGACGCCGGCGCTGCGGTCGGGCGCTGCCCGGCGCAGCTCCTGCTGTCGCTCTGCGGCGGCCGAACCGCCGTTGCCGCCACGGCCTCCCGCCGCAGGGCAGGGCCACGCACCGCCAGAGAGCTCCTCCTCCTCCCTCCTCCTCCTCGTCCTCCTCCTCCTCCTCCTCCTCCTTCTCCCTCCTCCTCCTCCTCCTCCTCCTCCTCCTCCTCACTTATCATCCTCCTCCTCTTCCTCCTCCTCCTCCTCCTCCTCCGCCGAGGTTCCGTAGCCATTTTGGCTCAAGATGTCTTTGTCCCCGGGGCAGAAAACGGATACCCCTAGTCCGAGGCTAGTCCCCGTTTCAGGCAACCCCAGTCGAGCTGCGCGCTGCTGGGGCCAAGAGTTCTCCTGCTCGCTACCTTCTCTTGACGTGATCACGGGAGTATCACACCCAAGAGGCCATGGCATCAGCAGCGGAGATTGCCGTAATATTAGAACAGATGCAACGCAACCTCGAGGCTTCCCTGACCAATCAGATCAACACGAGTGTAGGAACTGCAGTTGGGGCAGCGCTACTACCTATCAGTCAACGCCTCGACCAGCAAGACGACGCCATCAAGAGCCTGCAGAGGCAGATGGCCAACCAGTCGATTGCTCCGTCTGCTGTAAGTTCGGCGTCAACCACAGCCTCCTCGGGGAGCAAGCGGCGAATACTCGACGTCGCAGGCGCCGTGGGCAGTGACGCCACCAAAATTTTCATGGGCACCTGGCCGAGACCCGTTCTTGGCAGAGTTATGCAGGACCGCTACGACCAGCTCAAAGCCATCTACGCAGAGACCTTGGCGGACGTGACGACGCAGATCCACGAGACAAGGCAGACCTATCTCATCCAGTTCAAGAGTGCTGACCAAGCGAGGCGCTTCCGCCTGCAATACGCGCAGAACGGCTCCAAGTGGCCCAACAACCGCGACGGCAAACACACGGAGATTCGGGCACGCAGGAGGATCTTTGCCTCTATCTACCCGCAAATCGAAGCGATGTGCAAGAGCTTGGCCAACTGGAACGCGAATTGCTACATCCGAGTGAACGGCTTCAAGGGCGTTCTCTGCCTGACCGACCAGCAGGACATCTGGCCGATCATCCAACTGATCTACAATAACGACGACGACTACCACTTCGATTTCAACGAGAACGAGGTGCGCCAGTGGGGCCTGGACATCACCGTGATCAACGCCATCATCCTCGAAGCGAACAAAATCAGCAAGTCGCTTTGACATGTTCTACCACGGGACGAGCGTCAGGTACAGCGCGATCTTGTGCACGAAGACCTGGCCGCTGACGTGGACATTCCAGAAGTTGCAGTTCCCTTGCCTGCTGCTGGAGAGGGGCTCCAGCATACTGAAGTGACGCCACCCACCCTGAGCCTGTTTCTGTCTGCCTCTCCTCTGTCCGTCTGCAGGTGGAACGCGCGGGCCCTGCTCTGTTCGCTTGCCACCTCTCGCGAGCGCAGCCGTAGCAAGCATAGCTGTATCTCCTCCTTCCCCCGTCCACATGATGTTCTATGTATCCAGGAAAGTCGCGGTCGCCAGGGCGACCTCAATACTTTGGAAAAGGATTCCAAGCATATGCAAGTGTTCGGCCCCTTCTGCCCGTCTGCCAGCGCTGGCGGTATTCTCATTTTTGTCCGCAAAGCTCTCTTCCAGTGCTTCGCCGCTCACACGTTCGAGATTCTCCACGAAGGCAGAGTCGCTATCCTCACGTTGCAAGGCCCAAAGGGCAACCTCCAGCTAGTCAGCCTCCATTTCGACCCCGATTGGACTGAAGGTTACACACGGCAGATGATGCGCCGCATCAGGTCCCACCTCTCCCCCCTCAACTCCTGTGTCATTGCGGGTGATTTCAATTTCTTAGTATCTGGTGAATGTCGTCTTTCGGGTCGCAGCGGTGCTGATCGAGTTGACCAGGTCCGACTTTCTAACTTGTTTGATGAGATTTTCCAGCGGTTTTGCGAAGTTGAGCAGCAGTCATATACTCACCGTCGCGCCACCCGTGACGACACTTCCTACGCTAGACTTGATAGAATATACACTAACATCCCAGCTGTTGCACTGATGGGTCACTGCGTCTCCTCGGGTACCTCCTGGGGCATCGCGGTCTTCAGCAAACCCTCCGATCACTCCCCCGTGTTCCTCAGCATGAAGCCGTTCAAGCCTTCAGGGGGGCCCCCGTCGGTGCTTGTTTGGGTAGCCAAGCGCCCGAAGTTCCCTGTTTTCCTGGGCATGGGCATCGAGGGCAATCCCCTGGACCCCAACCCCTGCGCGCGGGTAAAAGAAATCAAGGCGCTGATGAGGGGCGCCAGTCACCAAGTTCTTCAGTTCATTGAGGCCAAGGGTGCCTCCTGTCTTGCATCTGAGGCGCGCGCCTGTCTACAGCTGCTGCGTGCGCACCGTCGGCAAGATGAGCGGAGAGCCAGAAGTGCCTGTCGTGCTTTCCCTCAGCTGCGTCAGTACTTCGATTGCGACATGATGTTATGGACGCAATGGCTAGAATTTCACGCTATGCTCACTCAGCTGCATCGTGATATGTATGAGCAGGAGGAGCAGGGGATCCTTGAGGCTCCTGACGTGAGTGGCGACGCTCAAGCGACGGCTCCTGCTCGAATTCGTCGCCTCTCTTCTGCCTGGGCTGCCTCGCGGCCGACCCTCAAATTAGCTGGAGTGAAGGGCCCAGAAGGCAAAGTTCACGCCGACCCCGAGGTCTCGCAGAAGCTTTTATGCGATTACTGGAGTAAGGTTGTCCTGGACGAACCTGGCGATGAGATTTCCGATGATAACACATTCATTCAGCATGCGCAAATCATTGACGGTGCACAAGAGCAGCACGTGACACAATCACAGCAACGCCGCGACTGGGTCTTGTCCGAGGATCACTTCGTCCAGTGTCTGATGCACAACAAAGATGCCGCAGCTGGCCCAGATGGTATTCCGCGCGCGGCCTGGAGGGCTGCCAGTCTGCCCGTCAAGCAAGCGCTCTACTCCCTGTACCTCCACCTCCTGTCGGATGAGCCTCTTGATAACGAGTTCAATTACTGCAGGTGTGCCTTTTTGCCCAAAGGAGCTATCGCAAAAGGCGGTCAGGAAGAGCGTGGCCCGACAGATGCCCGGCCCCTCTCTCTCTCTCTCTCTCTCTCTCTCTCTCTCTCTCTCTCTATCTCCTCTCTCTCTCTCTCTCTCTCTCTCTCTCTCTCTCTCTCTCTCTCCAACACCGACAACAAAATTGTTTGCTCCGCTCTCGCCCAGCCCCATCCAAGCTGTCGCCGCTGATATCGTCGATCCCGTGCAAGAAGGTTTCATTAAGGGCCGCAGCTTAGTCGACAATGTTGTACTTTTTGACGGGCATCTCCTAGGCTGGGCAGGTGCTCTGGGTAAAAAGAATGCTGGGGGCTGTCTGTTCGACTTCGCGCAAGCGTTCCCCAGCGTTTACCACCGGTGGATTTTCAAAGTTTTGGACCGGATGCGCCTGCCGAACAAGATCCGCGGGGCCATCAAAAAGCTCTACACCAATGTCATCATGTTCATAGGCCCCCCTGGGCCTGATGCGTTTCGTTTCCTTGCTACCCGCGGAATGAAACAAGGCCGTCCGTTGTCAGGTGTCCTGTTCGCACTCATCCTTGACCCAGTGTTGCGGCGCATAAAGATCTCGCAGTCCCAGATTGAGGTCTGCCTGACGGCGTTCGCCGACGACATTGCACTGGTATGTGCCAATATGCTGATATATTTTCCTACTTTGCTCCGTGTGCTTGCACGCTCAGGATATTTCACTGGCCTTGTCCTGAACATAAATAAGTGCATCCTGTTGATGATTAACCACAAGAACAAAAACGACATCATAGAAATGTTCCAGGACGTTCAGGTCAACATTGCCAAATTTATGATCCAGAAGAGCGCTGTGTACCTAGGAGTCACTGTGGGCCACGATGCTGCGCAGGACGCTTGGCGTGCACCCACCCTCAAGCTTGCGTCTCGGACTCAGGAAGTCAAAAAGCTCGGACAGAGTCTTACGCAGAGCGTCGTGGCCTACAATATCTACGCTGCTCCTGCGTGCAGTCACGTTGCTCAGTTTCAGCCATTCCCGAAGTTCTGCCGGGCCCAGGAGCGCGAGTGCCACCAAGCTCTCGTTCGCGCTCCTCGTCATGCTTTCCCGCCAGCCGTCTTTTTCAACATGCAGTCGCTCGGCCTTGGCAAACATATCGTTCGACTATCGACCGTTTCCTGTGCAGCAATGGTTCGAGCTGCAGAACAGAGTGCAGCTTTCCAC
>CAUYUJ010014979.1:101283-176283 GCA_963575745.1 Prorocentrum cordatum
TCAACATTCCATCAGAGCTTCTCCTGTTGATCTCGCAGCTTTTTGCCTTAGAGGTCACGCTGCTCTCGTCTACACCCCACGCTGGCTGGCATTCAGCACAGCAGTGGAGGATTGGTGGAAAGGCTGCCACCAACTGTTTCCGATCCGCACGGACATGGCCTGCGTTGTCGTCGTGCTGCTTCGCCCTGCCGCTCACGAACCGCTCTGTAGCGTCCTGCGTTTATTGTTCAGTCGGGCCTGTCGCTCTACAGGAGGAATCTTCGAAAGTAGTCAAAAAATGGTCGAGAGACAATTTTTTTATTATTGCATGTTTTGAGCATTTTTGTTGTTTTTCATTTTTCGTCCAAAATCTGCCTGTGGGAGGACATGCCCGACCTAACTTTATTGCTTTTCAGCCTAGGCACATCAGTGAATCAGTTGAGTCGTGTTCGTCTGTCGCTCACAGCTGCAGCCAGGCGTATGTTGTTCATCGTGTGCGGGCACTATGTACTATGTCGATGATAATGTGCTTGTCGACGTCGCTCACACGCAAGGTGGCGCACACGTCTGTCCCGCGCTCTTGGCGCGAACGTACCGGACAGCATGCGTGGGCCGCCCGCCTCGATGCTCCCTCTTCTGGGCCATTTGCACGATCTGACGCGCACACTCGCGGATGGCACCGTGAGTTTTGAGCCCAAGCTCGGGGCCATATAGAAGTGTTTTGCAGGAAATCGCGGGTGCCGTGCGGCGCGGGCGTTTCCTGTCAGGGGAGGCCGCCCATTTGCGAAGCATCTTCACTTGGCTGGATAGCTCTCTCTCTGGACGCCCGTGTCGAGGGGCATTGTCCGCCCTGATTACCCGGCAATATTACAAAACGCGATTGACCTCACGGATAATTTACGTTGTTGTTTGCAGTACGCCTGGCATCGCTCGGACGTGTGCATTTTTCCTTCGGCGAGGACCATCGAGGAGCATCCTTGATCATTTGGCGAAAAAACCACGCACGAGACCGACAAAAAACACAGGTAATGGACGTCCGAGCGATGGCGAGTACGTCGCCGCAGTGGCACGCCACGCGCCTCCGCGATTTTGCTCGCTTTTTAACCACCCCGGCCGTACGGTGATAGTGCGCACCAGTGCCTCATCCGATGGCGGTCGCACGCGGTTCGTCGCTCTGGCGTCGGCACTTGGGCGCAGGCCTGCATGCTTCGTCTACGACGCAACGCCGCGAACAGCCGCTTGTGTCGGCGGGCAAGACCACACCATGAATTAGACAGAAATGTTTGCTGTCCGCTTTTAGTATGGACGGCGCCCCCTTTTTTATGGGCGTGCATTTTTTTGGCGTATCGTCAACAAGGCAGCAGAAGTTGCGCTGGTGCAGGCTGGCCCCCCGACTGAATCCATGAGCCGTTCAGCAGCGCTCGTGGCGAGAGTAGCGTTGGCATCTTTTAGGGCCTGCCCGTGGTTCCCCGGCAGCAGGCCCCACCCCCAAGAAGGGAATTAAACATTGCAGCTAGGGCCTACCCTCGCCCCTTTTCCCGTTTACGGTCGATAGTGCGCTTATCGCTTATGGGAAGGATCGGCAAGTTAGATGGAGATAGTAATCGGGGATAAAGGGAAGGGGAACATTGCAGGAAGGAGCGCGCTCGGCAATGGAGGGTAGCAGAGTAGACCGCCCACAGCCGCACTGGCTGGCACCTGTGCCGCTGGGTGCCTTCGTGGCGCCCCAGGAAAACAGGCGGGTTGGCAGCCCGATCGTCACCACAGCTCGACGGGGCTGTGGGAGAGACTCTTGCCTTGTGGTTGGCCAGCCACAGTTGGTGCGGGCCCGCTGTACCACCCTGAGAGGCCCGATGGGGTTATTCGAAGGGGTCCCCCGACGTGGGGGGCGCGGGAACTTAAGTCCTTGGGCAGCGGGGCCTCCGCTGCTTGAGGCCGGCGGCCAAGTGGGGGTGGTGCCGGTGGCCGTGTCTCGGGGTGGCATTTCGAGGCACCTCGCAACGGCGGCGCGGATAACGCCTGGGGCGGGTCCGTGCCGCCGTTCGCGTTGCGAGGTCCGACTGCATGTGAATTCATGCAGGCACCTTGGGCACCTCCCTTCGGGTTGTGTCGCCCAGGTGTTCTGTCCGGGCACACAAAAAAAACGCCGCACTGGCTCAAGAAAAGTCTGGCCTGTTTCCCCACCCGCCCAAAACATTGCCCTCGTATGCGACGTTCCCAACAAGATTATGGTGTTGGGCCCGTGGCAATGCCCGCATTGACTTGCGGTGGTCGCAGCTGCAAATTGTTGGGCCCTTGGACAGGAGCGCTTTGTATGTTCTCGACACGTGCGCCGGCATGCCAAGATCCGGACGGGTTTCCGTCTCCTTGGGCCCCGAACGATCCAGCATGCTCGTATGGCGCCGCTAGTTGTCATGGTTACGACGTTATCCAACGTCCACCTTTGAGTGCGGCTATGGACGCGCTGCCCCGTTGGCAACGCGATCGCGTTGATGATGTTGCTGATGATGATGCTGATGACGCTGCTGACGCGGGTGGTCATGGCGACGATGGGGATGACGATGATAATGATGACGGTGATGATGATGATGATGATGATGATGATGATGATGATGATGATGATGATGATGGTGCTGATGGTGCTGCTGGTCATGTTGATGCTGATGATGGTGGTGGTTGTGGTCGTGATGATGATGGTGTTGATGATGATGGTGATGCTATGATGATGGCGATGCTGTTGATGCCGGTGCTGACAATGGTGATGGGGATTGTGGCGGTGATGGCGATGATGATGCAGGGGATAACGATGATGCTGATGGTGGTGACGGTGATGGTGAGGATGACGATAATAATGATGGTATGATGGTGATGATGCGGATGTTGATGCTGACGCGGTTGATGACGATAATGGTGTTGATGGCGGTGGTGGTGGTGATGGTGGTGGTGATGTTGGCGATGGTGTGATGTTACGGTTGTTGTGCCTGCTAAGGCTGTTGATGATGATGCAGCTGATGACGCTGATGACGAACATGTTGTTGATGAAAGTGGTGGTGGTGGTGGTGATGTTGATGCTGATGATGACGATTATGGTGATGACGGTGATGTTGATCATGGTGATGATGATGTTGTTGGCGATAGTGATGATGATGATAATGCTGCTGATGATGGTGGTGGTGATGATGATGCTGATGATGGTGAGGATGCTGCTGGTGATGATGATCGTGATGATGAAGGTGATGGTGATGATGATGTTGATGATGATGATTATGATGCTGATGACGACGATGCTGTTGTTGTTGATGATGATGATCATGATCATGATCATGATCATGATCATGATGATGATGATGATGATGATGATGATGATGATGATGGTGATGGTGATGGTGATGATGATGATGCTGATGACGATGATGATGATGATGGTGATGATGATGATGATGGTGGTGGTGGTGGTGGTGGAGGTGGTGATGATGATGATGATGATGGTGAGGAGGGGGAGGAGGAGGAGGAGGAGGAGGAGGAGGAGGAGGAGGAGGAGGAGGAGGAGGAGGAGGAGGAGGAGGAAGAGGAGGAAGAAGAGGAGGAGGAGGAGGAGGAAGAGGAGGAGGAGGAGGAGGAGGAGAGGAGAAGAGGAGGAAAAAGGGGAGGAAAAGGAGGAGGAGGGGAGGAGGAAGGGGAGGAGGAAGAGGAACATGAGGTGGAGGAGGAGGAGGGAAGGGAGGACGACGACGAGCAGGAGGACGAGGAAGAGGAGGTGGAGGAGGAGGAGGAGGAGGAGGAGCGTGGTCAAAGATGGCACTCTGGTCGGTTAGCGTTTCCGGCGGGTTCTCCGCTCTGGGCGTCGCAGAGGAGCGGAGGGAGGAGGAGGAGCAAGAGCTTGAGGGGGGGAATAGGACGACGAGGAGGAGGAGGAGGAGGAGGAGGAGGACGAGGAGGAAAAGGAGGAGGAAGACAGCGGCAGCGGCGGGCAGCAGAGAAACAGGGGCAGCGACCATCATCGAAACATGGAATTCAGCACGTGGTCATTCGACAAATTCTGCTCGGCATCACAGTCCACAGATCGAGTGCTGGGGACGGACACTACACTAATCGTTCCCTTCTGAACCCAGTCGCTTTGAAAGTTTGATGACGTTGAGGAGGAGCAAGAGCAAGTGGAGGAGGAGGACGACGACGACGACGACGAGGAGGAGTCCAACAACCACAGCTACTCCGCAGCTAGTCATGCAGGGACGCTGCCGCGCTGCGTAGTCTGCGACGCTCCGTAGCCATTTTGGCTCAAGCCGTGCGGCTGTGTGGGCCTTTCGCCCGAACTTTAAGTCGGGCGTGTCCCTCTATATTATGAATTATTACTATTCTTATTCTCAGTAGTATTATATGATTCTTATTAATATTGTTATTCTTATTCTTGTTAGTATGATGATTATTTTTAGTATTTGTATTACGAGGATGCTGATTAGTATTATTCTTATTAGTATTATTAATATTAGTTTTATCCGTATTTTCATTAACATTAGCATTGTTATTGCTATTATTAGTATTATTATTAGTAGTAGTATTAGCAGTATTATCAGTATTAGCATTGGGATTATTAGTTTTATTATTAGTATTTGTATTTGTATTATGATTATTATTAGTATTATTATTATGATTATGAGTATGCTTATTATTATTATGATTATGATTATGGTTATGCTTAGTATCATTATTATTATTATGATTATGATTATGACTATGATTGTGATTATTATTATTAGTATTATTATTATTAATAATAATAATATTATTAGTAGTAGTAGTATTAGTATTATTAGTATTATTATTAGTATTTGAAAAATAGTTTGGGAACGATGTTTCGATTATTGTTTGACTATTTCTGGGCATTATTTGACATCTTTTGATTTTTCCTCCAAAATCCGCCTGTGTAGGAGGACATGCCCGACCTAACCCGAACTGCTTGCTTCTCGCCAGCCCTGCACTGCACAGGGAGCGATGCCGTGCCTCTCCAAGTGCGTGGTCGCTTCGTGCGTCGCGGGCGCCGCCACCACCGCCAGCGCCTTCACCTCTCCGGCCGGCCTGCGCGGGCGCGCGGCGGTGCACGCTCCCAACTCGGCCACTCTGCAGATCGATGCGGCCATCGCTCAGGCTCGGCCGCGCGCAGAGAGATGGGGGCAATTAGGGGGGAGGGGGACGGCTTCTCGGAAGCGCCCCTGCTTCTCAGAGGGCGCGGGCCTCGTCCTGTAGATGTAAGCAGCCGGGCCCTTGATGAGAAGCAGCCCGCTTCGAAGAAGCCTTCCCCCCTTGGCCCCTGCCCCCCTGTGCGCGCCGCGAACAGGAGGCCGCGGCCGGCACCCCCGTGTGCGCCTCGCTGGCTCTGGGCGCCGCCTTGGGCCTCTCCGCCGCGGCCGCGGCCGCCAGCCACCGCACTGGCCGGCGATCGCGCGCTGCCGGCGTCGCGCGCCGCCAGGGCGCCGTGGAGGTCCAGGCCTCAAGCAGTGGCGAAGCGTCCTGGCTCGCCTATAGGCCCACCAAAGAATCGTATAAGAACCTCTTGTGGTCTGCGCGAATTGTTCTCAGAACATTCCTGGCTGAGGCTGTCTTTTTAACACGTCGGGCGTATGTTCTGAGAACACTTGTTTTTGTGATTCGAACACTTGTGGGTTCTAGGGACACGTCGTGGCAGGACTATGCGAATGCCGAGACGGTCGGTCCCTGGTTACAGGCCCCGACCGCGCTGGAGATGGGCCGCGTGGCGCCTCCCGCCTCGGCGGAGGGCTTCGGCGACAGCGTGTTCCGGGGCGCCGTGGCCGAGCCCTACCTCAGGAAGCACGGCCTGAGCCTGGAGACGCTGGCGGACCCCTCGTGGTGCAAGGACCAGGCGATGCGGTGCTCGTTCTGGGAGACCTTCCCAGAGCCCACCTTCACGGATCTGTTCGACTCTAGTGTGACCTCAGTTCGACTCAAGTTCGACTCAGGCTCGACTCAGATCCGACTCAGGTCCGACTCAAGGTCGACTCAAGGTCGACTCAAGTCGACGGAGTTTCGACGCAGCCTCGACGCACGAGTGGAGCGAGTGTCTCCAGGAAGGTCCCCAGGATGAACATCCAAAGGTGAAGTCTGACGCCATGGCGGGTGCTGTTCTCGAGTGGGCCACCGACCGCGGCGCCACAGTCTTCTGCCACTGGTTCCAGCCCATGGGCAGTGCTGGCATGCGCCATGGGCAGACCGCCATGGTCCAGATCTCGATGCTGAGCTTCAGCGCCGATGGCGTTCCGTCCTACCAGCTGACAGGCGACCACCTCTTGTCTGGCGAGACGGATGGGTCTTCGTACCCTAACGGCGGCCTGCGCGCCACTCACTCGGCGGGCGCGTACTTGAAGATCGACCCGTGCTCGCCCATCTTCCTGCGCGGCGACACGGTCTTCATCCCCGCCTGCTTCGTGGCCTACACCGGCGAGGCGCTCGACGAGAAGACCCCGCTGCTGCGGGCCACAGAGGTGGTGTCCAAGGAGGGCCAGAGGCTGCTGAAGCACCTGGGCCTGGAGTGTTCTGGCCTTGTCAACAACATCGGCCTCGAGCAGGAGATGTTCCTGGTGGACCGCGAGGCGTACTACAAGCGTCCAGATCTCCAGCTCGCCGGGCGCACGGTGATGGGCAACGAGGCTCCGCGCGGGCAGGAGATGTGCGACCACTATATGGGCCCGCTGTCCTCGGCAACGCCAGCGCTCAAGTGCATACAAGAGATCCAGGAGGAGTGCTTCAAGATGGGCATCCCGCTGAAGACGCGGCACCGCGAGGTGGCGCCGAACCAGTACGAGTTCGCGCCGCTGTTCGGCCCCGCGCCCGTGCAGACCGACCAAAACCTGATGGTCATGCAGGTCGCCGAGGAGGTCGCCGCGAAGCACGGCCTCGCCTGCCTGCTCAACGAGAAGCCCTTCGCGGGCGTGAATGGCAGCGGCAAGCACAACAACTGGTCCCTTGCCACTAATGAGGGCGTGCAGCTGTTGAAGCCAAAAGCCATCAACGAGGCCACCGGCAACCCCGAGGCGTTCCCGGTGGTCATGGCGGCGCTGGTGTCGGGCATCGACAAGCACGGCGACCTGATGCGCATGGCCATCGCCAGCCCCGGCAACGACTTCCGCCTGGGCGCCTGCGAGGCGCCGCCGGCTGTCATGTCCACGTATCTCGGAGAGGACATGACCGCTTACCTGCAGAAGTTCATGGACGGCGAGTCGTCGGAGTACACGCCGAAGACCACCGAGCTCTCCTTCGGCGTGTCCTCTGTGGCGCCCATCGAGATCCCGGCCGAGGACAGGAACCGTACGAGCCCATTCCCATATGGCGGCGCGCGCTTCGAGTTCCGCGCAGCGGGCTCGTCTCAGAACGTCTCTCTGATCAACACGGTGCTCTGCACCCTGGCCGCCGAGGGCTTCAAGGTGATCAGCGACAGGGTCGAGGCTGGCGAGAAGGCCGCGGACGTCGCGCGCGACCTGCTGAAGCAGCACTCGAAGTGCATCTTCAACGGCAACGGCTACGACCCCGCGTGGCCGGAAGAGGCCGAGGAGAAGGGCATCTGGCGCATCGACAGCGGCGTGGAGGCGATGTGCCGCATGTCGGCGGACAAGAACAAGCAGCTCTTCTCCGACATGGGCATTTTCACCGACGCCGAGTGCGAGGCTCGCGAGGCCGTGCTGCTCGAGCACTACAAGGGCACGGTGGAGATCGAGTGCAAGACCATGATCGAGATGATCCACCAGCACGTGATCCCCGCCGCCAAGAACGCTGGCGTCGACAGGGTGGCGGCGCTCACTGCCGAGGCGGAGCGCCTCTCGTCTTCGCTGTCCGCCATGCTCGCGGCGGGCACGCCGCTGGAGGCCGCGCGCCTTGCTAGGACCCTGCGCCTGGAGACCATGGAGGAGGCCCGGAAGGTGTGCGACGAGACGGAGGCGTTGGTGCCTCCGGCGCTGTGGACGCTCGCGAGCTACCGCGATCTCCTGTTCCTGGACACGCACAAGAACGCGACGCACTGAGCATGCAGGCTTCGGGGGTGGATAAGCCTCCTACCCTGACACGTCGATTAGCGAATTGGCCATTTTCGGTTCGCGAGAGGGCGTCGCGGCCGTCATTTTTGCGGGTCCAGGTCCGTCGGTTTCGGTCCCAGGCCGTTTTCACTAAAGGGAGGTTTACACTAAAGGGAGGTTTGTCCAGCGCCGAGCAGGCGCTGGGGCGCGGCATGTGACCCCTGCATCCTCCTCTGGAAGCGCTGCGGCATCACCGCGCGCACGTGCAGGGGCGCGCGGCGTGGCGCAGAAGGGGCAGCGACTGGGCTTGTTTCCCACCACCACCACAAGTTGGTGGGGGGAGGGAGGTGGAGGATTGGGAGGAGGAAGCAGAGGAGGAGGGGGAGGATGACCCCCTCCCCCTCCTACTTCTGGTGGTGGTGGTGGTGGTGGAAAACAGGCCCACCAAGCGACAGCGGTGGACCCATACATTCAAATATGGAAGGGAGCTGCTCGTTGTGACCTCCTCTGCGAAAGCATCCGTGCACAGGCGTTGTGGAGCGAAGCCTGTGCGATTGCGACTGCGATTCTGCATTTTTCCTCTGCGGGCGGCGCCCATGCTGGCATCTGCCGCGATTTTGGCGTTTTCTCCCAAGCTGGCATCGGGTTCGGTGGAGCTGAACCCTGTGCTCACATCTTCATCGCTTCATTACCTGGCGGTGATGCGCTTCAGAGTTCTTGCAGATGCCTGGATCGTGCCGGCGGCCGTCGAGACATCGTTGGAGCGTCGCGGACACTGCTCATGGTGGCCGCTCACGACACGATCAGTCTGTAACTAATCCAGCTGCCTGCGGCAAGTCCCGCACCCGTGGCAGCCCAGCACTGTGGGTGACGGCTGTCAGAGGGGGCGCGGGAGGCCGTCATTTGTGACACCTCGCATGTCCAGGTTTGAGAGAGCAATGATTGTGAAGATAATGAGGACGATGGCGAGGCGGAGGAGGAGGGGCAGGAGGGGCAGGAGGAGGAGGAGAGGAGAAGGAGGAGGGGGAGGAGAAGGAGGGGGAGGAGGAAGGCCATCACATGTGACGCTTTTCGTCTGCACTTCTTGATGAGCTCTCGTGGAATCCATTTGGGTCGTCTTGGGGCTGGCTTTGCCTCCTGTGGGGCAGTTCGGGAGGTTCCTTCGAACCGTCTCGGGTCTGTCTTCGGCAGCCTTGGGATTTCTTCAGCCATCTTGGGGCTATCATGGGTCGTCTTGGGGATTTCTTTGCCGTATGGAGGGTGTCTTGGACCGTCGTGAGGCCGTCTTAGCGGCGCCTTGGGCTGTCGAAGGGCCTTGAGTTGACAGACGCCCAAAACGCGAGAATTCGGAAATCCATCTTGGGACTCATCGAGGCTTCATGAGCCGTCTTGGGGCCTATATACGCTGTCTTGGGGCGTCTTGAGCTCTCTTGGTCTCGTGGTGGATGTCCGGGGGCCGTCAGATGGCCTTTGGATCCCACGGAAGGCCCTCTTTGGTTGTCTTGGAACCGTATTGGATGCTTCTTTGGCCATCGTGGGTTCCTCATGGAATTGTGTCGGATTGGTTTTTTTTTTTCCGGAATATATACGAAGGTAATTTTGAGACCCTGCTGGAGACCATTTTGGCTCAAGTTTGGCTCAAGGCAGCTTCATCTTTTCCCATCTTCCGCTACCTACCCACATAATTGTTACATCCATTTTCAATATATCGCACCAGGTCGCTATCACATTTGCTCTCGCTCGTCCCATATGCCAGCGGAAAGGAAAACACTACATGTGGACCCCAGTCAAAGGTGTGTTCAAGCCACCAGACAAATTACCACGCATGGGAAGTTCACCGCTGCATGTCGACGAAGAAGGACCTCGCGGGAGCAACAGCGGCAGCAGTGCGCAAGGAACGGGACGCCATGTGGTGGGAAACCGTGAAATCAACTTCTGGGTTTTTTTCTACGCGTAAAGAGGATATCGCACATGCCCGCCGTGGAGCGCAATGTAACGTCGACGAGCTGATGGTGAAACTCCATGGTTTATGATTGGCGTTCACATGTTAGTCTTGTTCATCTCTGACGGAGTGGCATGATCGCCGGGATGTTTTCGTGACAGAGGCGCGCAAGGTTTTGAATCCACTGGCGCCTCCACAATTTCATGCTCGCCCGCCAGGGGGTCCGGACAGCAACCCTGACAAAAACGATCTTGACATCGTTGGCGGTGTGGACGCCATCCCAGTGCCCCCCACTATGCGCCGAGGTTGCTTGTACCATTCAACGGGGTACAAATTGCAGTTAGAGTTCGTCGTGAAAAATCAGTGGGTCGCTGGCTTGGCACGTTCCACAACTGCTGTCAGTAATCCTTTCTATTTCCCGTGCGTTCGACGGATCCGCGTACGCCTCGCCGACTGCTTCGCTAGTTCTTTCTGGTACAAGGGGGGATACCTGGAACCGGCAGATTGGAGGCCACGCGAATGGAACACTGGAGCATATTGCCTCTCCAGCAGGGGCGCCCGTTACCATGCAGGCCATTGGCAAGCTGCGGAAGCAGGAGGTGCGGCCGATCCAGGTGGACATCGAGGCCATAATGGCGCGCGGAGTCTTCCAGGAGGGAGGACCTCCAGGACGCCGTTGACCCGCTGAGGACCGCGGTGGACGAGATCACGAAGAGGGTCGAGGCACTGGATACGAACCTGTCCAGGCCAATTTCGGCGAGAAGCGCTTCGGCAACGCCTGCGCGATCGGGGGGCACTGAGTTCTAAACAAGGCTCCATGACCTGGAACGTCAAGTCTCTGAGCTCAGGAAGCCATCGAAGGCGTCGGGCGCTATGTCGACCGCCGTATCTGGTGGCTTCCCGCACCCCGCACGTCAAGAGGCAGAACGCTGGGATCCACAGGCCGCGCAAGACGGCAAGATCGACGCCCCCGCGAAGATCTACAAGAAGGGGCCGCCAGAAGAAGAGTTCAAAGGTATGGTGTTCATCGAGCTCGGCACAGCCGCGGCGGCGCAGCAAACGCAAACATACTTGGAGGACATCTGCTCCAAAATGGCAACCCAAAGGAAGGCCATAGGCGGGTCTGGTGCAATTGGACGTCCCAATGTGAACGAGAATGTTATCTTCGCTGCTGTTGGGATTGCGCTACTCGTCTTCCTCAGAGAAGTGGGGCTTCAACAAAAAGCATGTCAAAGTGCATTCCGGCGCGGGGATCCTCCGGACCCCCCCCAGAATCGTTTCATTCTAGCAAGGGCAGAGTGGGCAAATAGACGTAGCACCCCGCAGTTGCGGACGAGAGTGATGGGGCGGCGGGGGCGTCTGTAGTCTGCGAGGCTCTGATGAAGCCCACCGCGGGCGCAACAAAAATCAAGCTATGCAACGCGCCCGCCACAGGCGCTTTTTTGTATAAACAATGTAGGTGGATCGCGGGTTGGGTCGCAGGTGGCTCGCGGGCGGGTCGACGGTGGGTCGCGAGCCAGGTCGCGGGTAGGTCGCGGGTGCGTCGCGGGGCGGGTCGCGGGGCGGGTCGCGCGTGCTTCGCGGGGCGGTTCGCGGGCGGGTCGCGGGCCTGGTCGCGGGGGGGGCGACGGCGACGAGCAACGACAGCAGCAGCAACAACATTAACGCAACACTCAGCACCTTCACCACGGATCCGCACCCATGGACAATGAATGACCGTTTGGCCCCCTCGCTCTGACCAGCAAAGCTACTCGCCTGGGCCCTCCGACGGCAGATTTGGCAAAGATGCCGGCTGCCCTCCTAGGCTCACCGCGGGGCGTCGCTGCGAAAGCTACATCGGTCTGCGCTGCGCCGCGCGGAACGTGCGCGGCTGGAAATAATTCGCAGCGCGGAGTAGATTGGGGCTTGCAAATTATGCTCGCAGGAAACACGGGCCACGAACGCAGAGGATTACGAAGACGAGAACAGTGGATGCCGCATCTCCCTTTCAGGCGCGGACGCAGATGCGCCATCCTGGGCAGGAGTCGGGTTCGTCATATCTCTGGGCCATGCGCCGCGCGCGCGGTCATGCAATCGATTCTCCGACAGAATCTGTCAACTCAAATTGCAGATGGCACCTCGCGCGCTTGGATGTCTCGGCGCGCGCGCCTCCCGCAACTCGCAGCCGTTGCCGGAAAAACGCTGATTCTGTAGAGCTCTCGACGCTGTGTTCACGGCGTGTTCGGCGACAGCTGGGAAGTTCATCGCGGGGGGCGCGGGCGCGCGCGTCGGGCGCGCGGGCGCCGGGGAATCAGCGGCCATCGGGCCGCTCGCGAGGGGCAGGCGGGCATTTCGCCAAGTCGAAGTTGCGAGCGGAGACCTGCTACTTGATTTTTGCGTCGGCCTCGAGCTTCGACTGGTAAAAATGCGTTCCGAGAGGCCGCTGGGGCAGGCCATCGCGCGCAGGGTGGCCGCCGCGGAACCGATGGGGGGCAGCGCGGATGAAAGCGCCAGATTTTTGAGTCTGTCTCGTGTGATTTTGCTATTTTGGGTCGAGTATTGTCCGACAAACGCACGTGGCCGCGCAGCCCTTGCCACGGGTCGCTTTTCGGCGACATTCGGCATCGATCGCGCGGGCCCCGAGAAAACTCCCGCGCGAGCCCCCGATAGATAGAGATGCGCTCGGAGATCCAGCGGCGCAGTCGCGGCGCGCCGAAGCATGTTTGGACGAGATATCTGGCGCGGCCGCCGGCGGGGGCGCGGGTTCTCTGCGGGGGCGAGGGTCCGATGCAGCGCCGGCGGCTGCGGTCCTGCTTCTGCGGCGTCGAGAAGAGACAAAACAACATTGGATATCGCAGCGCGCGCTGGAGCTGATACAACGCGGACAAAATGCCCGCAACAGCGACGATCGGTTGGAAGAATGCCGTCTCTTTAGGTTCGATCGCGCGAGAGTGACAGGCCGACGCGTGTGGGCTCGAACTTCGCATCCGGCAGCTGGGGCAACGCGCGGAGACTCTGCCGCCCGCGGCGGTGCAAGCAGGGCAGGCTCCGAAATGCGCATGGGAAATGAGTGGAGAGCACGGAACGCGCTGGTACAAGTGGCCGATTATGTAGAACACGCAATGGGGGGCACGCCCAGCAAACATGGCGGAAAGCGCAGCGATAGGGTCGCGCCTCGCGGTTGCGTCCGGATTCGCAGCGTAAGAGGTCGCCTGACAACATGCAGATTGAATTTTGGCAAGCTGCATCACAAACGCAGGGTGGGCTACAAGTGATAACCGAATCATGCACTGCAGTTCGGGACGCGCAAAGTGTGCCGGGCGCATGGGGGCACGAAAGAGCGAGTGCGAGATTCAACAACAAAGGGCCGTCCTGCCAATGAGCCTCGCGCGCGCGGCATGCGAGCTACTGGCCAGCTTCCCGCGACAACGGCTTCAACCAGCAGGCGCAGAAGAACGGTTTTTGCAGACGCACTGCGGCTTTCGCAGAAGGTGGGGCGCCGCGGATGCCGCCCGCGCGGCGCGACGCCACATCGACCCGGCACGCGCCGGGAAGGAAGGCGGCGCTGCGTTTGTTGCCCTGGACTGGATAGAAGTCATGACGCATATGATTAGGAATATAAGCTATGCGCGGCGGTCTCGCGTGACAGACGGTGCAAAGGCATCCCCGGGAAGGAAGCGGTGGTCTGGAAATTCCCAGGGGCGCTTTTGATCATTATGTCTTTCTGAACGTTGACGACTGCGACGCGAGATGCCGCGCGCAATCTGGGAGACAATGCGCAAACAGAGTCATCAGTGGGGGGTCTCCGTCCTGCCGCGCGCCGACGACGCGCGCGTTGCCCACTGGGAGGGGCCAGGATAGCTCGCAATATCTACTGGGCAACGTTGCTGCGGCAGGCGCCCCCGAACAAGAAGATGCGAAGTGGCGGGCGGTTGCGCGCGCCGGCAGGCCACTAAAAAGACGAATCAGGCCCGCATGGGGCGAATTCTGCAGATGCGAGAGAGCTTGGAAACATGTTGTTATCAGCGAGAGGCGGAAATTTGAAGTATTTCAAGCGCTGGCGACATCCAAACTTATGCATTATTCGAATACGGCGTGGTTGAACAAAGCAGGGCGCAGGGGGCTCGACGACTTGCAAGCCATGTGCTCACGAGAGATTTTGCGCGCGCCGCCGGCTTGTCTCGCGCGCGCATGAAACGCAGAGGACGGCGTGTTGGCCGGCAACCATGCGCAGCGCAGTCATTGAGGCATCAGTTGGCGCGGTTCGGAAAAATTGGCAGAGCTTCCAACTTATAATTTCCGAGGCAACTTGCGTTTCAGGATGGCGCGACCCGCTCGGCCGCAGTTTCGCTCAAGCGGGCGCGGGGCAGACTTGAGACTGCATGGGCGACGCGCCAGTGCAGCTGCCTTTGGCGCGTTTTCGCATCAGACGAAAACGCTACGAAACGCGCGCGAGACCCCCGCAAATTGGAAGTCTCCGCGCAACGTTTCACGAAGAGTTTGGGGCCAGACCCAGAGGAAGCTTTCTGGCTGTTTGCCCGTGTGCCGTGGCACCTTCAAGCCAATAGTGTATGCATGTTGGGCCGCGCTCCTGACTCGCGCCCCCCCCCGCCCTCCTCCGCTGTGAGAATGACGCCACAGATGCTGCGATGATTTCTGTCTGGCGCCTGAAACGTCCATCACCTCGACCAGCGGTGACTGATTGCATGCCGTCGGCCTAGTTGTAGATATATGCATTGATCCGCCGCCCGCGCGGCCGAGACCTCATCTTTCCATGGCTCATGCGTCTCATGTTCTCCGTGGGCCAAACTCGCATCGACCACGCGGCCGCGGCATCCCGTGTCATACCTTAAAAAGTCAGAGACGGACGACTCGCAGCCGTTCCCGCAAAGCGGTGAGACATGGCATGCACCGTCTTTTGTCCGCGCGCTCTGGCGCATGGTGTTTCGTTCGTTCGTTGGAGATGTCTGGGGCCGCTTTGAGGCTATATTCGGCCGCCTTGGGGCTATATTGTGCCGTCTTCGAGGCATATTTGGGCCAGTTTGATATTTTTGGTCGCTTACATGGGCTGTCTTGGAATCTCGGGACGAGTTTTGTATGCGGGACTTGTGGCTTCGGCTGCTCGGATATATATATATATATATATATATATATATATATATGCATATATATATATATATATATATATATATATATATATATATATATATATATATGTATGTATGAGTAGGCCGTAGGCTGGAGGGGAATCGGTGCCGTCATCCCCCATGGGGGCCCCCCGAACGTTTGAGGGGTCACAGGCCCCCCGGGACTGCCCCAGGCCGCTTCCAAATTGCCCACGACAGGCCACGCGGGCCGTACAGATGGTCACGAAAGCCTGAAGAGGCCCCGAAGACGCCCAAGAGCGCCCCAAGAGGGCTTTAAAGAGGCAAAAGTCTGCCCATTTCCGTAATAAAACGTGCGTTTTCGGCATACTCGCTGGCTTCGTCTTCGCAGTGCCCCAGACGCCCCCGCGGCGCCCCAACACAGCCCAAGAGAGACCCAAGAGGGCCCCAGAAACGGCTCACAAGGGTCGTCCTGTGGGGCTCACGGAACCCCCGAGACGGCCCAAGAGGCCCCGAAGCCGGCCCAGGAAACCCCCAAGACGGCCTCAGGGAGGCCCAAGAGGGCCCCGTTCGAAATCATGTTTTTGGAAGCCTCTTCGGGAACATGGTTCTACTGAGCCGCAGGACAGCCTCAGCGAGGCCCCAGAGTGCCCGAGGTGGCTTGAAGATGGCAAAAGAGGGCCACATGAGGGCCTTCAAGAGGCAAAAGTCTGCCCATTTCCTTTGTAAAACATGCGTTTTCGGCATACTTGCTCCAGACGCCCCCGCGGAGCCCCAACACAGCCCAAGAGAGACCCAAGAGGGCCCCAGACGGCCTCGGCCTGTGGGGCTCACGGACCCCCCCGAGACGGGCCAAGAGGTCCTGAAGCCGGCCCAGGAGGCCCCCAAGACGGCCTCAGGGAGGCCCAAGAGGGCCCCGTTCGAAATCATGTTCCCGGAAGCCTCTCTGGGAACATGATTCCTGGGCTCCCAGGGCCCCCCACTGAGCTCCAGGACAGCCTCAGCGAGGCCCAGGAGGGCCCGAGATGGCTTGAAGATGGCCGAAGAGGGCCACAAGAGGGCCTTCAAGAGGCAAAAGTCTGCCCATTTCCCTCGTAAAACGTACGTTTTCGGCATACTCGCTGGCTTCGTCACAGTGCCCCAGACGCTCCCGCGGAGCCCCAAGACAGCCCAAGAGACCCAAGAGGGCCCACGACGGCCCAAAAGGGTCGGCCTGTGGGGCTCACAGAACCCCCCAAGACGGCCCAAGAGGCCCCCACGACGGCCCAGGAGGCCCCCCAGACGGTCCCAGGGAGGCCCAAGAGGGCCCCGTTCGAAATCATGTTCCCGGAAGCCTCTCCGGGAACATTACTTCCGGGCTCCCAGGGCCCCTTCGACCCCTAGAGGGCCCCAGGACAGCCTCAGCGAGGCCCAAGAGGGCCCGAGATGGCTTCAAGATGGCCGAAGAGGGCCCCAAGAGGGCCTTCAGAGGCAAAAATCAGCCCGTCCCCGTAGTAAAACGTACATTTTCAGCATGCTCGCTGGCTTCGTCTTCGCAGTGCCCCAGACGCCCCCGAGGAGCCCCAAGACAGCCCAAGAGAGACCCAAGAGGGCCCAAGACGGGTCAAAAGGGTCGTCCTGTGGGGCTCACGGAACCTCCCGAGACGGCCCAAGAGGCCCCAAAGCCAGCCCAGGAGGCCCCCAAGACGGCCTCAGGGAGGCCCAAGAGGGCCTCGTTCGAAATCATGTTCCCGGAAGCCTCTCCGGGAACATTATTCCTGGGTTCCCAGGACGCCCAAAGACAGCTCCCAGAGGCCCTGGACACGCCGAAGATGGCCTCAGGACGGCCGACGACGCCGCCAAAACGCCCTAGGAGCGCCTCCAGAGGCCCCTCCAAAGGGCCCACGAAGCCGAAAATCATTAATTTTCCAATGTTTTTTGAAGCATTCTTGCGCTCTCCCATGTTCCGCCTCCCCACGGTCCCGGACCGCGTCAGAGGCCCTTCAGATCGCTCCAAGACGGCCGAAGAGGCTTCCAAGAAAGCCCAGAGACGGCCCAGGAGGCTCCCCAGATAAGTCAAGAGGGCCTCGAGAGCGCCCCGAGAGAGCCCCAAGAGCGACCCAAGAGGGCCCGAAGAGCGCGACATTTCGAGGTCTCTGGCCTGAGAGGCTCTTAAGACGCCCCTGGAGGCCATCAAGAGGCTCCCAAGAAGCTCTGTGAGGCTCCCAAGAGGCCCCCCGGAAGCCACAATAGGCCCCCAAGGGACCCCCAGGGAAACCCCCTGCGGGACCCCAAGACACTTCGGTGAATCGCATTTCCCAGATAGCTTTCCGGGAACATGATTCTTTGGGCTTCCGCCCACCGCCCCAACCATGTTTCCAATAGGCGCCCCTCGGTAAGCCCCCAGAGGCCCCCCTCTTAGAGAGCCGAACAAATCATGCTCCCAGAAAGCTTCCCGGAAACATGATTCTCATCTCGGAGTACTTAGGCCCGGGGGTGGTCCCACGAGGCCCCGAAGACGCCCAACATGCCCTCAAGACAGACGACGAGGGCTCCAACACGCTCCAGGACCGACTCAAGAGGCTCCCCAAAATGGCCCTGGAAGGCAAGATTCACTCGTTTTCCGAGTGTTTTGGATTTTGGCGTTCTCGCTTTTCCCGTTTTCCAGCGTTCCCTCACGGCCTCGGAGGATTTTCAGATCGCTCCAAGAAGGCCGACGAGGGCCCAAGACGGCCCAGGATGCTCCCCAGACAACCAAAGTGTGCCCCAAGAGCGCGCCAAGAGAAGGCCGAGAGGGGTCCCGAGGCGGCCCGGGCCCGCCCCGAAGCAGGCCACGACAGGCTAATGGAGGTCCCGAGAGGGCCCTAGACGGTCCCAAGAGGCCCCGAAAACGCCCAAGTTGCCCTCAAGACGGCCGACGAGGACTCGAACACGCCCCAGGACGGACTCGAGAGGCTCCCCAAGAGGGCCTTGGGAGGCAAGATTCATTCATTTTCCTATGGCTTTTGAAGGATTTAGGCGTTTTCGCTTTCCCCGCTTCCCAGCGCTCCCTCACGGCCTCGCTCGGAGGCCCGTCAGATCGCTCCAAGACGGGCCAGGAGGCCCCGAAGAGGCTCCCAAGACGGCCCAGGAGGCTCCCCAGACAACCCAACTGTGCCCCAAGAGCTCCCCAAGAGAGGGCCCAGAGGGGGACCGCCAACCGATATTTCGAGGTCTCTGGCCCTCGAGGCCGCCTGTAGGCCCCCGGAGGCCACCAAGAGACTCCCACGAAGCCCCGTGAGGCGCCCAAGAGGCCCCCAGAAAGCCCCAAGAGACCCCAAAGGGGCTCCCAGGGAACGCCCAAGAGGCCCCCCAACACACCCCAAGAAATCATGTCCCCAGAAAAGCTTCCAGGGACATGGTTCATCATGGGCCCGAGAGTTCCCAGAGGCCCCCAAGGGGCCCCCAGGGAACGTCCAAGAGACCCCCCAACACACCCCAACAAACCATGTCCCCAGAAAGCCTTCCGGGGACATGGTTCATCATGGGCCCGCGAGTCTCTGGAGGCTTCGAAGTACCATCATGCAGGAGAGCTGTCTGGGAAGTTGATTGGGAACATGACTGATCGCCTTCTCGCGGCCCTCCGCAGATCGTTTCGCACAAAGTTGCCCCAAGTGCCCTCTTGAATCGACGACGACGACGACGACGAAGACGACGACGACGACGACGACGACGACGACGACGACGACGACGACGACGACGACGACGACGACGACGACGACGACGACGACGACGACGACGACGGCGCGCCCCAATAGGCGACGACGACATTACGACGACGACATTACGTCGACGACGACGACGACGACGACGACGGCACGCCCCAAGAGGCTCCCCAAGACGCCCCAAACCCGTGCTCCCAGAAGGCCTTCTGGGAACCCGATTCACACGGCCTCCGCCCCCCTACACAACCATTTTCCTCGAAGGCCTTTCGGAATGCAGATTGGCATGCGTGGATTGTGGTCCACTACTTCAGTGGAGCAGCAGTGAATTCGTCAAGGCCTGGGGCCTGCTAGAACCTGAGCGCGCGCGAAGCGCGCGCGATTGTTCTAGTAGATATGTGCATATAAATGTATATGTATATGGATACACATATTCATTTACACAGGCACATATACATATAGACATAGAAAAGTATAAATACATAAATAGAGGATCGTGGCCTCGGGAGTAGGGGCGATGCGCGCACCAGTCTGCGACTAGGGGAGGGGGGACCTCCTTCTTAGAAAACATAATACCTACCAGACAGCATTTGGCATTCTACCACGTCTCATCGCGCAAGGAAGCATGATGGCGGGCAACGGTCTGCCCATTGAGCACCTCCAGGAACATCGAGAATAATGAGAAGCCCGAGCGAGACGACAAGCGCGGCGTCGCCCAGCAGCAGGGGAGTTTTTTTTTTTTTTTTTTTTTTTTTTTTTTTTTTTTTTTTTTTTTTTTTTTTTTTTTTTTTTTTTTTTTTTAAAAAATAAAAAAAAAAAAAAAAACAAAAAAAAAAAAAAAAAAAAAAAAAAAAAAGAAAAAAAAAAAACTCCTTTTCCCTTTCCCAGAGAGCATCGGCCACGAACCTGAGAAGAGTTTTCAGGCTCAAGGCCGATGCCTCTGGGATCTCATTGTGGGGCAGCCTTTTTCCTCTTCATTTTTCTTCTTCCTTCTCCTCCGCCTCCCCCTCGTCCTCCTGAATGTCCTCCTCCTCCTCCTCCTCCTCCTCCTCGTCCTCCTGATTCTCCTCCTCCTCCACCTCCTCGTCCTCCTCCTCTTCCTCCTGATTATCCTCCTCCTCCTCTTCCTCCTCCTCTTCTCCTCTTCATCCTCCTCATCCTCTGCCTCCTCCTCCTCCGCTTCCTCCCTCCGCGCGTCCTTGCGGGCGGAGGAGTTCCCTCCTCCTCCTCCTCCTCCTCCTCCTTTCCTTCCTCTTCTTCCTCCTCCTGATCCTCCTCCTCTTCCTCCTCTTCCTCGTTTTCCTTCTCCTCCTTGTCCTCCTGCCGTTGTGGCTCAGGCTTTCGGCCTGCGCTTGCAACTGCGAACTTCAGAACGGCGTTGCTGTTGCGAGCCTTTTCGGCGCGGCAGTTGATTTGCACTTTTCTTCCACCACCGGCTGAGGGGCCTCACCCCTCCCTTCGCTCGGCCGCAGATGGTCCCAGCCCCCTCGGGCGATGGCGCTGAGTTTCCATGGCGCACCGGACGCCCCCTTCAGCGAGGCAACACATGGAAATGCGGTGTGTGCGGGTGCGCGAGGAACAAAATGACGCGCTACGTCTGCAAGCGTTGCGACACGGCCTGGTGTGGGCCTCCTGCGGTGTCTGACCTTGTCCCTCCTGGCGGCGTGTGGGCTCAAGGTCCTGCTTCGGGCGGGGTCATGCCGGCTCTAATGCTAGGCTTGCAGCCGAGCGCTAGCTTCTTCGACTACAAGGGCGGCACCAGATGTAACCAGTCGGACTCCAAGGGCAATTGCAAACGCAAGGGCCAGTGTGTAGGAGCGAACAGGGCTTTTCCACGGTACCACTTGTCCATATCGGAGCTGGAGACCTTTGCCGAGCTACACAAGAAGGTTGCCAACACGACAGGTTCACCGAAACCAATGTCAGGCATCGGCTCTCAATGGAAGAACAGTTTATGGAAGAACAATTGGTTCGGGCTTAGTGTGAATGAGTCGAACTGGTAAGTGATATGCAATGGTAGTTCGGGCGGCTCGACTCCTACCGCACCATAGTCGCATCCCAGGAGTCGCTCATTGCGCAGCCCAACAAGGAGCTGGAGGGCCTTGACCATGCGCGCGACGAGCTGTCCAAGAAGGTCTCGGCGCAGAGGCAGCAGAAGGCAGACCAGGCCAGGGCCTCGGCGAAGCCAGCCGTCTCCCTGTCCGACCTTCTCGCAGGCAAGATCGACGCCTGCTCGAGCTGGACCCTGACGCTGGCACCTTGGAGGAGTCTGACCTGGCCGAGGTGTCGAGGAGAAAGGAGCAGCTGGCCAACGGAATCAAGTCCATGGCCATGGACCTGTTCGCCAAAACCATGGATTCGGGGCAGGCAGTCAAGTCGGCCCACATGGAGATGGCCAATCGTCTGAAGGCCAAGCGTCGTCGTTTTGATGAAGATGATGGATGGAGGCGGTCCACCGCGGGCTGCCGCAGCGAGGGCCGACGGCGCTACCGACGAGAGGGAGTCCTGCCCCGAGTCCGCCCCAGCGGGTAGCGCAGGCGCGGCGCCGGCACCTTCGGGGGGATCTTCAGCGCCCACCACGCGAGCCGAGCGTCCGTACAATGGCCGAGAGTCCGCCCAATTGGCGCTCTCGCCTCGGCGCGGGCAGCGCGCCGCCAGCGTCGCCTGCGCGTCGCGGCCAGTTTGCGAGCGAATCGCGGGGGGGGGTCGGCAGAATGCGGCGCTTTTGGGTCCCGATGGGGGGCTGGGCGACGCGGGCGAATCAAACGCGCGTTTGACGAAAGCCAAAATGCCAAAATCGAAGCGATGCCCCGGCATATTGGGCCAGTTTGGTTGCCGCCAGTCCCCGTCAAATGCGCGCGAAGCAAGAGTCTGACGGTCGCGGCGGATCATTGCGCAGGTAGTTGCGCGTCTCGCGGAGGGCGTTGCGGAGCGCACCCCTGTCTCCTACGTCGCGAATTCTCGTTTTCCGCATCGCGCCTCCGCCCGCTCGCCCCCGCCCCCCCTCCTTCTCCACCCCGCGAACAGGATCGTCGCGACGCGACGGGCGGGGCGCTCGGGCAACCCAAGGGGATGCCGCCAGTGGATAGGTCACTTGCCGGTTCGTGTCCAGATTGTGGGGGTGTCTCCAGCGGTTCGCTTGTTTTGCGGATGTACGCGCGTCTTCTTCAGGACCGCGCGGCGTTCGCGACGTCGCGACCGTGGCTCTTGTGCGAAGCATGGGGGAGCGACCACGGGGCGGGGCACTTGCCCGCTGGCGCCCAGCACTCGGGGATAGCTCGCGCGAGACGCTGGCTTTTTGAAGTGGGCGTGTTTTTTTTTTTCTGGGCTGCCCAGATTGCGGGGGCGCCCTTGCGACCGGGTGGCTATCGGAAGTTGGGCGCGTGATTTCAGGCCATTGCATTCGCGGCGCAACAGTCATCATTTTTGGGCGCCGCAGGGGGGGCTCCACGGGGTGCATCGCGGGTGCGTCTGCGCCCAGATTGCGGGGGCATGTCAATCGAAGCGCGCGCCCGGGGAATGGCGACGCGCGTCTTTCTAGGGCCGCGCGGACGTCGCGACGCGACAACTCAATAGACACACTGTTTGGGCGCTGCAAGAGTTGGCCGCCAGGGGGCAGGACGCTGGCGCGTCAGTGCCCAGATTGCGGCAATATCTCACGCGAAGCGCTGGTTGTTGAGAGGTGGACGCGTTGCCTGTCAGGGCTGCGTGGTCTTTGCGATGTAATGGTGGGTGGGGCGCCTGCCAATTGGCGACCAATTTGCTGGGGTGCCTCAAGCGAAACTCTGGTTGCTTATGGTGATATAGAGTTTATTTCTTGTTCGCGGTTGCGCTGTCGTCGCGACGCAGCAGGCGCGGCGCGCGGGGGCGGCGGGGGGGGGTCCGCCAGGGGGCGCGCGGCAGGCGTCGTCGCTTTCTTATTGCGAGGGCGTCTCTGCCCACCCAGTTCCCCACGTGCCTGATCACTTTCCGACGTTCGCATATAGGGATCGCAAGGAAACGCGCGCGCTGCCCGGCCAATGAAAAGCAGCGCGGGCGAAGAGGACCAGGGGGGGAGGAGCTGACCGACGCGCGCGCGAGGGCGGGGAGCTGAACGACGCATGCGCGAGGATCTCCCGCGTCGAAGCATTTTCCTGCCGTCGACTGTGCAGCATATCGCTTCTGCGAGGCTCTACCTCCGTGTGCATGTGGCCTGTGCAGTCCGCGCCCGTCTGAATATCTTCCCCCGCCTCACTCTCCGGCGCTTTCCCGCTCGTTTTTCGGGCATTCCTTTTCCTTGTTGGTTCTCTCTGGTTCCTCCGACTTCATGATGGCGCGCGAATCTGGCTGGCCATTTGGGCTTCGGGGCGCGCTGCAGTTGTCGGCGCATCGTCCGCCAGGCCTGGTTTAGCGGCGGATTGGTTTGCGCTGCGTTCCAGGCGCATCTGTCGTTTCTCCAGTTCTCGCTGCGCTGCAGCCGCGCGGCGGTGCGTTGCCGCGCGTTCCTTCCATCTCCCTCCTCGCGCCCCTCCTTTATGCCCCGACTTCGCCCCGCTTTCTGTCGGCGGATGGGCGCGGGGCGGCGCCCCCTATCTCCCCCCCCCCCGCCCCCTCCGCGGCGGCGCCGACAGCGCCCGAGCCCGGCCTGGAGCTGCGTGGCGGCCGACGGGGGCGGGGGGCCTGACGCCGCGCCCTTGCCCCGCGCGGGGGGGGGGGGGGGTATTTTTGCTGTTCCTCTTTCTTGATTCGCCCTTCCCCCTTTGTCCCTCCTCGCTTGCGCCGCGTTGCCAGTCGACATCGCTGGGCGCGCGCGCTGCCCCCTGCTCCGGCGCCCAGGTTGCGGGGGGCTCGCGGACGACGGCGCCGAGACTTCTGACTGCGTGGTTGGATTTGTTGGTCGCCTAGGTCTTTGCCCCCGTCGTTGTCGCTGCAAGGTGCGCGCCCTCCCCTTCAGACCTCGCGCCCGCATTGCGAGGGCGTCTCACGTGATAGTTCGGATTTGGCGGTTGGGCGATTGGTTGGTTCGATCGGCGCGGCTCTTGCCCGAATGTTCGCGGCGGGGGCTGGTTCCCCGAGCGCACGCGCGACGCAGTGTTCACTGGGCCTAAAGTGTTCGCCAGTCTTGCGGTGTCCGCGCAGGGTCTGCCAGGCGGCGCGCAAGATCAACTGCCGCGCGGATCGAGCACTTTCTTCGGCCTGGGTAGCACGGGCGGCCGCGCGGCCCACGCATCGCCCGCCGCTCGCGCGCTTCGCGCTGCTCGTGCGTCTCGCCCAGCCATTTGCAGGGGGCGCCCGCGCGCTTCGCGCGGCCCATGCGGCCCCCCAGTCCGACGCGCCCTTCCGCCCCCGCGCTCCATGCGGATCGCGCGACCCGCGTGGATCATGCGGCCTTTGCGTTTCGCGCAGCTCCCGCGGCCCATCCCGCGCGCAGCTCCCGCGCCCCACGCGCGCCGCAGTCTGCGCGCAGGCGTCGCCCCCGTCGCCGCGCCCCGAGCACATGCGACAAAGGCGTCAACTGCGCGGGGGCTAGCATCGGACTTGTGCAGTCTGTCCCCTTTTTCCGAATCCTCGTTTCCTTCCTCTCTGGCGTTTTCCAGGTTGTCGCTTGGGTCTTCCCTGTCCCCATGCGTTCCGCGTTGTTCCTCCGCCTCTTCGTTGCCGCCCTGATTTGGCCGGCCCTTCGCGGTGGTCGGGGCGCGCAGCAGTTGGCGGCGGTTCGTCCGCCAGGCTTCGCCTGCGGCGGGTTGGCTCGCGCCGCGCGCCAGGTGCATCGCGCGCGCCTCCAAGTCACGATGCGCTGCAATCGCGCGGTGGCGCGTTGCCGCGCGTTCCTCCCCTCTCCTTCCCTTTATTGTCGAAATCCATTTCATCGCGCCCGCCCCCCCGCCCCGCTACATTTTTTCTTTGCGGGCGGGCGTTAGGCAGCGCTCTGCTTTTCCCTCCTCGCCCCTTCGACGCCGGCCCCCGCGGCCAATGCCCGGGGGCTTTGCATTGCGCCCTTCCCTGTCGTGGCCCCCGCGATGCGAGGGAGTCGCAAGCGGCAGTGTCGCGACGTTTGGCTGTTTGTTTGGGCCCGTTGTTCGGGCGATTGGCTGCGCGGCGGGTTCGTTAGTTGATCGCGTTTCGGTCGTCCTCCTAGTTTGTCCCCCGCGCCGCCTCCTTCAGCCCCGGCCGCTGCCGTCGCAGTCGCGCCGGGGCGTCGGGCGGCGCCCCGCCTTTCCCTCCTCGCCCCTTTGCTCCGGGCCCCCGCGGCCGATGGGGGCGCGGGGGCCTTGCGCGGCGCCCTCGCCATGCGGGGGGGCATTTTCAGTTGCCCTTCGGCTTCCCGGTTCTTCCCGCCCCCGCATTCTTTTTCATCGGCCCCGCCGCTGCGCGCGCCCCCCCTCCGCGGCGCCCGCGAGCGGCATCGACCGGCAATGCCGCGGCGTTTGGCTGTTCGGTTGGGTTCGTTGTCTGGGTGATTGGCTGCGCGCCAGGTTTGTTGTTCGATCGGTTTTCGTTCGCCCTCCTAATTTGTTCCCCGCGCCGGCTCTTCGGGCCCGGCCGCTGCCGTCGCAGTCGGGCCCGGGCGTTCGACGGCGCTCCGTCTGGTCCTCCTCGCCCCTTCGGTCCAAGCTCCGGCGGCCGAAGGGGGCGGGGGGGCCTTGCATGGCGACCTCGCCGTGCAGGGGGGGGCGCTTCTAGTTGTTCCTCGGTTCCCGGAGTCTCCCCGCCCCCGCCGCCCCTCTTCGTCGGCCCCGCCGCCGCGCGCGCCCTCCCTCTCTCGTGGCGACCGCGGCGCGATGGGGGTCTCGCGCGGCAATGCCGCGATGTTTGGCTGTTTGTTTGGGTTCGTCGTCGACTGGGTGATTGGCTGCGTGGCGGGCTTGTCGGTCGATCGGGTTTCGCTCGCCCCCCCGGTTTGCTCCCCGCGGCGCCGTCTTCGGCCTCGGCCGCTGCCGTCGCGATCGCGCCGGGGCGTCGGGCGGCGCTCCGTCTTTCCCCCTCGCCCCTTCGACGCAGGCCCCCGCGGCCGGGCGGCGGGGGGCCCCTGCGCGGCGCCTTTGTCTTGGGGGGGGCGCATTTTCAGTTCATCTTCATCTTCTGGACCCCCCCCCCCGCCCCCCCTGCATCGGCCCCGCCGCAGCGCGCGCGCCCCCGCCGTCGCGGCGCCCGCGACGGGTGGAAGTCTCGAGCGGCACTGCCGTGACCTTTGACTGTCGGGTTGGGCGCGTTGTTTGGGCGACTGGCTGCGCGGCGGGTTCGCAAGTTGATCGGGGCTCGCTCGCCCTCCCAGTCTGTCCCCCGCGCCACCTCCTTCGGCCCCGGCCGCCGACGTCGCAGTCGCGCCGGGGCGTTGGGCGGCGCTCCGCCCTCCCATCCTCGCCCCATCGACGCAGGCCCTTTCGGCCAAAGGGGGCGGGGAGGGGGGGCGCGGGCGCATTTTCAGTTATTCCTCGCGTTCCGGATTCCCCCTGCCCCCGCCCCCCCTTTCGTCGGCCCCGCCGCTGCGCGCGCCCTCCCTCTGTCTGGCGCCCGCGGCGCGAGGGGGTCTCAAGCGTCGTTGCCGTCGCCGTCGGTTGTTCGGTTGGGTTCGTTGTTTGGCGATTGGCTGCGCGGCGGGTTTGCTGGTTGATCGGGCTTCGCTCGCCCTCCCAGTTTGTCCCCCGCGCCGCCGCCTTCAGCCCCGGCTTCTGCCGTCGCAGTCGCGCCCCGTCTGTTCAGCGTGGGTTTTGCACAGCACTGCAGGACGTGCGCCTTGTCCCCGCGGCGTGATTCGCGCGCTGCTAATTATTCGTTAGACGCATCTGCCTCTCGCCCCCCCGCCCCCCCGCCACTCGACGCCCTCGAGCGCGCGCCGTCGGGCGGCGGGCCCGCCGGCGCCCCGGCGCGCTGACAGTCAGACCCATTCGCAAGCAGACCCGCTGACGTTCTGACCCATTCGCGCCCGACGCAGACGCGCTCGTGCCATTCTCGCGCCAGGCTCACTCACTCGCCCCTGCAGTCAACCAGATTTAGACACATTGTAACTGGATGCGCTCATGCGCGGCATCAGGCCCGCTGAGATGTGGCAGGCGCAGCCGCGCGGTGCCCCGAGGACGCGCCGCCTAGGAATGGTCGCTTGGTGGAACGCACCGACAGGCGCGCGAATGCGCTGCGCTTGGGCGCCCCGAGGAACAACCGCCAGGGGTCTGACGCGCGTCTGTTCGCGATCTCATTGCAGGGGCGTTCCAGGCCGTTCCTTTGCGCGGCAAGACATGCAATTCCAGTCCTAAGGACGCGTCATCGGCGCGCCGTAGCAAGGGCCCCACTTGGGCACCCCAAGAAGGGGCCGCCAGGGAGCAACGCGCCCGCCCGTTCGCGCTCAAATGTTGGCGGTGTGCCCGATTTGCGGGACAGACTCTTCTTCTCTCTCGAGACCCGCGCGGTCGCCGCGACGAGGCGGGCGCGGCATTTAGTCGCCCCGAACGGGGCCGTGCCCGTTCGCGCCCGCACTGGGTTGGATGCCTCAATCGGTTTGCACGGTTCTTGGACCAGGCTTGTTCTAGTTGGACAGCCGCGTGGCCGCCGCGACATGGCAGGCGCGGCACCAGATCAGGCACGCCCCCCCCAGCGCGTGGACATCGAGCAGGGGGGCCCTCGGAGCCACGCGCCTCTCGCTTCGTCGGCTCGAATGGAACGCGCGAGACCCTCTCGCGGTGATCGACGACAGAGATGCGGATACCCTGTTCCTCCTCACCCTCTTTTGCACCGCGGAAAAAATAAAGGGTGTTGTTCTCGGGAAATGGAAACTGAGACTGGCAGCAGGTGCCGCGACGGGGCCCGCTGTTGTTTTCACTCGGTCGATGCGGCCCAAGCGTCGCCCAAGCTTCCCCGAACAAAAAGGAACAGGAGTGATCGACGTCCTCGCGTGCTGGGCGCCTGGCCTTTAAGTGGAGCTGCCGCGCTGGGCTGCCAGGTAGGAGACGCGCGCTATCTCTGCGGGCAAGTAGCAGACGCGATTTAAAACAGGCCGCGGCCATGAATGCGAGGAAGAGCGAGTAGACATCGTGGGCGAGAGGCTTCTGTCTAGGGTCCGCGACGCCCCTTCCGCCTACCCCAGCCCCGGGGTTAAACTTGCGTGTGGAATGGGTAGTTTCCCGCGCCCGCCCCTCTTGGCCCCTGGGCCACTGGGCCAGGCTGAGGCCATGGACGGCGTTTGCTTCCAAATCTTCCCTGAGGCGTTCCAGGCCGAGGGGCTCGAAGTTCCCCCCGCGGGGGTGAGGGGGCTCCGAGGGTATATTTATTCGGGCGGCTCGTGCATGAGGTCTTCGATCATGGATGTGTCCCGCTCTGGCTGGGGAGCGGTGATCTCTGTCCTTCGGGTCAGATCTTTGCTCGGATGCATGGCGCCTTCGGCAGTTTTCACCCGCGGACGAGCGTCGCGGCTGAGTTTGCGGCGTCTGCCAGTGCCGCCAATATGTTGTCGGGGCCTTCCGTCCTGTTTAGTAGTTGCATGGTTGTTGTGAACGAATCCAGTAAGAACCTGGCCAACCAACTCGCGCCGTCCAGGCCCTACAGCGGGCGAGTCGTGCAGGGTCGCGCCCTCGCGAGCAATTTTATTAACTCGGTGATCTAGGTCCCCGCGCACAGAGCCGAGGACCCAGGTATGCCAGACGCCAAGCGCAAACATATCATCGGTTATTGCTGTGCGGACGAGGCAGCGAAAGAGGGAGCCAAGTTGCACGCTGATACGGAAGAAGCTGACCGCGCGAATCTGCATTGCGCGAGTCGGACGGCGACGGCCGTTTGCAAAGTAGCTGCTCAGGTCTGGGATGGCTGGCCGAGGACAAACCTCGAGGGGGTTGAGCTTGTCGCAAGTGCTGATCGTGCCCCCAAGCCTGCTGCTCCGTCTCACGAGCGCACCTGGGTCGGACGTTTCTGGCAATGCCCCAAGTGTTTTCGCGGTCTTCCTGGCAAGCTGAAGCATGGCCCTGGGGTGTGCACGCGCCAGCTCAGAAGAGATCCTGCTGAATTGCGGGTTCTTGGTCACCACTGCCTCGCTGTGGATTTCGATGATCATAACTTTGCCTGTGTTTGTCAAAAAGGCCGCGCGTTTCTTACTCGAGGTCAGATGCGTCGGCTTGCAAAGAAGTGCGTGGATCGGCCGCCAGCCCGCAGCGAAGTGCGGACGAGGTTGGGCGAGGGACTCCATCCTGATCACAAGAGAAGGGGGTCACAGCCATCCTCGAAACGGTTTGCCCCACTTAGAGGGGTCCATGAGCGCGGATGTCCAAAATCCTCCTTTTCCTCCTTTCTTCATGCTTGAGCGGCGCTCTCTCCTTCAGGCGGGGGGGGGGGGGGGCAGACAGTATCGGCCCGACCGCGTGCGCACCCCATCTCCCGCCCATCTCCCGCCCATCCCCCGCCCCGCCCCTGGTCCCGCCCTGTTCCCTCCTCCATCCCCCTGCTCCCCCCTCCCTCCTTCCCTCTCTTTTTCCGCCCTCCCCCCTCCGTCCCTCCCTCCCTCCCTCCCGTGGTGTGGGGGGGGGACCTCGCCACACCCTCCCGTTCCTCCGCTCCATACTCCACCGCTGCGTTGCTCCAGCGTCGGCTGGGGCCGCGGGGGGGCCTTCTCTCGCCCCGGCGCCCCTCCCTCACGCTGCATGTTTGGGGGGCCTTGTCTGTCCTGTAGATGGCGGTGCTGTTTCTGTAGCCGGTGCGGGTTCGACTCGGGTCCGACGTGGATTGGCAGCGGATTCGGCGCGGACTCGACGTGGGCCAGACGTGGATTCGACGCAGATTCGGCGCGAATAATGATGCGATGGGACAGGTATGGTCCTGACAGCCGGCCGTCTGTCCGTTCCTCCTTTCTATCATTTTGTGTATCATTCGCTTCCCCGTCGCACCCCCAGACGTGTGGGTAGGGCGGATCGGCCGGATCGGCCCTTTCGGCCCTTTCGCTTGAGACTCCATCACTATGTATGATCTTGAAACGTAGTGAAATCAGGAGGGGAAAAAACACAGACATTATTGATCATCGATTTCCAGGAAAATTTGCGAAAATAGGCGAAGTGGGGGGGGAAGACAAAAACACAGGAAATATGTGAAAATATCAGGAATCCTGTTACTTGTGTGTATTTAGTTGTGTGTCACAGGGCCACTTCATGAAATTCGCAGCAGTTGCACGGATGTGGCACGCAATTTTCATAATGGCGTTCTCCCCACAGCGCCGCGCACGTTCGTGATAAAAGCTCGCAACAGCTCACAGGTTGTCTCCAATATTTGGCCCTCGGTAAAGCAGTGCACGCACTCGTCGTCTTCATCGCTTGCTACAGATGCAGGGATGAAAAAGCGTTTTTCCCCAAACAGCTTGCTGAACGGGGTGCTGTTGTGGTAGAAACTAACTCCGGCCGAGGGAAGTCGGAGCAGAGACATCCTCACAAAAATTTGATGGTCCGGGCCGTTTCGCTTGAGACATCCTCAAAACTCTCGTTTCTGAGTTGGCCGGGATTGGCCATTTCGCCTGAGACATCCTCGAAAAGTTGCGCTCCGGGACGCCGCGCGAGAGGTGGTCCGGGCCGTTTCGCTTGAGACATCCTCGAAACTCTGAGCCCCGAGGTGCCGTGCGAGAGGTGGTCCGGGCCGTTTCGCTTGAGACATCCTCAAAACTCTGAGCTCTGCGATGCCTTGCGCGAGGTGGTCCGGCCCGTTTCGCCTGAGACATCCTCGAAACTCTGACTTCGGAGATGCCGCGCGAGAGGTGGTCCGGTCCGTTTCGCCTGAGACATCCTCGAACTTCTGAGCTCTGAGATGCCCTGCGCGAGGTGGTCCGGCCCGTCTCGCCTGAGACATCCTTGCAACTCTGAGCTCTGAGATGCCGTGCGCAAGGTGGTCCGGCCTGTTTCGCACAAGACATTCTCGCAACTCTGAGCTCTCAGATGCTGCGCGAGAGGTGGTCCAGCCTGGGCGCCCAGAAGACCACATGTTACATATCCTCCATGGGACCCCGCGAGCCTCAGGAGGCCCCAGAGAGGTCCAGGAGGCCGCAGGACGCCCAGGACAGGCCCCAGGGGCCCCCAGGAGATTCCCAGGAGGCTCCCAGGAGGCTCCCAGGAGGCTCCAGGAGGCCCTCAATCCAGAACGTGTCAAGTGAATACACATCGGGTGTCGATTCGTTGATTCCCCAAACAGCTTGCTGAACGGGGTGCTGTTGTGATAGAAGCTAACTCCGGCCGAGGGAAGTCGGAGCAGAGACATCCTCACAAAAATTTGATGGTCCGGGCCGTTTCGCTTGAGACATCCTCACGACTCTCGTTTCTGAGTTGGCCGGGATTGGCCGTTTCGCCTGAGACATCCTCGAAAAGTTGCGCTCCGGGACGCCGCGCGAGAGGTGGTCCGGGCCGTTTCGCTTGAGACATCCTCGAAACTCTGAGCCCCGAGGTGCCGTGCGAGCGGTGGTCCGGGCCGTTTCGCGTGAGACATCCTCGAAACTCTAAGCTCTGAGATGCCTTGCGCGAGGTGGTCGAGCCCGTTTCGCCTGAGACATCCTCGAAACTTTAACCTCTGAGATGCCGCGCGAGAGGTGGCCCGGCCCGTTTCGCCTGAGACATCCTCGAACTTCTGAGCTCTGAGATGCCTTGCGCGAGGTGGTCCGGCCCGTCTCGCCTGAGACATCCTCGCAACTCTGAGCTCTGAGATGCCGTGCGCAAGGTGGTCCGGCTTTTTTCGTACAAAACATTCTCACAACTCCGAGCTCCCAGATGCCGCGCAAGAGGTGGTCCAGCCTGGGGGCCCAGAAGACCACATGTTACATATCCTCCCTGGGACCCTGGGAGCCCGCCTGAGACATCCTCGAACTTCTGAGCTCTGAGATGCCCTGCGCGAGGTGGTCCGGCCCGTTTCGCACAAGACATTCTCGCAACTCTGAGCTCTGAGATGCCGTGCGCAAGTTGGTCCGGCCTGTTTCGCACAAGACATTCTCGCAACTCTGAGCTCCCAGATGCCGCGCAAGCGGTGGTCCAGCCTGGGAGCCCAGAAGACCACATGTTACATATCCTCCTTGGGATCCTGGGAGCCCCAGGAGGCCCCAGAGAGCTCCAGGAGGCCGCAGGACGCCCAGGACAGGCCCCAGGGGTCCGCAGGAGATTCCCCGGAGGCTCCCAGGAGGCCCCAGGAGGCCCCCTATCAGAACGTGTCAAGTTAATACACATCCGGTGTCGATTCGTTGATTTTTCCTGCTCTTGTGGCCCCCCCATTTTATTTTGAGGGGCCCAAGCGGCCACAGGTTAGATATCCCCCCTGGGAGCCCCAAGAGGCTTCAGGAAACCCTAGGTGGAGTTCAGGAGGCCACAGGAGGCCCAGGAGGAAGCCCCAGGAGGTCCCCAGGAGGCCCCAGGAGGCCCCCGGAGGCCCCCGCAACTCGGAGCTCTGAGACACCGCGCTCGAGGTGGTCCGGCCCGTTTCGCCTGAGACTTCCTCGCAGCACGTTTCGCCCGAGACACTGGCCGGTCTCGCCTGAGACATCCTTGCAACTCTGAGCTCTGAGATGCCGTGCGCAAGGCGGCCCGGCCTGTTTCGCACACGACATTCTCGCAATTCTGAGCTCCCAGATGCTGCGCAAGAGGTGGTCCAGCCTGGGGTCCCAGAAGACCACATGTTACATATCCCGCCTGGGATCCTGCGAGCCTCAGGAGGCCCCAGAGAGGTCCAGGAGGCCGCAGGACGCCCAGGACAGGCCCCAGGGGCCCCCAGGAGGCCCCAGGAGGCCCCTTATCAGAACGTGTCAAGTTAATACGAATCCGGTGTCGATTCGTTGATTTTTCCTGCTCTTGTGGCCCCCCCCATTTTGAGGGGCCCCGACGGCCACATGTTAGATATCCCCCTGGGAGCCCCAAGAGGCTTCAGGAAGCCCCAGGTGGGGTCCAGGAGGCCACAGGAGGCCCAGGAGGAAGCCCCAGCAGGTCACCAGGAGGCCCCAGGAGGCACCAGGAGGCCCCCGCAACTCGGAGCTCTGAGACGCCGCGCTCGAGGTGGTCCGGCCCGTTTCGCCTGAGACTTCCTCGCAGCACGTTCCGCCCGAGACATCGTCGCAACTCTGGGGTCCGAGATGCCGCGCGCGAGGTGATCCAGCCCGTTACGCTGGAGATATCCTCGCAACTCTGGCCTCCGAGATGCCCTGCGCGAGGTGGTCCGGCCCATCTCGCCTGAGACATCTTCGCAACTCTGAGCTCTGAGATGCCGTGCGCAAGGTGGTCCGGCCCGTTTCGCACAAGACATTCTCGCAACTCTGAGCTCTCAGATGCTGCGCAAGAGGTGGTCCAGCCTGGGGGCCCAGAAGACCACATGTTACATATCCCGCCTGGGACCTGGGAGCCCCAGGAGGCCCAGAGAGCTTCAGGAGGCCGCAGGACGCCCAGGACAGGCCCCAGGGTCCGCAGGAGATTCCCAGGAGGCCCCAGGAGGCCCCCTATCAGAACGTGTCAAGTTAATACAAATCCGGTGTCGATTCGTTGATTTTTCCTGCTCTTGTGGCCCTGACGGCAACATGTTAGATATCTTTTCCTGGGAGCCCCAAGAGGCTTCAGGAAGCCTTTGGTGGGGTCCAGGAGGCCACAGGAGGCCCAGGAGGAAGCCCCAGGAGGTCACCAGGAGGTCCCAGGAGACCCCAGGAGGCCCCCGCAACTCGGAGCTCTGAGACGCCGCGCTCGAGGTGGTCTGGCCCGTTTCGCCGCGCGCGAGGTGGTCCAGCCCGTTACGCTGGAGATATCCTCGCAACTCTGGGCTCCGAGATGCCCTGCGCGAGGTGGTCCGGCCCATCTCGCCTGAGACATCCTCGCAACTCTGAGCTCTGTCATGCCGTGCGCAAGGTGGTCCGGCTCGTTTTCGCACACGACATTCTCGCAACTCTGAGCTCTCAGATGCTGCGCAAGAGGTGGTCCAGCCTGGGGGCCCAGAAGACCACATGTTACATATCCCGCCTGGGATCCTGGGAGCCCCAGGAGGCCCCAGAGAGCTTCAGGAGGCCGCAGGACGCCCAGGACAGGCCCCAGGGTCCGCAGGAGATTCCCAGGAGGCTCCCAGGAGGCCCCAGGAGGCCCCCTATCAGAACGTGTCAAGTTAATACAAATCCGGTGTCGATTCGTTGATTTTTCCTGCTCTTGTGGCCCCCCCATTTGGGGGGGCCCCGACGGCCACATGTTAGATATCCCCCCTGGGAGCCCCAAGAGGCTTCAGGAAGCCCCAGGTGGGGTCCAGGAGGCCACAGGAGGCCCAGGAGGAAGCCCCAGGAGGTCACCAGGAGGTCCCAGGAGGCCCCAGGAGGCCCCTGCAACTCGGAGCTCTGAGACGCCGCGCTCGAGGTGGTCCGGCCCGTTTCGCCTGAGACTTCCTCGCAGCACGTTTCGCCCGAGACATCGTCGCAACTCTGGGGTCCGAGATGCCGCGCGCGAGGTGGTCCAGCCCGTTACGCTGGAGACATCCTCGCAACTCTGGGCTCCGAGATGCCGTTCGGGATGAAGAGGAGGTGGAGGAGGAGGAGGAGGAGGAGGAGGAGGAGGAGGCATGTTTTAACATGCCATGCCAGCCCGCACTGGACGGGCACGCAATCGACCTTGGAAACCGCAGTGGGTCTAAAAACCCTGTTTGGGGATAATGCGCTCCGGCTATAATTTTTCTTCTCGAAATTGGATGTTCGCTTCAACGGCGCCGCGCAGATTCGCCCTAAAAGTTCGGAGCAGCTCCGCGGACGGGGGGTGGTTGTTTTCAAAATGGAGCTCCCACCTTAGTTTAGCGCCGCGCACGTTCGTCTGAAAAACTTGCAGCAGTGACAAGGATTGAGGGTCGTTTTGCTTCGAAAGCGGGCTCTCGCGTTAACGCCGTGCGTATTCGTCTGACAAGTTTGGACCTGTTACATGGGTGGAAGGGGTGTATAGTTTCAAAACTGAGCTCTCGCGCTAGCATAGCGCACCGCACGTCCGTCTCATGAGTTACAAGAGTGACACGGATGGAGGGCGGCTCCGCTTCAAAAGCTGGCTCTCGCGTTTGCGTCTTAAGCGTCCTGGGCAGTTACACGGATGGAGGCGGCCTCGTTTTCGAAGTGGAGCCCTCGCCACAATAGCGCGCGCTCTCGTCTTAATCAGTTGCTACTGTTGCACGGGTGGAGGGCGGTATCTGTTGAACATGGGGTTGTCGCGCAAGGTTCCCCGCACATTCGTCTGAAAAGATTGAAGGTGGTGTCCGTATGGAGAGGGGTCGTTTTCAAAACAGAGCCCTCGCTTCAGCAGCGTGCACTCTCGTTTTTTAAACGTCTGCTGCCGCTGCAAGGGTGGAGGGAGGCATCGGTTCCAAACGGGCCCTCGCGTGAGCGACGCGCGCATTCGTCTTCGGAGTTTCGAGATTATACCAGGATATAGAGGGGTCGTTTTCAAAGTGGAGCCCACACCTCAGCAGCGCGCGCATTCGTCTTAATCAGTTGCTACAGTTGAAAGGTTGGAGGGCGGTATCTGTTCAAAATGAGGCTTTCTCGTTAGCAGCGCCACTCACATTCGGCTTTCCCGGATCAACAAGGATGCACCGTGACAGTTCACTTAACAGTTTGGAGTGCAAGAGGGGCTCGCGTTAGTTTTCAAAAATGGAGCTCTCTTCGCACCGTCTTAGAAGCTTACATCGTGTTATTTTTCAAAACTACTTCGGCAGCGTGCGACATTAACATGGGGTGTCCTCGAAGCGTCGCACGTGCAGCACAATGTTTCAAACGGGGATGTCGCTGGACACGTCGTTGACCGTATGAGCATGCGTTTTCGCATTCCGACTGCGCGCAGAAGGATGCAAGGCAGAGGAGGAAGAGGCGGAGGAGGAGGAGGGGAGGAGGAGGAGGAGGAGGAGGAGGAGGAGGAGGAGGAGGAGGAGGAGGAAGGAGGAGGGGGAGGAGGAGGAGGAGGAGGAGAGAGGAGGAGGAGGAGGAGGAGGGAGAGGGAGGACGGGAGGAGGAGGAGGAGGAGGGAGGAGGAGGAAGAGGAGGAACAGGAGGAGGAGAAGGAGGAACAGGAGGAGGAACAGGAGGAGGAGGAACAGGAGGAGGAGGAGGAGGAGCAGGAGGAGGACGAGGAGGAGGAGGAGGAGGAGGAGGAGGAGGAGGAGGAGGACTCTCCCCCGCATGGCAGGCCCACAGGGTGCGCTATAGTCTTTGACAGGGGCGCGCCCAGCTGTGCAAAGGAAGGACTCGTGGGCGCCAGGGGGTTGTGTGAATTCAGTAGGTGTCGGGGTGGGAATTCGAGCCCCTGGCCTCCCCTGAGATCCTGGCGTTGCAACTTTTTCGCAACGAGCGTTTTCGCTCGACTTCGGGCCCCAGGACCCTCACATATCGATCCAGCTCGAAAAATGACGCAGAAAGATGGGGTCCGGGGGTCTGGGTGTGATTTTTGGCGATGTTGCAATTTTTTTGCATCGTCGGATCTCAGGGTCCTTCCCTTCCTCTTCCCGTCGGGGCCCTCTCGGTGGCCCCTGGAGCCTCCTGGGGCCGCCATCGGGCTTTGCGATATGTACGTTCTGGTTCACTCGGCGGCCTCCTGGAAGCCCCTGGGGGAATCCTCTTGTGGCCTCCTGGCGGCCTCCTTGCGGGCAGAAGACCCGTTCAACAGACGACCAGTTCAACAGGGAATTGTTCAACAGACGACTGGTTCTACAGACCGGTTCAACAGACGACGGGTTCAGCAAAGCCCAGCTCAACAAAAACAGGTTCAACAGGACCAGTTCGGCAGAAGCGGTTCCGCGGAACGGTTCCACATGACCGGTTCCGCAGGACCAGTGCCATTGGTTTCACAGGCCCAGTTAAGCAGGACCGGTTCCACAGGCGCCGCAGGTTTGGTTCCACAGGACCGGACCGGTCCACTGGCGCTCCAGACACTCCAGGCACCTTGGGTACTTCTGGTGCTCTGGGCCAGGCACTCGAGCCGGGTGCTCCAGCTTCCGCCCGCCCGCCCGAACCGGCCCACCCGTTAGGGTACTCGCGTGCCAACTTGATGATGCACAATATTTTGATGTCCCGCCCGCCCGACCCGACCCGCCCGCCCGTCAGGGTCTGCCCGCCCGACCCGACCCGTCCCGCTCGTTAGGGTCCGCCCGACCCGTCCTGCCCGTTAGGGTATTCGCGTGCCATTTGATGACGCATCATATTTTTATGTCCCGTCCGCTCGACCCGACCCGACCCGCCCGTAAGGGTCCGCCCGCCCGGCCCGACCCGACCCGCCCCTCAGGATCCGCTTCCGCCAGGCCCTTTCCGCCCGTTCTGGTACTCGCGTGCCAATTCGATGATACATCATACTTTAATCCCGCCCGCCCGACCCGACCCGTCCCGCCCGTTAGGCTTCGGGTCCGCCCGCCGGACCCGACCCGTCCCGCCAGTTAGGGTCCGCCCGCCCGCCGGACCCGTCCCGCCCATTAATTAGGGCATTCGCGTGCCAGCGCCGACACTCGGCGCGTCAACGACGATCGGCACCGACACTCGGCACCGACACTCGGCATCGACACTCGGCAACGACACTCGGCACCGACTCTCGGCGCCGACACTCGGCACCGACACTAGGCAAGCGCACCCACCAGAGTGCAATCTCCCCTCAGGGGGGTCCTAAAGAGAGAGGCGGTCTCTGCCACCCTGATGCGCACGCATCATACTATAATGTCCCGCCCGACCCGACCCGACCCACCCGTTCGGGTCCGCCCGCCCGACCCGACCTGTCCCATCCGTTGGGGTCCGTTCCAGCCGTCCCGCCCGTTCGGGTACTCGCGTGCCAACTCGATGATGCATCATGCATATGTCCCGCTCGCCCGACCCGACCCGACCCGCCCGTTCGGGCCCGCCCGCCCGACCCGACCAGTCCCGCCCGTTAGGGTCCGCCCGACCTGTCCCGCTCATTAGGGTATTCGCGTGCCAACTCGATGATGCTTCGTACTTTAATCTCCCGCCCGCCCGACCTCACCCGACCCGCCCGTGTTCGGGTCAGCCCGCCCGACCCGACACGTCCCGCCTGTCAGGGTCCGCCCGCCAGCCCGACCCGACCTGTCCGTTAGGGTACTCGCCTCCCACCTCTATGATGCGCCATACATTAATGTCCCGCCCGCTCGACCCGACTCGACCCGCCCGTTAGGGTCCGCCCACCCGACCCGGCCCGCCCCGCCCGTTAGCGTCCGCCCGCCAGACCCGACCCGTCCCGCCGTCAGGGTCCGCCCGCCCGCCCGCCCGCCCGACCCGACCCGCCCGCCCGTCAGGGTCCGCCCGCCCGACCCGACCCGTCCCGCTCGTTAGGGTCCGCCCGACCCGTCCTGCCCGTTAGGGTATTCGCGTGCCAATTCGATGATGCGCAACGCTTTAATGTCCCGCCCGACCGACCCGACCCGCCCGCCCGTTAGGGCACTCGCGTGCCAACTCGATGATGCATCATACTTCAATGTCCCGCCCGCCCGACCCGACCCGACCCGCCCGGCCCAACCCGACCCGCCCGTCAGGGCCCGCCTCCGCCAGGCCCCTTCCGCCCGTTCGGGTACTCTCGTGCCAACTCGATGATGCATCATACATTGATGTCCCGCTCGCCCGACCCGACCCGACCCGCCCGTTAGGGTCCGCCCGCCCGACACGACCCGTCCCGCCTGTTAGGGTCCGCCCGCCCCGCCTGTTAGGGTCCGCCCGCCCGACCGACCCGACCCGCCCGTTAGTGCATTCGCGTCCCACCTCGATGATGCGTAACGTTTTCATGTCTCGCTCGACCCGACCCGACTTGCCCGTCAGGGTCCGCCCGCCGGTCCCGCCCGTTTGGACCCGCCTCCGCACGCCCCCTTTCGCCCGTTAGGGTACCTACGTGCCAACTGGATGACGCATCATATTTCAGTGTCCCGCCCGCCCGTGCGGACCCGCCCGCCCGTTAGGGTCCGCCCGCCAGACCCGACCTGTTCCGCCCAATAGGGTCCGCCCGCCCGCCCGACCCGACCCGCCCGAAGATCGGGGATCGAGGATCGGGGATCGAGGATCGGGGAGCGTCGAGGATCGGGGATCGAGGATCGGGGATCGACGATCGGGGAGCTTCCAGGAGTGAGGATCGGGGATCGAGGATCGGGGATCGAGGATCGGGGAGCTTCGAGGATCGGGGACCGGGGTCTGGGGATCGGGGATCTAGAATCGGGCATCGACGATCGGTGAGCTTCCAGGATTGAGGATCTTGAATCGGGGATCGAAGATCGGGGATCGGGTATCGTGGATCAGGGATCGAGGATCGGGGATCGGGGATGGGGGATCGAGGACCGGGGATCGAGGATCGGGGAGCTTCGAGGATCGAGGATCGAGGATCGAGGATTGGTGATCGAGGATCGGGGATCAGGGATCGGGGATCGGTGATCGGGGATTGATGATCCGGGAGCTTTCAGGATCGAAGATCGGGATCGAGGATCGGTGATCGAGGATCGGGGATCGGCGGGGGCACACGTGATCGAGGATCGGGGATCGAGGATCGGGGATCGGTGATCGAGGATCGAGGATCGATGCGAATTTTGCACGTCGTCGTCGTCGTCGTCGTCGTCGTCGTCGTCGTCGTCGTCGTCCCGGGAAGCGGTTCCAGGGAAGAGATTCCGGGGAAGCGGTCCCGGGGAAGCGGTTCCGGGGAAACGGCTCCAGGGAAACGAATCCGGGGAAGCGGTTTCAGGGACACGGTTCGGAGGAAACGGTATTGGATAAACGGTTTTTGGGGAAGCGGACCTTTGGGGCAGCGGTCTCCGGGGAAGAGGGCTTTGGGGAGAAGGCCCTCCAGGGAAACGGTTCGGTGGAAGCGGTTCCGGGGAATTGGTTCCCGGGCAGACAGCTGTCTCCCCGGGAACCAATTCCCCGGAGATCCAGGACTAGTCCCGTATCTCTTTGCGGGTCTCCTAGGGTTCTCTCGGGCCCTCTCGGCGCCCACAGGGAGGGAGCGTCCCCGGAGTTCGCAGGAGGCAGGTGGCAGGAGGAGGGCCTGCACGGCCACGACAACCACAAGGACGACCACGCGCCACCCTCATGCGAACTAGGGCGATTCTCACGTGGGGTCCCACGTCCCACCGTTGGAGGAACCGGGTTTGTTGAGTTTCTTCGCGCTCCCTCTCGCTCTCACTCGTGGGGGGGCACACGGCGACTGGAGGCAGCTCGAAGTTGGGCGCCCCCGCCCCGGGCCCCCCGCGGCGGCGGCCCCCGCCCTTCCTCCTGGGGGCGGGCAGGCGGGGGCGGGGGAGCTGGAGGGGCTGGGGCCGGCCTGCTCCTCCAGACCACCGAGGCCCAGGAGGAGGAGGAGGAGGAGGAGGACGAGGAGGAGGAGGAGGAGGAGGAGGAGGAGGAGGAGGAGGAGGAGGAGAAGGAGGGGGAGGGGCAAGCTAGGTGCGCTCGCGTCATATCTGACATCCTACCCCTCCCTCCCATCCCTTATCATGACGCAGATCCCCTCTCTACTCGCACAGTCGGATGTCGAGCAGGGCAATGATCCCGTTGTAGAGCACGGCATGGCATGGCGTAGAAGAGCACCGCAAAGCGTAGTATCAACCGAGCATTGCATTGCACGCCGTGGCATGGCACGGGAAATGACGCCAGCGCTGCAGTGGGATCACGAGTCGAAACGAGCGGAAGCGCGGAAATGAGGCCAGCGCTGCAGCGGGAGCACGATTCGGAACGAGCGGAAGCACGGAAATGAGGCCAGCGCTGCAGCGGGAGCACGATTCGGAACGAGCGGGGCCCGAAAATGAGGCCGGCGCCTCAGCGAGAGCAGCATTTTGAAAAAAATGCAGGCGAAAACCCAACTCCGGGGAAACCTGTGTGTAAAAAACAGTACGCGGGGGGGGGTCGGACACTTTCAGGCCGTCACCAGGGGAAGAGGGAGAGTAGTATATATTGAAAAATTGTGGAGGGGAGGGGGAGAGGGAGGGGGGAGGGGGGAGGGGAGGGGAGGGGGGGGGAGGGGAGGAGGGCGGGGGGGGGCGGGGGAGGGGAGGAGGGGGAGGGGGGGGGGGAGGGACGGAGGAGGAGGGAGGAGGAGGGGGAGGAGGTGGAGGAGGGGGAGGAGGAGGAGGAGGAGGAGGAGGAGGAGGGAGGAGGAGGAGGGGAGGAGTAGGAGGAGGAGGAGGAGGAGGAGGAGGAGGAGGAGGAGGAGGAGGAGGAGGAGGAGGAGGAGGAGGAGGAGGAGGAGGAGGGGGAGGAGGGGGAGGAGGGGGAGGAGGGGGAGAGGGGGAGGAGGGGGAGGAGGGGGAGGAGGGGGAGGATGGGGAGGAGGAGGAGGAGGAGGAGCGAGTGGCACGGCGGTGGAAGGGGGAGGAGGGAGGAGAAACGGGAGAGGAGTGACGGGAAAGCCCCCGACGGTGACTGGCAACAGGAATTGGAACCGTTTTCGCCATGGGGAAGCATCCTGACAAGCCGTTGGTGTCCCTGGATCTCGATCTGCTTAAAGTGCTTTTCCAGGGTTGAGGTTTCCTTGCATGCTTCAGTTTGGCCTCATTCTGCAGCTCTGTTTGAGAGAGAGAGAGAGGCAAACATAGAGAGAGAGAGAGAGAGAGGAGCCGATGTATAGAAAGAGAGAGAGAGAGAGAGACAGAGAGAGAATGGTGGAGGGATAGAGTGAGGGGGGAGGAGAGAGCAGATGAGGAGTAGGAGGGACGACGGAGTAAACACGAGGAAGTTGGAAGTGGGGACGGAAACAGGAGGTTTGTAATGGGAAGGCATGGGCTGCAAGGCTTGTCACTCTCTGGATAGCCACCCACTGCCTCCCCCGAAGGCTAAAATCAAGGGCGTGACGATGGGCTCGCATGGCACGCTCGGCAACGAGGACGACAGTTCCCTACTCGTTCGCTTCCAGCTCGACAGTTCTGTTGTGGTCCTGAGGTGGCGTGCATTCGACGCCGATGCAGCTCGATATCCTGAACGCGAGGGCGTTTGCACACATTGAGCATGCACGAGCGAGCAGTGCTCGTGGGTGGATGCCGTGGCCTCCCCCCTGGCCTGACGCATTTCAAGCCTCGGTTTCGGCATGGTATCGGATCCCCGCTAGGTTTCATTGTTCAAGATTTCTCGTTCCTCCTCGCTGTCAACACATGGCCGCCTCCACTCTTACCAGATCAGGTCCACTTCTCCGTGCTCTTCCGCACTAATTCACAGCACTCCCAACTCCAGCTTATTTCTCCACCATCTGAAGCCCTTCTCCCCCCTCCTCCTCGCTCTTCCCCAGCTGCGCCTCGACGGATAACTATCTTGGAGCCTACTCCACCACATTGTCGGCCTGCTCGGGCTCATCTGCTCAAAACCCTCCTGTGGTTGGGTACTTGTTTTGACCAGGGCGCTTGTTGCTCCTTCTCCTTCCCGCCTCCTCTCGCCTTCCTTCCCCTTTCCTTCTACAGTGGAGACCCATGCCAAGAAACACCCTGCTTGCCTCCAGGGTGCTCCGGGTTTCTTGGGTTTCGTTACTTTTGCGATGGAGAGCGTGACGCTCCCACACCAAAAGTCAAGGGACGTCCTGGGGTCTCAGGGTTGGGTCTCTCGTGGAAGGTTTCTTGTGGTCGGGCCCCTACTGTATCTCCTCCTATCCCCTACCTTCTGTCTCCTGCCTCGCCTACTTCCTCCTACCTCCTACCTGTCTCCTACCTCCTACCTCCTGCCTCCTCCTCCTGCCCGCCTCCTCTCGCCTCCCTTCCCCTTCCCTCCTGCCTCCTCCTGCCTTCTGCCTGTCTCCTGCCTCGCCTCCTCCCTCGGCGCGGCCAGCCGCGCAGCTGCCGCGCCGCTTTCGGGAGCCCCCCCCAACAAAAGACAGGGTCGTACCCAACCCGCCCGGGATCTCTGATGGCGTGGTTTGGTTACCCGGTCTGAGACACCACTCCGACGGAGCCTCCTGAGGAGCCCAGAATCGAATCGATAAGTCCGATCGGCGATCGAAATGAGTCGGATCGGCGGAAATCGGCAGCCAACTCGGGAGAAGTCGAATCGTCAGAATCGGCAGGCTAGTAGGCGCCTCCATTGAGGAATCAGCATATCCAAATCGGCACCCGAAGTCGGATCGATGCGGAGCGTATCGAGATCGGAGGCCATCGAAGTCAAAGTCGAATCGAACCGAAGGAATCGACTTGAGCCCTGACAGCTGCGCAGTTGGCAGAAGGCCTGGGGAGGCGACGCCTCGCCTGCTCCGTGGATGTTGGCAGGGGCTGAGAACGACAGCCGTGTTTGTCGGTTGGCCTGCGCACGCTACCGTCGACCGCACCATCGCATCGTACTCGCAGGTGTGCGCTCATCGGCCAGGCCGCTCAAAGCTTTGGTGGGCCCGCTATGAGCAGCGTGCCTGTCCCGGACGTTGAGAAGCACCTGATGGATCCAGGAGTCGAGCACAGCATTCTATTGCGGTATCGTTTTTTTCTGCAGTAAGTCTGCGATGAAACACAGATTTCGAGTGTCATCGCGACGTTCCGCGCGTTTGCAGGGGAGTGGCATGCCGTGGTCATTTGACCAGATGCTGGCTTCGCCTTCCTCCCTTGTTCCTCGCCGTTCCGGATGTAAGGTTGTCTGGTGTAGCTGTTTTGTGTTACCGTCCAGCGAGGTCACCCATGCATTTTGCATGTGCTTCACCAGCGCGTTTTTCTTTGGGAAATCTAGCGTGGCCTGATGATGATGTCGCTGAGTGGTCATCATAGTTTGCGCGCTGACCGAAGCGCAGCGAAACTCGTGCAGGTGTAGAGCGGCCTAACCGAAGCAAACAAAAACATTGTCTCGATGTGTGATCAGTGTGTTGCCACGCAAGCATGCGTTTGCGAGCGTCTGTATGAGTGGCGCGCTGGGCAGAGTGCTGGCCTGACGGTGTGTCTTCGCCGACAGCTGCGTGTGTGTGTGTGTGTGTGGGTGTGCTCGCTGCTCGATGGCGGCACTCGCCCCGTCACACACCGATCCGCTGCGTGTGCCTCCCGATGCGGGTGGGTTGCGCTGCCCTGGGTGCGAGTTCGCTGTCCACTCCGGAAGCTGCCGCGACGACTGCCGCGCGTCCTCGTCCATCGCTTCGCGTCGGCCACCCTCCGCTCTCGCTGCTGGTCTGCTTCTCTCCACGCGGCGCGCCACCCTCAGGAGACCCAGCTGGACATCAGGCGTGCCGGATAGGGAATGGGGAGAGAGAGAGAGAGGGAGTGGGAGGTCAGGCGGCATGCCGAGCAGAGCGCCGTGTGTTTCCGCTCCCTTGCGCTGCCACGTGACGAGAGCACAAGGACGTGTGCCCCGCTCTTTGCCTTGCCCGTGACAGTTGGAATCGAATCGTATTTCTTTGCCCCCGAGGCGACGCCATGTGACGGATATCAGGGCACAAAACTGTTTGTTTCGCCGCCCTCTGTTGCCACATGACGAGAGTAGAACAATGTGTGTGTGTTTCGCCATTGACACGCGGAGTGTAGAATCGAATGCGATTTGTTCGCCCCCCAGGTGTTCCCATGTGACGGGTAGGGTCGACGAACGGGGATGTCCCGAGGAACTCATAGAGATCCCACAGGATGTTCAACGGATTCCTGTGATTTCTTTGCGGCTTCCGAAGGAATCGTGAACATGTGATGAAGGAGCCCTGTGGATTCCTGTGGATCTCCTGGGGAGCCCCAAGGTTTTCTAAAGGGTGTGTATGGATCCCTTACAGTCGGCCCTGATTAGTAGGTCGACCCTGCCATATCATGGGTACCCTTGCGTCCTGTGTCTCGCGACCCATGCCTCTTACATTCCTGTGGCAACGTGGCCCTCGGAAGGGTCTTGTGTCCTCTCGCGTGTCCTCTCCGAACAAGTCCGACCGTAAGGATTCCTATGGCTTTCCGCATCCGGGCGGGTCGTCGGGCTGCTCATGTGTGTATTAGCCGGCCGCACGGCTACTATAAGAAAGCAAAGGCGAGTAACAATGCCAGTGTTATTGCAGAAACATAGCAGCAACAGCCAACACACACACACACACATAAGAGATGCTACACCAATCAGGAGTGTAACATTTAAATAACGAAAACTTGAGAAACTATCGGATGTGGGAGAGAGATATGGAATTCTAGGAAGAAGGGATTGGTACATGGGTTGCGTGGATCTGGATACCAAAACAATGTTGACAACAAGTCGTGGGAAGGATTTTTATGCTGGAAGTATCATTATTTGTTCTATTCGTCTTTATTTGGTTGTCACATGTGTTTGTTGCTATTGGGGAAAATTGTTGTGGAACTGCTCAAAAGGTCTCCTCGCTTCCCCCTCTTGGAGTCGTTTGGGAGGCCTTTTTAGCCGTCCTCGGGGCCTCCAGGGCCGTCTTGGGGCCCTCTTGAACCGTCTTCTGACGTTCTTGGTGGTCTCTCGGGTAATGTCGGGGCGATCGTGGGGGCCCATTGGGCCGTTCTGGAGCAAACCCGAGAAGGCGAGAATGCGCCCACATTTCAAAAACGGTAGCAAGGAATAGTCCTTGGTTTGGGCCTATTGGGTCCCTCTCGTGGGGGTCCTCTCGGGGCCCTCTTGGAGCGTCTTGAGGGCTTTCTGCCGCCGACTCAGATCCCTCTTGGACCGTTTTGGGACCATCTTGGGGCTTTCCGACCTCGGGAGAATTCACGCGGCACACTCCGCAAGCCATGCGGGACACACCAGGAAAGTCGTGAGTAGGAGGTCTGGGCCCATGTAGAGTATATTCAGTAAAGAGACATCGAAAGGCCCTGAGGATACTCCGCCCAGTGCCTACCACACGGTGGCGGATATTCGGTGGTCTGGGCGATCGCTGCCTGGAAGGTAAGCAAGCGTACACATCAGCTTCGGAGGTCCGCACGGTTTTCCTGGGTCGCTCATCCCCGCTAACCCTTGGCCGACGCGCTCCGAGCGCCAGGGGGAGGGTGTGGGTGAGGGTGGTCGGTCGATCGCCGGCAGATGCGTGCGGACCTCCGACGAGTTTGTGCTCGTGCCGCCTCTCCTCGGAGAGGGCTCCGGCTCAGGGTCCTCTGCCAGCTTGCGGGCCAAAGACCCTCCACCACCAGATGGGTGTCGAGCAGCAGGCGTCGGAATGGAACGCGTAAAAATATGTGCGGAGGGAAGGGGGGGGGAGGGGGGGCGGCATCCCCGTTTGGGCATCCCATCGCCAGCGCAGACGTCCCCTGCCTAGCCGCCGACGCTAAAAGTGTGCGGAGGGGGGGTCTCCAACATGAGTCTCGGCACACTCGGCACGCATGTGTTCGGCGCGTGTTTTCATCTGTTTTCTGGCTGTTTCTGACCAGCTTAGTCGCGCCAGATGCTTCACACGTAAAAAGACGCGCGCGGATGGGGAGGGGATCTAGCCCTTGCGCGCGGGGCACGTGCTTTCACGTGCCCGCCCTCAGGGTGGGAGGGGCAACTTGGGCGCGTCGGATTCTCCACACGTGAAAATATGTGCGCGGAGGGGGGGGCCCCAACATGCGCCTGGCGCGCGCGCGCGGGGCATGGCCTTACTCGTGCTGCCGGCGCCCGAGGGGGGCCCACTTTGAACGCGTCGGATTCTCTACACGCGAGAATGCGTGCGCGGTGAGCGGAAACCAGCATGCGCCTGGCGCGTCCGCGCGGGACACGTCACGTGTCCACGGCCCCCAAACACGGACCCAAGTTGGGCGCGTCGGATTCTCCACGCGTGAACTTATCTGGGCGAAGGGCCCAACCATTTGCAGCTGCGAATCGCGTGCAGGTGAGGGCCGTCGGCCACGGGGGCCTTCGGTGGAGCTCTCTATCGGGCCGCGAAGCGTGTGGATGGTGTGCCGACTTGGGTGCGGGTGCGTCATGCGGACCCTGCCGCTCGGGCCTTGCGATGGAGCCCCCTATGGGGTCACGAAACGCGTGAGGTGTGTGTGTGTGTGTGTGTGTGTGTGTGTGTGTGTGTGTTGGTGTGCTGAATTGGGCTCGCGTGCGCCATTCCGACAGGACACTGCCACCGGGGCCTTCGGTGGAGCTTCAGTGCGGCCACGAAACGTGCGACCGGTGTGCCCAATTGGTGCGTACGCCATGCGGACGTTGCCGCTGGGGGCTTCTGTGGAGGTCCCTAAGGGGCCACGAAGCGTATGAGTTGTGTGCCGAGTCGGATGCGGGTACGTCATGCGGACTGTGTTACTAGGGCCTGCGTCGGAGCTTCCTATAGAGCCACGAAGCGTGTGAGGGGTGTGCCGAATCGGGTGCGGGTACATCATGCGGACTGTGCCGCTGGGGCTTTCGGTGGAGCTCCTATGGGGCCACGTAGCGTGTGAAGGGTGCGCCGAATCGGGTGCCTTCGATGGAGCCTCTATGGGGCCACGAGGCGTGTGAGGGGTGCACCGAAACGGGTGCGGCTGCGCCATGCGGATTGTGCCGTTGGGTCTTTCGGCGGAGCTCCTTATGGGGCCACGAAGCGTATGAGGGGCATGCCGAATCTGGTGCGACTACGCCATGCGTGCGCCGCAAGGGACTTCAGTGGAGCTCCCTCATTATGGAACCACGAAGCGTCTGAGGGATACGCCAACTAGAGTGTGGGTACGCCATGTGGACTGTGCCACTGGGGCCACGAAGCGTGTGAGGGGTGCGCCGAATCGGGCGCGGGTACGCCATGCGGACTGCACCACTGGGTCCTTCGGCGGAGCTCCCTATGGGGTCGCGAAACGTGCGAGGCGTATGCCCGATCAGGTGCGGGTGCGCCATGCGGACTGTGCCGCTGGTTATTTTTGGCGGAGCTCCCACATGGGGCCGCAAAACTTGTGAGGGGTGTACTGGATCGGGTGCGGGTGCGCCATGCGGACTGTGCCGCAGGGGCTTTTCGATGGAGCCCCCTTCTGGGGCCGCGAAACGTGTGAGGGGTGCGCCGAAACAGACGCGGGTGCGCCATGTGGACTGTGCCATTTGGGCCTTTGGTGGAGCTTGAATGGGGCCACGAGGCGTGTGAGGGGCGCGCCGGATCGTGCGCGCGTACGCCATGCGGACCGTGAGGGGGGACGGGGGGGAGGAGAGAAGGAACGCGGTGCACTGTCTCGTCAAGACGGGGGCCCAACACCACAGGGTGCTTGGGACAAGGACGTGCGCGGATGGGCGGGATGGGGCAGGGCGGGGTGGGGGGGGAGGGAAGGGGGGCAACATGCGCTTGGCGCGTGCGCGCGGGGCACGCGCTCGCACGCGTCCACGGCCCCTGGATGGGGTGGGGAGGGCAGTTTGGGGCGCGCTTGGTTCTCGACCCGGGAGACTCTGCGTGCACCGAGGAGGGAGCCCAGACTGCGCCTGGCGCGTGCGCGCGGGGCGCGCGTGCTCTCACGCGTCCGCGGCCGCCCAAAAGCGGGGGGGCGCCCAAAGCTCGGGCGCCTCGGATTCTCCACGCATGCCGATGCGGTCGCGGAGGGGCAGGGGGGCCCGACGTGCGCCTGGCGCGAGCGCGCCGGGCACGCGCTCCCACGCGTCCACGGCCACCTGCAGGGGGGGGGGGGATGGCAGTCTGGGGCGCGTCGGATTCTGCACGTGGACAGGACGTGCGCGGAGGGGGGCGAGGCGACATGCGCCTGGCGCGTGCGCGCGGGGCACGCGTTTTCGCGTGTCCACGGCCCCCAGGGGGGGGATCGATCCTGGGCGCGTCGGATTCTATGCACCACGTAGCAATCCATGCGCGGAGGGGGGGGCATCACGCGATTGGCGCGAGCGCGCGGGGCCATGTTCTCACCGCGATCCACGGCACGGTCCCCAAGAGGGAGACCCGAGTTGGGCGCGTCGGATTCTCTGCGGGTGACCATGCGTGCTCAGATGGGGGGCGAGGGGGGGAAAGGCAACATGCGCCTGGCTCGTTCTGCACAGCTGGACTCTGTCACGGCGGGCCCCCAGGGGAACTGCAGTGCGAACCATTCAGATGGCATCGGTATTTTGGAAAACCAGCGCGCGAGACATCTGCGGAAACGCTGCACAAACTGGACTCATTCCCGGCGCTGCGCCGGGAAAGAACCCATTTGCCGGGAAAGAACCAGTCCAACGGGTGAAGGGGGGGGGTGGGAAAGAACCAGTCCAACGGGTGAAAAAAGAGAACCGAGGAAGGAGGGAGGATGGAGGAGGGAGGAAGGATGAAGGACGAGGGAGGGAGGCAGGGAGGAGGGAGGAGGAAGGAGGGAGGGAGGGAGGGGAGGAGGGAGGGAGGGAGGGAGGGAGGGAGGGAGGTGGGATGAGGGAGGAGGGAGGAGGGTAGGAAGGAGGAGGGAGGTGGGATGAGGGAGGAGGGAGGAGGGAGGAGGGAGGAGGGCGGAGGGAGGAGGAGGTGGGCGGAGGGCGGGATGGGCGGAGGGCGGGAGGGAGGAGGGGGGAGGGAGGGAGGGAGGGACGAAGGGGAGGAGATGAAGGAGGAGGAGAAGGAGGACGAAGGTGGAGGACGAAGAGGAGGAGGAGGAGGAGGAGGCGAGGAGGCGGGTGAGGGAGAGCGGAGAAAACGACAGGAGGAGGAGGAGGAGGAGGAGGAAGAAGGGGAGGGGAGAAAACGACACGAGGAGGAGGAGGAGGAGGAGGAGGACGAGGAGGAGGAGGAGGAGGAGGAGAGGCCAGCGTGCCGGATGGGAAGGGGGAGGGGAGGGGAGGGGAGGGGAGGGGAGGGCAGGAGGAGGGGAGGGAAGGAGGAGGAGGAGGAGGAGGAGGAGGAGGAGGAGGAGGAGGAGGAAGAGGACGAGGAGGGGAAGGAGGAAGAGGTAGGTTATGGTGTATGGATGGTGTTTGCCCCTTCGGTCCTTACTTGTTCTTGCGCTGCTCTTTCCTCTTCCTTGCCTGGATCCCCTCGCACATCCTCTGCCGCGCCTGTCCTCTTTCAAGTCGTCCACAAACTCATCTGCCTCGATTTCCTCTCCTGACTTCCATGTCCACAGCTCCTCCCCATGTACCTTACCCCTCCTCGGTGATCTATGGTCCTTCCTCTCCCCTGCCCCGTGTCTATATCTCCATCTTGGTTGGCTCCCCGTCGAGGTTTGTCGAGCTGATGCTGGAGCAGCAGGCTGGGAAGCCGATGTCGATCAAGGAGGAGGCACCCCTGCGCAGCCCACGTTCGCAGGACAGCAGGGGGACATTGGGGGCGAGGTTTGCCCACCCAGAGCGTCGACGTTCGCCGTGCGCTATCAGCACTTTCCAGCTCATCCTCTTTCTCCGCCTCCTCCCCCTTCTCCTTCAATTTCCCGCCCGGGCTCTCTTGCTGAAATCATAGGAAAACCATAGGAATCTTACACCGCACTCACATCTATACCCCTGGGTGGGTGTATGTGCGGCCGTTTTTGCGCTGTCATGTGCGCGCATGTGCGCGGCATGTGCCAGTCATGTGCCAGGCCTGTGCGGCCCTTTTTGGATGGACTTCCTACTGTGCACGTCGTGCCCGGGCATGTGCGGGGGCATGTGCGCTGTGTTTTGATGTATCCATCATACGCACATGCGCGTACAATCCGACGCACATGCGCGCACATGCCTGCACATGCGGGAGGTGTTCGAGAATCGCAGATCTGTCATCGGCACATGCACGCACATGCCTGTGCAACCTCTCTTCGGGAGGCCGCGCGGGCCCGCACATGCACGCACATGCGGTGAAGCGCGCGGGCGCACATGCGTGCACATCCCAATGCACATGCACGCTCATGCCCTAGGAGCTGTCTGGGACCCCTGTGCCTCCAATGCCTCCTGGCCTTCGCAGAGCTAACCTGGGGCGTGCCAGGGCTTCCTGAAAGAGTTTGTTGTGCGTTTAGACTCGCCCGCTGCTGGCGGGGGCGGTTCTTCGCCCGGTTCGTGAGCTGGCGGTGGCGTGCCCTCCTAGTAAAACACTCTCCCGCGCGCCTTCTCAGCTCGGCCGGAGAAGCAGGGGTGGGGGGGGAGGAAATGGAGGGGGGGGGAAGGAGGGGGGGCCGAGGAGGCGGACGCCCCCGGCTCGGCCGGCCCGCCCGCCTGTTCGGCTCGGCCAGAAGAGAAGGAGGAGGAAGAGGAGGAGGAGGAGGAGGAGGAGGAGGAGGAGGAGGAGGTGAGAGTTGCGAGGATGTCTCAGGCGAAAGTGGCTTGACGGCCCGAGCTCAGGGGATCTCGGAATCGCTAGCCTGGCTCGGCCACTGGCGAGCTCGGCCTGTGCGAATACTGTGCGTACCTGTGCGGGGCATGTGCGGGACGTGCAAGAATGCCGGGGCCGGCGTTCGTCTCCGGGCGCCGGCGCGTTCGCGTCCGGCCGGTTCCGCGTGAGACGTCGTCGGCAATTTGGAGGCCGACGTGCTTTGACATGAGGTAATCTGGCCACCTTCGCCTGAGACATCCTCGCAACTCTGGTCTCGGAGATGCCCTGCCCCATGGTGGCCCAGCCACTTTCGCTTTCCTCGGGACTCTGGTTTCGAGACGCCCTGAGCTGAGGTGGTTAGACCACTTTCGCCTGAGACATCCTCGCAACTCTGACCTCAGAGATCTCCTGCCCCATGCTGGTCAGGCCACGGTCGCCTGAGACATCCTCGCAAGTCTCGATTCCGATATGCCCCGAGCTGAGGTGGTCAGCCACTGTCGCCTGAGACATCCTCGCAACTCTGATCTCAATGATGCCCTGCTCGATAGTGTCTCGGCCCCTTTCGCCTGAGACATCCTCGGAACTCTGGGTTCCGAGACGCCCTGAGCTGAGGTGGTTAGACCACTTTCGCTTTAGACATCCTCGCCCGAGATGCCCTGAGTTGAGGTGTTCAGGCCATTTTCGCCTGAGACATCCTCGCAACTCTGACCTCAATGATGCCCTGCTCCATAGTGTCTCGGCCTTTTTCGCCTGAGACCCTCGCAACTCTGGGTTCCGAGATGCCCTGCCCCATGGTGGTCCGGCCACGCTTGCCTGAGACATCCTCGCAACTCTCGGTTGCGAAATGCCCCGAGCTCAGGTGGTCATGCCACTATCGCCTGCGACATCTCTGCGGCATGTGCGGGCATGTGCGTCCATGCTTTCAGAGTTTTGCTTGACCGTGCATTCGACTGTGCGTCGGACGGTGTGGCATGTGCGCGCATGTGCGGCAATGCTGTTGAGGCTTTTGCATATTTGCATGGACATGTGCATGCGACTGTGCGGCATGTGCCTGCATGTGCGGCCCATTCCAGACCACAATTTCAAAGTGAGCACTATAGAAGTGAGCGCTATAGAAGTGAGTCCGGTGTAAGAATTCGGTCAAATCCAGCGATTTCACGTCATCGCGCGGTGCACTCGCGATGCTCTGTCATGCACCCAGGCCGCGAATCCTGACAAAAAAACAACAAAGAGCACACTCGCGCGTTCATGTCAGAATCCTACCGAACACCGTGTGTTTGCAAGCATTTCAACATAAAAACATCAAAAACCCAATGCTTTTTCACAAAAATGCTTTGGGGTGTCCTGTCAGACCGTCGGGCTTCCTCCGGCCACCTCTGGCTTCCTGCGGTGTACCGGGCCATTCTCGACTCGTCTGGCAATGCGTGCGCGGCATTCAACACGCGCTCGCCAGTTCCCGTCGGCAACCGCCATCGCGGCCGCATCAGCTGTACCAAACCGGCTGGCCGGTGTGACTTCTGCCCCCAGTTGTGCCAGCTTTGCTTCTTATGTTGTGGGAGGGCGGGTGGGACTGGGCATGCCATGCTTGACTCGCTCGAGCTGGCTAGCTTGACTCCTACTCCTACTCCTACTCCTCCTCCTCTTCAGAATACGCAAACAAGTCCAGTCTGCCCTAATCTTGTGTGGCAGAGCAGCACCGAAGACGAAATCATAATGCCTGACACAGTCGCTGATGCGCGGTCCGCACTCGCCCTGCTCGGCGCTCGCGGTCGTTCGCCGCCTGTTCTGAGCCACGCTTCCTGCGGGATAGAAGAAGGAGGAGGAGGAGGGTGAAGATGGGACGATGATGGTGTTTGGTGCTTGTGGTAGGAGGAGGAGGAGGAGGAGGAGGAGGAGGAGGAGGAGGAGGAGGAGGAGGAGGAGGAGCAGAAGTGAGAAGGGGAGTGGGAGGATGAGGAGCAGCAAAAGGACGGTCGGGACTCAAACCATGACTTCTTTGCAAGGGGTTGTTGGTGGTATGCAAACGTGTTCGGAGGCGGAGCGCCTCCTGCTGATAATTACGAGCATCGCCTTGGCGTCGCGATGAGATCTCTGAGAGCCTCGGAAGCGGGCAACCGAGTCGGAGGGTGCCAAGTCCGTGCGGAGTCATCCTTACGGAGTGCTCGGACTCCGACTGGGCTCACTCAGTGAGGTCGTGCCTGGACTCCGCCTCCCCCGGCGGGACGCCCCGAGCCCGTGCTGAGCACCTCCGCGCGGGGTGCTCGGCCTCCGTCGGGGCGCGCGCCCTCGTCCGGGCCTCGCCTCTCCCGGGCGAGGAGGCCGGGCAGTGCGCTGCAGGCCCAGGTCGCCCGCAGGGGCGCGGAGGTCGGCATCGCGCGGACGCGGTACCGGTCTTCCTCGGCGGAGACCGTCCAGGAGCGCGTCAGCAAGTCGTTAGGGGGCTCGTTGGCAGACGTCTGGCGTATCGGGGAGTCGATGCCAGGAGCGTTCTAGCAAATCGAGGAACGTTTAGGAAATCGAGGAGCCTCGTCAGCAAATCGTTAGCTAATTCCGTCTTTAGCACCGATTCACGTCGATTAGAGCGTCCAGGAGTCGATGAGATAGCACCTGATTTAGCGTTGGTTAGCGTCGATGTAGCGTCGATTAGCGTCGACTCGCGTCGATTCGCAAGAGCCGACAAAAGGGTATGCGAGGCTCCCAGGAGTTGCCACCGAAGAGGAGCATTTGGGGTCCTCTTTCGACAACGTACACGCTCGAAATCGAAACAAGATTGCACTGGGAATGGACGTGCCCCGGCCCTGGCCAGAGGGCTGCCCCTCTCTAAGGGGGGGTAGGGGCGCGCGGGAGCAAGAAGCTAAGGGGCGACTTGTGGCGCCGGCTCAGCGCAGGGCTCGTTTCGATTCCTCCGATTCGATTCGATTCGACTTCGATGGCTTCCGATTCCGATTCGATTGGACTTCGGATTCCGATTTGGGCTCCGATTCCTTACAGGAGGCATGATAGCCTGCCGATGTCCGCCGATTCGGCTTTTCCCGACTCGGCTGCCGATTTCCGCCGATCCGACTCATTTCGATCGCCGATCCGACTTATCGATTCGATTCTGGGCTCTCCTGAGGATGATACAGTCGGACCGAGGTATAAGATCGAGGTCGGTTCGGGGAGGGTCCCCTAATGTTTTTCGTGTGTGTGTGTAAGATGTTTTCATGCACCCTAGGGGGAGGTACTCTCAAATTTTCTTCTGTTTGGGCCGGCGGAGGGTCTCATGCTCTTGAAGGATGTTCTTCTGTCCCAGGTCCGGTTTCATGCCGATCACGCTGCTCGTTCTGGAGACCACGGCCGCTGTGGTATGAAGTGGCTGGTGCGATACGCGTGTGGATTCCCCTCGAAGTCCTGGCCAGAACGCACCCCCCGAGGTCCGCGGAGCAGTTGTGCCGGTACCTTTGTGCCACCCCCCTTGGGCACGGTCGCAGCGAGGGAAGTGGTGCGAGGACGGTGAGCAGCGCGTCGTGACAGCAGTGCCTCGGAGCATGCCTCTTTCCACCCTTCTCGCCACCCCTGCACATCCTGGCGGCCCGCGCACCTCAGGTCGCATCCCAGCCCTCCTGCTCCTCCTCCTCCTCCTCCTCTCCTCCTCCTCCTCCTCCCTCCTCCATCCCTCCTCTCCTCCCCCTCCTCCTCCTCCTCCTCCTCCGCCTCCTCCTCCTCCTCCTCCTCCTATCCTCCTCCTCCTCTCCTCCTCCGCCCCCCCCCGCCCCCGCCCCCGCCCCCCCCCGCCCCCGCCCCCGCCGCCGACGCCTCCTCCTCCTCCTCCTCCTCCTCCTCCTCCTCCTCCTCCTCCTCCTACACCCGCCGCCGCCTGCCTGCTCCTCTTGCCAGCCTCTGTCGTCTCGCAAACTTTCCGGCCAGGTGGTGAGGCTGGCGACGGTCTCCTCTGCAAAGTGCAGGGCGCTGCAGGCGACGTCGCGCGTCTGCCCTCGACATCCACGTGCACCGCTTCTCGCCCACCGCGTTGCGTGCGTGCTGCGCTTTGGCGATCTATATTCGGAGGAGGGAAAGGTACCCATAACGCTACCCTTCCTTCGCCCGTTTCCCCTTTTTTCGCCCTCCTGGGAGGCCCTCGTCGCCACCGCTGGATTCGCCTCGAAATTCTGGTCAGAACGCACCCTGGGAGAGGTCCGGGGAGTAGCGGTATCGGTCCCTTTCGATTTTCCGATATAATGTGCATTTTGATGTCTCGATCGAGCCCAGAGTGGCTGTTGGACGGCTTGTTTGTGGCCCTAGCCCTCCCTGCTGTTGCTGCTGCTGCTGCTGCTGCAGCTCCTCCTCCTCCTCCTCCTCCTCCTCCTCCTCCTCCTCCTCCTCCTCCTCCTCCTCCACCCCTTCGCAACTTCACAGGGCGAGCCTGGCAAGCGCAGGGTGAGCACAGGAATTGGAGCTGGGGTTCAAGTGGGGAGCAGCCCAGCAGCTGTTTGTCTACTCCTGGACGGCCCAGGAGGAGGAGTGCGAGGGGAGCTCGGCCCAAGAGGCAGGAGGAGGAGGAGGAGGAGGAGGAGGAGGAGGAGGAGGAGGAGGAGAACTCGGGCTCGTAGACGAGAGTCGAACAGCAACGAGGAGGAGGAGGAGGAGGAGGAGGAGGAGGAGGAGGAGGAGGAGGAGGAGGGAGGAGGAGGGGAGGAGGAGGAGGAGGAGGAGGAGGAGGAGGAGGAAGAGGAGGAGGAGGAGGAGGAGGAGAGGGAGGACGAGGACGACTGTTTAGGATTGTTCATTGCGCACCAGGGTTCGTCCGCAGCCAGGTGAAATGGACGGATAGGGAATGGGGAGGGACGAAATTTGCTGCATGCAGCTGGTGTCCACCCCGCCGCCGAGCCCATTCCTCGATACATGTCACAGGCCTGGAGGCTGACACCAACACCAATATCGGCGGTGCGCCTCCACCGAGGAAAGAAGATCTCGCTCTCGGTGATGGTGGCAATATTCTGGCGTCCAGGGTGGCCGAAAGATTGATTACCACCAACACCGAAATCTAGGATCATCTTCCCCCTGTGGAAGCAACCCCCTGGCGCCAGGAGGCGCCAGAAAAACCAGTATGTGAGCTAATTCTCTATCTTGCCCTTTGCGATTCTACCTTTTCGTCCCCCCCCAGAGGAGAGGGAGGAGGAGGAGGAGGAGGAGGAGGAGGAGGAGGAGGAGGAGGAGGAGGAGGAGGGTTCGCAGACCAGGTAGTCGAAGGGCAGCCCTACGGCCGCGCTTCGCACAGTCCAAGTCGTCGGAGGAGGAGGGGAAGGAGAGGAGGAAGGAGGAACTGGAAATAGATGAGGAGGGAGAGGAGGAAGAGGAACACGTGCAGGGCGAGGGGGAGAAAGAGGAGGACGGTGTGAGGAGGAGCAAGAAGAGGAGCAGGAGGAGGAGGAGGAGGAGGAGGTGATGAGATGAGTCAGCGGCCTGAAGCCAGTTCGGGAGGCCTAGTGAGGCCCCGAATCGGAGGCCTCCAAGGCAGAGGCCTCAAAATGTTCGGCGTCCGCAGGACGCTCGAGGAGGCTCGCACCCAAGGCGGTAACGTCCGGGAGCTCATCCTCCTCCAGACCGAACGCCCTTCGCACGGCAGCTCGGGACCCCAAGCTCTCAAGAGTGCCCACACCCCGCAGCCCAGCTCCACCCCCCCGCGGTCGCGTCCTGAGCCGCCGTGCACGGTGCGGCCCGGAGAGCCAACAAAACGGAAGCCAGTCGCGCACGCACATCCTCGAGCACCCCCGCGGGGAGGGTCAGGGCGAAGGTCCTCCCAGTCTTCTCTTGTGTCAGGGCCAGCGGCCGCCTCTGACTCGGCGATAGCTGCTCGCTCACGCCCGCGGGCGCGTGTTCACAGGAGGCTCGGCCGCCAGAGGGCCCATAAGTGGGCTCGAAGCCCGAGAAGTCAAATCCCAGGCGGGAGTTGAGCCACAATCACCGCCCGGGGGGTCGATCTTCGCGGACCTCCACAGGCGGTGGGTATGGGTATATCTTCGGGCCCCCGGGGGCCAAAATATATCCGTATCCACCGCCCGCCGGGGCACCAGGACGTCGGTTCCCAGGCGGTGGATATGGATCAACTCCCGCCTCGCATAAAAAGCCCCGCAGGCACAACAAAAACACGGAGACAGCCCCTCCTCATTGCCAGAACTCAGGGGGGGGGGAGGGGAAACCACACAGACCCCGACAATTGGCGGTTGCTAGACGGCCTTGGGTGTTTATCAAACAGCCCTGCCCGGGGTGTTTATTAAACAGCCTTGGGTGTTTACTAAACGGCTTCGCTGTTCGGGGTGATTCGTATTGGGGGGGGGGTTCTACCCTCTAAGAACGGGCCGTGACACGCGCAAAAAGCAGCGGGTGGCTGTTGGAGCTGTCGCCGACATCCCGACACTGCTCCCAGCCTTCCGCGGGGTCCTGCGAGGAGGCTACGGCGCCCGGCCGGGGTGAGACCTGGCGAAGGGGCCTGCACCGCCTGCTGGGAGGCTTCAGTGGCTCTCGCGCTGGCTCGCATACGACGGGAGGAGGAGGAGGAGGAGGAGGAGGAGGAGGTGGAGGAGGAGGAGGAGAACCAGTGTAAACCCAAGGCTCATCAACGATGTTGGAATACACCCTCCCCCCAAGCTCCCCCTTCACAGGCCCCTACAAGGGCTACCTTCCACGGAGGCAATCGCCCCGTCGGGGGATAATCTTGAATCGATCCGAAACACCAACTCTGGATGATTTGCCATGATAGCCAGTGAAACTCTTGCAACTTGTTGACGTGAATGTGCGCGGCGCTAAGCCGAGCGCCATATGTTGAACACGAACAACTGCCCTCAATCCGTGACATCTTTTTTATGCTTTGACACAAATGTGCGTGGCGCTAAGGCGAGAGCCACAGTTGAAAGCAAACCGCCCTGAATCTATTAAACTCTTGCAATTGTTTTAAAGGAAGATGCGCGGCGCTAAGTCGAGAGCCCCATGTTGAAAACCACTTGTTTTCAATCCGTGAAGCTCTGATACAAATTTTTAAACGAGTGAATGTTAGAGTCACGTTTTGAAAGCGATCCGCCCTCCGCATGTGAAACTGTTGCCAGTTTATAAGCTTCGAGCTCATACATGGTCAGGAAGTCTCAGGCGAAACGCCGGGGCCGCTCTTCCGAGTGGCCTAAGGTGCGACAGGGGGGGGGGGTCATTCGTGAGGACAAGGAACGGAGGAAGAGGAGGAGGAGGAGGAGGAGGAGGAGGAGGAGGAGGAGGAGGAGGAGGAGGTGTTGAACCTGTCGTGCTTTTGCACTCTTCTGCCGCTTCCTTCGCGCCAGGCTACGCCGGAGCTGAGCGCGCTCAACAAAGTTGTTGACCAGGTGCTGGCTTCGGAGGTTGCCGCAGCCGCCTCGTCGATTTGCTAAGTCCAGGGTTGGGCTTTTGTGGGCCTTTCCTATAATGGTACTGAGGAATGGGATGGAGGAGGGCGAGGAGGAGGAGGAGGCGGAGGAGGAGGATGAGGAGGAGGAGGAGCAGGAGGAGGATAAGCTTTACAAGGCGTTGGAGGCGAAGGATAGGGGGGATTCTGAGCACGAGGGGGGAGGAGGGTAGATGAGGCAGAGGAGGAGGAGGAGGAGGAGGAGGAGGAGGAGGAGGAAGACGAGGATGAGGTGGAGGAGGAGGAGGAAGAGAGGAGGAGGAAGAGGAGGAGGAGGAGGAGAAAGCAGACGAGGGTACTGGTAAAGTGGTCGATGTATGGAACGATTCTGGACGGCTTGTGTACCTCCACTGACGAAGGGGAGGAGGAGGAGGAGGAGGAGGAGGAGGAGGAGGAGGAGGAGGAGGAGGAGGAGGAGGAGGAGGAGGAGGAGGAGCACGTGCAGGGGAGACTCGGGGGCGTCTTGCGGGGTCTCGGAGGTGCCTTGGGGCGTCTCGAGGGTCGTGGGAGGGATTATGGTGCGATTCTGAGGTGCCTTGGGCCGTCTTGGGCCGCGCCTGGGGCATCTCCGGCCTTTGGGGGGCCTCTTCGGGCTGTCTGCAAGGGACGCTTGTTCTTCCACAGCTCGGAGCATCCTGACACCACTTCCCTCCCAGTCACCGTCAATGGCGTGCAAGGGATCAACGGGACAGGGATGCCTTTTGACACCTGCAGCATTGCTCGATTTTGGTCGGGCTGGCGCTAAGGGGGCTATGGGCATGTGGGGAAGACACGTTTTCCCGCATCATGTCAGCAGTCATCCATATTCGCACAGGGGCATCGTCCAGCCTAGACCCGGCACGGTTTCTCGCAATTAGTTCAGCACGTCGCAATATTCGAAGCTTGCTTGTGCAGAACCGTGCGTCCAGTGGCAAGGGAGCCTCATAACTGTTTCTGGCTTATCCGAACGTTACAGCCGCTCGAGGAGCATTGACAATCTCGAGCGTGTAGTCCAAGTAGTATCCGTTTCCGCTGCTTCGGGGACCGATGGTGCGAAATTCTTGACATTTAGCATATCCCCACCAGCCCATCAAATGATGATGGCCAGATGAGTCGCCCTGATCAGGGAAGTGTAGAAGCATTCAGTGGAACAGACAGGGGAGTCAGCCGTCACGCCGAGGTTCGGAATCAGCCTGAGCATGCCCAGTGGTTGAATTGCTGCGACTGCCGTCGAAGGGGCATGAGGATGCGGAGGGGCAGGCGAAGAAGGAGGATGGGGGCGTGGGGGAGGAGGATGAAGAGGAAGGTGGGAGGAAGAGGAGGAGGAGGAGGAGGAGGAGGAGGAGGAGGAGGAGGAGGAGGAGGAGGAGGAGGAGGAGGAGGAGGAGGAGGAGGAGGAGGAGGAGGGGGATGGGGAGGGGGAGGGGGGGGGGAGGGGGAGGGGGAGGGGAGGGGGGAGGGGAGGGGGAGGAGGAGGAGGAGGAGGAGGAGAGGAGGAGGAGGAGGAGGAGGAGGAGGAGGAGGAGGAGGGAGGAGGAGGAGGAGGAGGGGCACGTGCCGCCCCCGGAGGTGGGCGCGCTGCTGATGCAGGGCGGGGAGGTGACCCAGGAGGCGCCCTCCGGGGGGGGGCCAGGGAGGAGGGATCGGTCGGGCGTCGGCAGTCGGCAGTCGGCTTCGTTACGCGGTGCCCTCGTGGGCCTCCTCCTCCTCCTCCTCCTCCTCCTCCTCCTCCTCCTCTCCTCTCCTCCCCCGCCCTCGTGGGCCTCTCTACAAATCCGCGCGGAGCGCCAAAAGTTTCTGTTCATGGCGTTTTTTCTTCTTCGAGGAGCACGAGGTGCCAATCGTCCAGGCAACGTAGAGAGGCCCACGAGGGCGGAGGAGAGGGAGGAGGAGGAGGAGGAGGAGGAGGAGGAGGAGAAGAAGAAGAAGGAGGAGGCCCACCAGGGATCTAGCGCAAAAGTTTATGTTCATGGCGTTTTTTCTTCTTCTATCTACGCTGCCTGAACGACTGGCGCGTCGTGTTCCGCAGGAGCCCCCTGCCCGATCTCTGGACCTCTGCGCTCGAGATCGGGGTGCTTTTGGGGCACCTGCCTCTCTCCGCTCTTCGCGCGAGGGCAGCAGCCTCGTCGTTCTCTTGCCTGCGCAGCGTCAGCACGGGCGTTGGCACCGGGGGGCGATGCATGTCGGCGGCGAAGGGGGGGGAGTGAGAAGGAGAATCGAGAGGGGAATTATCCCGGCAAAGCAACCTAACAGCGATGTGTAGGAGCATATCTGGAAGCATTCCCCTTAAGATTCACATGAGAATCCAGTTGTAGAATTCTGCTGTTCTCGCAGTCGCAGTCGCATTCGCGATGGAAGTCGCAGTGGCAACGGCAGTCGCAGTCACAGCCTCAGCCTCAGCCTGCCTCAGCCTCAGCCTCAGCCTGCCTCAGCCTCAGCCTCAGCCTGCTTCAGCCTCAGCCTCAGTCTGCCTTCAGCCTCGGCCTCAGCCTCAGCCTGCCTCAGCCTCAGCCTGCATCAGCCTCAGCCTCAGCCTCAGCCTGCCTCAGCCTCAGCCTGCCTCAGCCTCAGCCTCAGCCTCAGCCTCAGCCTCAGCCTGCTTCAGCCTCAGCCTCAGTCTGCCTTCAGCCTCGGCCTCAGCCTCAGCCTGCCTCAGCCTCAGCCTGCATCAGCCTCAGCCTCAGCCTCAGCCTGCCTCAGCATCAGCCTGCCTCAGCCTCAGCCTCAGCCTGCCTCAGCCTCAGCCTCAGCCTGCTTCAGCCTCAGCCTCAGTCTGCCTTCAGCCTCGGCCTCAGCCTCAGCCTGCCTCAGCCTCAGCCCTCAGCCTCAGCCTCAGCCTGCCTCAGCCTCATCAGCCTCAGCCTCAGCCTCAGCCTCAGCCTGCTTCAGCCTCAGCCTCAGTCTGCCTTCAGCCTCGGCCTCAGCCTCAGCCTGCCTCAGCCTCAGCCTGCATCAGCCTCAGCCTCAGCCTCAGCCTGCCTCAGCATCAGCCTGCCTCAGCCTCAGCCTCAGCCTGCTTCAGCCTCAGCCTCAGTCTGCCTTCAGCCTCGGCCTCAGCCTCAGCCTGCCTCAGCCTCAGCCTGCATCAGCCTCAGCCTCAGCCTCAGCCTGCCTCAGCATCAGCCTGCCTCAGCCTCAGCCTCAGCCTGCCTCAGCCTCAGCCTCAGCCTGCTTCAGCCTCAGCCTCAGCCTTCAGCCTGCCTCAGCCTCAGCCTCAGCCTCAGCCCTCAGCCTCAGCCTCAGCCTCAGCCTCAGCCTGCCATCAGCCTCAGCCTGCTGTTCTCGCAGTCGCAGTCGCATTCGCGATGGAAGTCGCAGTGGCAACGGCAGTCGCAGTCACAGCCTCAGCCTCAGCCTGCCTCAGCCTCAGCCTCAGCCTGCCTCAGCCTCAGCCTCAGCCTGCTTCAGCCTCAGCCTCAGTCTGCCTTCAGCCTCGGCCTCAGCCTCAGCCTGCCTCAGCCTCAGCCTGCCTCAGCCTCAGCCTCAGCCTGCCTCAGCATTCAAAATGTGGCCCGGGAATGGAGTTCTGGGAACTCGAAGAACACGAAGTGGCCTGCAGTTGGCTCCGGGCATTCAAAATCATGCCCAGGAATGGAGTTCTGGGAACTCGAAGACCACGAAGTGGCCTACAGTTGGCTCCGGGCATTCAAAATCATGCCCAGGAATGCAGTTTTGGGAACTCGAAGAGCACGAAGTGGCCTACAGTTGGCTCCGGGCATTCAAAATGTGGCCCAGGAATGGAGTCCTGGGAACTCGAAGACCACGAAGTAGCCTACAGTTGGCTCCGGGCATTCAGAATGTGGCCCGGGAATGGAGTTTTGGGAACTCGAAGAGCACGAAGTGGCCTACAGTTGGCTCCGGGCATTCAAAATGTGGCCCGGGAATGGAGGGAGTTCTGGGAGCGCCAAGAGCGATTTTGCGAGGATGTCTCTAGCGATTTGGGTGGCGGCGGCAGAGCGCCGGCAGATCGCCGGATCCCGCCCAGACCCCCATGGGGAGTCATGATGCTCTCTTTTGACCCTACTAGAAACCTATCAGTCTTCGCTGTTAGGTAAAAACACACACAGACACAATGAATCGCCGACTCCCAGGAAAGTATGGGAAGACATGGGAAGTGGGTGGGGAGACGAAAACCCAGAGGATATGGGAACATATGGGGAATCCTGTTACTTGTGCCTATTTACTTGTGTGTCCCAGGGCCCCTTCAGGGAAGGCCTTGTCAGAAAGCGGCGGGACTTCTCAGAAGCCCTCCGACTTGCTGAGAAGTTTTCTGTGTCTTCGGGGAAGGCTCAGAAGACATCTCAGAAGGCCGGGGGATTTCCGAGCCTTCTGAGAAGGCCCCTCGCTCCTCCCCTCGCTCGCCGCCTAACATGGGGGGGGTAGTCAAGAGGGGTGCACTTCTTGTGCACCTTCTGGCGTCAAAAGGGGGCACGAGCCGTGCACGTCTTTTCGCCCTCCAATTCGTCGCCCCCCACCCCATTAAGCGACGCCCCAAGGAGGAGGAGGAGGAGGAGGAGGAGCAGGAGGAGGAGCAGGAGGAGGAGCAGGATAACTTCCTCATGTTCCTGCCTGCTCCCCGCTCCTCCTCCCCCCTGCTCCTCCTCCTCCGCCTCCTCCTCGTCCGCATCCTGACCCGCCTCGTTCCTCACCCCTCCCTCCTGCCAAAACTGTGTCTCCTTTCCTCGGAGTCCTCCCCTCTGTCCTCCATCTGTTTCTTCGACAGCGCTGTTTGCAGACAAGTTCCTGTCCATACTTCATTGACCACTGTTCGAGAGGGCCGTCCGTTTGAGTTCGACAGGACGGGGAACCACGAGGCTTGGAAGAACTAGGGGATGGTCTCGCGAAGCATGTCCCGTCGGAGGTTCTCTTGGTGAAAGGCTGCCCGTCCCTCGCCCGCGAGCTTCTTAAGTTCGTTACCCGTTTCGGGGCGGGGTGTGTGAATTAACCCCCATGTTTCCCCCGCCATTTCCTGTACAAGCTGCTCCTTTTGGCTCAAGGTATTGGCTGGGCTACCTTAGACTCCGACTGCTGGACCAGTGAAGAAGGGTTATACTTTCAACATCGCCCTTCATTCTAGGTTGCCGCCTTTCCCAACGGATACTCCGGAGGGGGTTTGCCTCTTAGGTCAATCCTCCCCTCGCACGCCCCGCCCGTGCACCCTGGCGCGAGAGGACGGGGGCAAGCTCACTGCGGCGCGATTTCAAATTTACATCTTCAGTTGTGACCCGACTTGAGGGCCCGTGGCTGCGCGAGCCTCGCTGGTTCGCCGCGCCCGCGCCCGCGCCACCCAGCGGCCCGCATTCTGCGGCCGCCTGGGCTGGTCCCGCGGCCCCCCAGCGCCCCCCCCCCGTGGCTGGTGTGCGCGCGCAAGGGTCATAGTAGCCCTTCCTTCGTTCGTTGCTCGTCGTGGTCCTCCTCCTGTCCCCCCCTCCCCCTCCCCAACGACGACCGCGACTATGACGACCACACGCCGATCATGGCGACGATCAGGACGACGGCCACGACGGCAGCGGCGATCACGACGACCATGACGATCAGGACGACGATCACGATGACCGCAGGGATCACGACGACCACAACGACGACGACGACGATAACGCTCACGACGACGACGACAATCAGGACGACGACGGCGATCAGGACGACGACGCCGACGACGCCGACGGCAGCGACAGCGACGACGACGCCGACGACAGCGACAGCGACAACGCCGACGACGACGACGACGACGACGACGACGACGACGACGACGACGACGACGACGACGGATGCGGCGGCGGCGGCGGTGGCGGCGGCGGCAGGGGCAACGCGAGCGCGCGCACGAGCGCGAGCTTGGCGTCGGCAGCCCTCGCCCGCCGAGGACGAGCGCCTCCTCGAAGAGGAGATCGCGAGATGCTGAGGCTCGGCGGGCGGGAGCTCGCCACCGCCCTCGCGAAGGGGCGGATGCGGGCGGCGCCGCCGAAGGGGCGCGGTCCGCCCGCGCATCTCCGCGCCGCCTCGGCGGCGGCGCGCCTGCACAGGGGTTCGGTCGGGCATGTCCCTCTACAGGAGGAACATTTTCGGGGACGATTGGTTGAGAGACATGTATATATATATATATATTATATATACACATAATCATATGCATATATGCGTGTAATTTGTTATGGTTGTGTAGGTTTGGCTATTTGCATGTTTCCTCCAACATCCGCCTGTAGGAGGACATGCCCGACCTGAGCACAGGGGGGGCGAGCGGCGAGAGAGGGGGGGGGGGCCGCGGCTCTCCGAGAGGGCGCGGGGGCTCCGCTGACCAGGGTGGCCAGCGACGACGCGGCGGACGAGCGGCGGACGAGCGGCGGACGAGTACGGGCGGCGGCGGGCGACAGCCTCGGCGGCGGCGGGCGAGAAAGGGCGGACCCCTGGGAGGGCCAGAAGGGGGCCTCCTCGAAGGTGGCGGCGACGACGACGCGCAGTCGGTGCGCCCCCCCCCCTCTCCCCCCCCCCCTCCGTTTCTAGCTGCCCCCACCCCCCCTCGGCGCCCCGCCCCCCGCGGATCCCGCGCGCGCCGCGCCCTTTTTTTCTCCAGGGCGGGGGGGCGTTCTCAGAAGGACGCCCCCCCCCCATCGCCTATCGCCCGGCCCCGCTGCGGCGCGCGCCGCCGGGCAATCCGCCAGGCCAGCCGAGAGACCAGGGAGGGAGGGAGGGAGGGAGGGAGGGAGGGCGCGAGGGGAGGAGGAGACGCAGGAGGGGGAGCGAAAAGGAAGGGGGACGCGAGAGGCGGGAGGCGGGAGGGAGGCGGATTCATGGTTTTTCGGATCGAGGGGGGAGGAGGAGGGGAAAGGGCGGGTTCCCACACGCGGGGGCGCCGCTGTAGAAAGCCGCCTTCCTTGCCCTGCCCCCGAGATGGAGGAGGGGAGGCGGAGGAGATGGAGGTGGAGGCGGAGGAAACTCATGCAGAGGCCTGGAGTCGGCTTATTTGCGTATATACAAAAAAAGCACCCCGCAGGTGGTTGCGGATACGAGTGAGGGGGCGGCCGCGAGGAGGGTCAGGGGGTTGTCGCGGGGGGGGTCACGGGTGAGGACGACGACGACAACAAAAACAGCAGCAATCATTTTGAGACTGCTCGCTCTTACCTGCTCGCGTGCCGCTCAACACGTATATCCCAAACCCTCGATACCCGCCCTCTTCGTATCGTCTTTACCTGCGCGTGCAGTTGGTGCAGCCCCTTAAGGGGGAAGCGAGGACGGATGGATAATGATGGAGCACGGGATTGGCAGGAGTGGGGTTGGGAACAGAAAGCACGTGGCAGAACTAGACGGGCAGATCGGGCGGGTAGACCCTAACGGGTGGGTCGGGAGGGCGCGCCCAAGCGTCCAGGTCGAGCATGCCAGGCTGTGAGTACTGCATGATCCCGAGGAGCTGTCGAGCGATAGCGCAATTCCCAAGCGAATCGCGAGAAAAGCTAGAGCGAGAACCCGATTCCTGAGCGTCGGGGGCACGGCGTTTAAATCAGTTGCGAGGAAGTCCCACGCGAAAGCGCGATTTCTCCATAAGTTGTGAGGAAGTATCCGGCGGGAGTCGATGTTGTTGTATTTCGGTGTCCTGGGCCCTGATTGGCGACCGCACATTCTCCATTGTAAACAAAGGTGCGCGCCCAGGATAATCATTTGTATATACAAGCATGGGTCACCAGGCAGGGGGATCAACAATGATGGTTGTTTGGACAACAACAACAACAACACCACCATCAACAACAACAACAACTTCAACACCGACAGCACCAACACAAACAGCAGCAACACCAACACCAACTACAACAATCAGTTTAAGACTGTTCGCTCTTATCTACTCGAGTGTCATTCAGCGCGCATCTCCCGAACCCTCGGTACCCGCCCCGATCATACCACTTTTGGTGTGTGTATATCTTTCTTCGTGAGTTCTGCGGGATTGGCCAGGAAGTTCCCAGCGAACGCGCGATTCCTTAGTAAATTTGAGGAAGTCCCCAGCGAACGCGCGATTCCTGAATGGCAAGAGCGCGGCGCCTAAGTAAATTGCGAGGAAGTCTGAGGCGGGAGCGCGATTCTTGAGTAAATTGGGAGGAAGTCTCAAGCGGGAGTGGGGAACCAGAGTAAATTTCGAGGAAGTATCAGGCGGGAGCCGTTGCTGTTGTTCTTGTAAACCGGGGGCCAGGGGCACAGTTTGAGGAGTAATATTTTCCTTGGTAGAAAAACAGGGTGCGAGCGCCGGGAGGGGCACTTCAATGGAAAAATACAATGTGCAACGGAGGGGGGATCAACCATAATCATTCTTCAGTAGTGAGAGTTCAACCATATTAACAACAATGACAACAACGGCAGCCATTTTAAGACTGTTCGTTCTTACTCGTTCGCGGGCCATTCACCACGTTTTCCCCGAACCTTCGATACCCGCCCTTTCGTTTTCGATCGTACCCATTTGTGGTTAAGTATGTGTTGCTTACCTACAACGCGTATATCGTGCAGGCCCAAAAAGGCGGGGGAAGAGGGGACGGATGGAAAGACCGGACAGGGGGGAGGGAGGAGCACGGGATGAGCAGGAGGGGGCTAGGAGCAGAAAGTACGTGACAGAACCAGACGGGCGTGTAGACCCTCACCCAAAGGGCGGGTCGGGAAAGCGGGCCCCAGCGGCCAGGTCGAGCAGGCAGCTTCTAAGTGTGATTACTGCACGAATTGCGAGGAAATCTCGAGCGATGGTGTGATTCCCGAATAAATCGTGAGGAAATCCGTAGCGAGAGCGTGATTCCTGAGTGTCGAGGGCGCGGCGTCGGAATACATGGTGAGGAAGTCCGCCGCGAGAGCGCGATTCTTGTACAAACTGTGAGGATGTCCAGCGCGAGAGCGCGATTCGGGAATACATTGTGAGGAAGTGTCAGGCGGGAGCCGCTGTTGTTGTAAAGTGGGGGCCGGCAACCCAACTCTGAGACCCAAGGTTCTTTAGGCTTACGCCGCACCCGCCGACCCCTATATAAACTACTGCGCCTCCAGGACTGCATTTCACGAGGCTTGTCCGAATTATGACACGGCGCTTGACATCGTTCCTGTTGCTTTGTTGTTGTTATCGTACCTATTGGTGTTCTTTTGTGGCCTGTTGGTGGCATCTTGGCCTGTCTGCAGGCATCCGGACGCCTCGAGGCATCTTGGGCCAAGTTTTGGGGCCTCGTGGGGGGTTCCTGGGGGCTTCTTGGAGGCCCTTGGGGTTCTCTTGGGGGTCCCTCAGGGCCTCTTGGCGTGTTCTTTGGGCAGGCTTGGGGCGTCTCGGGGCCGAAGGTTCGAGAAGGTGCCCTCTGGACTCCCTGTTGGAGCCGTCTGGGGGCCCTCTTGGGCTGTCTTGGGGGCTTCCCGGGCTGTTTTTTGGACCCTCTTCCACCCCTCTTGGGGGGCCTTCGGCCGTCTGGGGGCGATATTGAAGGTTTTTTCGCCCGTCTTGGACGTCGTAAAAACCGGACAGGCGAGTATGCGAAACATGTTTTTTTTTTTGTTCAAAAGGAATGGGACGATTCTTGTTTCTTGGGACCCTCTTGGGACGCATCTTGGAGGCCTTTTGGAGCGTCTTGGCAGCTTCGGAGGCCGTCTGGAGGCCATCGTGGGCGTCAAGAAGCGATATTTCGGCGACTCGTGGCCCTCTGGGACCGTCTGGGGAGCGTTTTGGTGCCTTCTTGGCCCGTTTTGGAGCCCTCCGCTCCCCCATGGCGCGTTCGGTCCGGGGTCGCGCCGGGCCACGGGGGGGGTCGAATTGTCGGTTTGGGATCCCTGGGAGGGGGATCACGGGGGGGATACTCTCACACGCCTACAGACCCACAAGGGGTCGGCGGATTTTCCCTGACAAAAAAAAGGGTGCGAGCCCCAGGAAGGGTATTTCGAACTGGAAAAATCAATGTGCCCCGGAGGGGGGACAAGAGTTCAACAACGACAATCACAACAACCACACCAACAACAACAACAACAACAACAACAACAACAACAATTACTAGCACGTGGGGACACTCCGTTCTCACCAGTGCCAGGGTTTTCATAGGAGGCGGGCAATACCCCCACTTTGTGGGGGGGCCGGTTCAAGCTCTACCAAATTTCCAAACGACTCTTCGCCACCACCCACACCCAGCTTCCCGCCCTATGACGTTCGGACACTTCACTTCGTGGCATGCGGACGACCGTGGCTACTATTCAGGGCCCCGCGGCCGACGACGACGGCGTGCGCGCGCGAAGAAAAAACGAATGTGTCCCGCATGGTATTATTTGACAGGGATGATGGCCCTGGCAGGTGCGCAACCGTTGTTGCAGAAGTTCGAAAAAGTTGCTCGCAAAAGCCCGTTTGACAGAAATGATTAAAAAGTGTTGGGTTTCCTACGAATCCGCAAGAGCGCGCGGGATGAAATTTTGACATTTTTTTTTGAAAAACCATTGGTTTTTTTTTTATGTTTTTATGTTAAAATCGCTACGAAAACTAAGGTTTTGGAAGGATTTCGTCTTGCGCGCGCGAATGTCCACTTTACCTTATTTGTTGCAAGGGATTCTTGAAGTTTGGTTATGTTAGAACAAGAAATGTCCACTTTAGCTTATTTTTTGCAAGGGAAAACCGATCGTGACAACACAACCGGATCCGGACCAACCCGTTTTGCCTGAGACTTCCTCACGAAAATGATAAAAATGAGGCTGCGGCCTAGGCGCGGCGGGGGGGTCGCGCACCAGGGGTCCCAACAATAATTATTCTTAAGAAGAAATAATGTTCAACAACCACAACCACAACCACAACCACAACCACAACCGCAGCCGCAACCACAACCACAACCACAGCCACACCACCAACAACAACAACACCACCAACGACAACAACAACAGCAACAGCCACAGGAACAACACCAACAACAGCAACAGCAGCAACATTCATTTCAGTATTGTTCGCTCCTGTCGGCTCGCGTTCCGTTGAACACGTATATCCCAAACCTTCGGTACCCGCCCTCTTCATCTTCGTTCGCACCCATTTGGGGTATATCCGCTTTACCTGCTACGTGTATTGAGCGCAGCCCGTAACACAGCATAATAGAGGACGGATGAAACGAGGAGGGAGGAGGATGGTGGAACACGAAAGAAATTACCAGGGAGGGGGCTAGGAGCAGAAAACACATGGCCGAACCAGGCGGGCAGATCGGGCGGGCATACCCAAGCGGGCGGGTCGGGAAAGCGGGCCCCAGCGGCCAGGTCGAGCAGGCGTGTTGCTGAAACGTGAGTCCTGCATGAATCGCGATGGATTCTCGAGCGATAGCGCGATTCCCAAGTAAATCGTGAGAAAGGCCAAAGCGAGAGTGTGATTCCTGAGTGTCGAGGGCGCGGTGTTTGAATACATTGCGAGGAAGTCCCGCGCGAGAGCACGATTCCTTCATAAGTTGTGGGAGAATCCCGTGCGAGAGCTCGACTTTGTGATAAGATGCGAAGAGTATCAAGCGGGAACCGTTGTTGTTGTAGTTTGGGGCCCAACAACTCAGTTTGAGCACGACGATTCTTTCAGATAAAATGAGGTGCGAGCCCCGAGGCGGGCAGTTCAATTGAAACACACAATGTGTACCAGTGGGGGGATCAGCAGTAGTTATTGTTTAGAACTGGGAGTTCAGCAACAACGACAACACTCATTTCCAGACTGCTCTCGCGTGCCACTCAACACGTAGATTCCAAGCCCTCGGTGCCCGCTTCCTTCGTCTTCGATCGTGCTCCGTTTGGGGTATATATTCCTTACATGCCACACGCAGAAAGGGCATGCAAGAAATCTCATGGCATTCGGCCCATCCCGCCACTGTTCGATCTTGGGGTATTTTCGGATTGCTCTTTGGGGCAGTTTTGGGGCCTCCTGGGGCATTTTGGGCGCCTCTTGGGGCCTTCTGGGGGCCTCTCGGGGCCGAGGGCTCGAAATGTCTGTTCGGATCCCCCGTCTTGGCCCCCTCTTGGAGCTGTCTTGGGGGCCTCTTGGGCTGTCTTGGAGACCTTTCTTTCTAAGCCGTATTGGTGTCCTCTTAGGTCGTTCGAGGGCCCTATTCGATGCCTCTTGGAGCGTCGGGAAACCGAAAAGGCGAGAACGCCCAAATCCTTCACAAACGAAGCGGAAATCAATCATTTTTGTGTGTTGGGGGCTTCTTGGGAGGCCTCATCAGGACCTCTTGGGGCGTCTTGGAGGCTTCTTGGGCCGTCTGAAGGCCATCTTGGGCGTCTTGGACCGATCGTTCGGCGACAAAGATTTTTCGGACCGTCTCGGGGGCCTCCTGCGGCCGTTTCGGCTCGACCAGGGGCCTTCTCTAGGGCCCGAAGAAGGCATGCGGCAAGTGAGCCTGGCCGGCCAGAGCTGGAGATGTGGCAGCTTGGGGTCCGGGTCCATCAAGAGTCATTCACCGCGAGGGCTAGAGAGACGCCCATTCCGTGCCCGAAGGCACGGTGGCGAGTGTGTATGTGTGTACAGATGTGTACATATTATGTATATACGCACACGTCGGCGTTCCGAACATGTCGTGGCGCAGTGATGCGCGACCAGATGGTATATTGGCAAGAAGGCAGCATCCCGTCTGGTGGTAGTTCTAAAGACGGGTGTATCAGTAAGGGCTTCGCCCCTTGCCGCCGGCCCCCTCTCTCGGAGAATGGGCAATGCAAGAGCGAAAGCATGAGGCCTTGGCGCCGCCGTGAAGCAGCGTCAGGGCTTCACGCGAAGACGATGAGTAATCGGCAAGACAGTTTGATATTCTCATGATATTGTTGAATTCGGTGTTGTATTTCGAGGGTGTATGGTTTCGGATACGCGAATAGCGCGTACTTTACGCTGGTGTATGGCTTCGGGCTCGCAAACATAGCGTAATTTTCCCAGGTTTCTGGCTTCGGAGACGCGAATATGGTGTAATGTATGAGGGTCTGTGGCTTCGGACACGCGACGATTGTGTATTTTACAAGGGTCAATGGCTTCGGGGCCGCAAGTATTGCGTGATTTACGCAGGTTTATGGTTTCGGAGACGCGAGCATCGCGTAATTTACAATGGTTTATGCCTCCGGGGACGCGCATATCGTGTGATGTACGAGCGTTTGCGGCCTCGTGGACGCAAGTATTGCCTAATTTAGAAATGTTTATGCTCGGGGACGGTAATACGATGTAATTCAGGAGGGTCTATGACCTCGAGGACGCGAATATAGTTTTATGGCCTCGGGGGCGCGAATTTCATATATTTTTACGTGTCCCACGCCCCCCCCAGGAATTCAGAGCATCCGATTCGGGCGTGGTAACTCGGTTCCTTCGCGGTTCCCCCCCCTCGCGCGGTCCATCAACAAGGGACAGTAAGCAGCAAGAAACAGAAAAGTAACAGAGGAAACTGGAAACTGGAATTGGCGCAGGGAACAGTAAACCTTTGGAGCTGGCGGATTTTACGTTGGGATTTCAAACTACCCCAGCTTAGATACATACTAGTATTTAGTGAGGTGACATCCTGGATGAACTCCCAGAACTTGTACTGGGTTTGCTCTTGATTCAGCCAGCTGGGATTCGGGGGGGAAAGGGGGGGGCAGTTCGGCGCTGTCGGACTATCGATTGGCTTCCACCCGCCCGCATAAACGGAAGGCACTGACGAAGCTCAGATCACCTGATTGAGAGGGAGAGAGGGAGAGAGGGAACAAAAAAAAGAAGAGTGGTGATGAGGCATCCGTAGGAGGAGGAGGAGGAGGAGGAGGAGGAGGAGGAGGAGGAGGAGGAGGAGGAAGAGGAGGAGAGTCGGGGTGACGCCGCATGTCTCCAAGGGCGTGGGGGCGCTTTCGGCGCGCCAACGCGCGCGCCGCGCGGGCCCGCCAGAGGAGGCCGACGAGGCAGCCGCCCACCTCGAAGAACCTGAGGGGCACGGGCTCGAAGATGCCGACCAGGAGCGCGACGACCCCGACGGCGAGCACCACGAGCACCACGAAGAGGAGGGGCGCCGCAGCGGCGCTGTCGCGGCCCGCCTGCCTGGCACCACGCGCCGCATCAGCAGGCCAGGCCAGCGGCCAGTGGGGGCCGCCAGGAGCACGAGCACGCCGGCGGGAGGCCCCGCACGAGCCGCTCACGAGCATTACGGGCTGCTCGAAAGGGCCTTCGTCGCCGCCCGCGCGCGGCCCCGCACAGCGCGGCTGCGCTCGCGCCGCGCGAGGCTGCTGCCCACCGCGGCCCACCAGCGCGCTGGCGTGCTCGATGGCCCTCGCGACGGCATCGCCTGGTGGGCGTGTTTTTTCCACCGCCGCCACCATAAGCAGGAGGAGGAGGGGGTCCTCCTCCTCCTCCTTCTCCTCTTCTTCCTCCTCATCCTCTACCTCCTGCCTCCCTCCAACTATGGTGGTGGTAGTGGAAAACAGGCTCATCATCGTCGACGCCCTCGGGGTAAGCGTGTAGAGGCGGGAGGAGCAGTGGCAGCAACCGTCGCCGCACGTTCCGCCGCCGTCTCCTGGAAGGCCGCGTCGAGGATCGCGTCGTCGTCGTCGTCGTCGTCGTCGTCGTCGTCGTCGTCGCGGTGGTCGTCATGGTGGTCGTCGTCGTTGTCATGGTACAGTGAAAGCCTTGAGTAAGGAACACTTACCTTTCAAAAGGGGCTCGGTCGTTTCTTAGGTTTGCATGCGTTCTGCTACCTTTTTGGCGGCGAGCCCCCCCGGTGTTCCTTACGATTTTGGACGCGCGGGTTCGTTTTTTCGGTCGGGGCGGACGGTCGAAGGAACGGGGCTCCACGGGGGGGCTCGGTTCCTTGCGCTTGCTCGACGTAATGCGACGGCGGTCGCTTAAAAGCCCGGCGCCTCTCTGGGGCCCTCCCGTTCCTTGCGGGGCGCGCGGTGGAGCTCTCGCCCGTTCCGCGCGCCAGGGTAGTGGTATTAAGGTCCAGCTCCCCGCCGGAGCACTTCCCGTTCCTTACGCCGCGCGTTTCGGAGCTCATTGGCTCGACAGAAGGCTACGGCGGTCGCGTCAAGGCCCAGCTCTTCTCTCGGGCCCCCCCGTTCTTTGCGGGGCGCGCGCTGGAGCCTTCGCCCCTATCCGCATGCCAAGGTAGGGGCATTGAGGTCCAGTTCCTCGCAAGAGCCCCCCCCCGTTCCTTCGGCAACGCGGTTCGGAGCGCACTGGCTCGACATAATTGAACGGTGTTTGCGTTAAGGTCCAACTCCAATCTCGGGCCCCCCCGTTCCTTGCGGGGCGCGCGCTGGAGCTGTCGCCCCTATCCGCATGCCGAGGTAGGGGCATTAAGGTCCAGTTCCTCGCAAGAGCCCCCCCCCCGTTCCTTCGGCCACGCGGTTCGGAGCCCAGTGCCTTGAACCTTGAGCTTCCCCAGGTTCCTTAGGTCAAGACCCTCACTGTAAGCAGCAAGAAGCAGAACTGTGACAGTTGAAACTGGAAGCTGCAACTGGTACAGGGAACAGCACACTCCCGGCCTACAGCCTGGTGGCCCCGCAAGGGGGCCGGCGGATTTTTCATCCGAAATCCGTTTGTAGGACGCCCGACTTAACATTGTGAGTATTTCCTATGCTACCACCTTTCGGGTGGCAAGGGTCATCATCATCATCATCATCATCATCATCATCATCATCATCACCATCATCATCATCATCATCATCATCACCATCATCATCATCATCATCACCATCATCATCATCAGCAGCAGCATCATCATCACCGACATCCTCATCAGCATCATCATCAGCAGCAGCATCATCAGCATCATTATCACCAGCATCATCATCACCAGCAGCATCTTCGTCATCATTGCGGCGGAACCAGCATCATCAGCAGCACCAGCATCATCAGCAGCATCTGTTTGCGGCGTTTCGGTGCTTAAATTTGCTGTTTGCGGCGTTTAGGTGGTCAAATTTGCTGTTTGCGGCATTTCGGTGCTCAATTTTGCTTTTTGCGGCGCTTCGGTGCTCAAATGTGCCGTTTGCGGCGGTTCGGTGCTCAAATTTGCTGTTTGCGGCGTTTCGGTGCTCAAATTTGCTGTTTGCGGCGTTTCGGTGTTCAAATGTGTCGTTTGCGGCGTTTCGGTGTTCAAATTTGCTGTTTGCGGCGTTCCAGAAGCGTTTTTCAAAAGTGAAGCGTGTTCGAAATTGGAGCGTGTCCAAATGAGTGCGCGCCATGGCCACCGTTACCGTTACCTTCCCCTCTTACCCCCCCCCGGGGTAACATGCGTTATCCCGAATGAATTTTTTTTAAAAAAGACAATCGCCTTGCGCGGTGCGAGTTGGGGCTCGCGTGCGTAAGTGAATCGGACAGTTGCCACGTTGAGGCCCAGTCCCCCGCGCAAGCCCCTCGGCGTTCTTTGCGCGGTGCGAGTGGGGGCTCACGTGCGTGACCGAATCGGAAAGTGGTCGCGTTAAGGCGCAGTCCCCCGCGCGTGCCCCTTGCGTTCTTTGCGCGGCGCGAGCTTGGGCCCACGTGCGTAACCGAGTCCGAAAGCGGTCAACTTAAGGCCCGGCCCCCCAAGCGAGCCCCTGGCGTTCCTTGCGCGGTGCGAGCGAGGGCTCGCGCTCGGAACCGAATCGGAAAGTGGTCAACTTAAGACCCAGGCCACCACGTGAGCCCCTGGCGTTCCTTGCGCGGTGCGATTGGGGGCTCACGCGCGGAACCGAAACGGAAAGTGGTCGCGTTAAGACACAGTTCCTAGCCCGAGCCCCTGGCGTTCCTAACGCGTCGTTCGCAGGCTGCCCTTTTGCGTGCGGTTTTGGAGCGGCGGGGGAAGGGGGGGGGCGGGCGTTCCTTGGTGGTTTGGCGGAGAGGGCGGGGGTCGAATTGCAAGAGCAAATCGTAGCGGAACGCCGCTAGAAAGGGGCTCGGCCGTTCCTTTTGGCTTCATGGGCTTAGTTGGAAAAAAAGGGACCTCGTTCCTTATATATGGTTCCTTAGGTCAAGACCCTCACTGTAGTGGTGGTGGTGGTGGTGGTGGTCGTCGTCGTCGTCATCGTCGTCGCTCGAGCGCTTCTGCTTGCCC
>CAUYUJ010014979.1:181283-188783 GCA_963575745.1 Prorocentrum cordatum
TTTCCGCCACGGCCCGTCTTGTTTGCCCTTGCGCTCGGTGCAGAATGGCGCGTGCCCGACGCGGGGCCCTCCCGTGCACCCTGAGATCCGGCGTTGCCAAGAAAACATGCAGCCTCGCAAAAAGTCACGCCCGGACCCCCGTGACCCCGTCTTGCCGCGCCATTTCTCGAGCCGGATCGGTGTGTGAGGGCCCCGTGGGGCCCGCAGTCGAGCGAGAACGCCCGTGGCGCAAGCATGGCAACGCCAGGATCTCAGGTGACGCGGGGCCCTTCTGTGCACAGCGCTGGCGGCAGACTCCGGGCGGGGGGTGCTGGGAGGTGACCCACATGGAGGGTGAGTGAAGGGAGGGCCTTTTGGGGCCCCTTTTGGAGCCAGCTGGTGCCCAGAAGGGGCCCTGAAGGGCCCCTCATAGCGACTTTCTCTTCGCCCCCCGTGTGGGTCACTCCACTCAGAAGCCAGGCGAGAGCTGGCAAACCCGCGGCTGCTAAAACGGAGCTCCGGGAAATTGCTTTCGTTTCTTCCGGGGAGCAGCCCGTCTACTTTTTCGTGCGCTGGGCTTTATTCCGGGAATCTGTTGTTTTCTTCCGGGAAGGCCGTTGTAGCAGACAGATTTGCCAGCCCTCGCCCAGCTTCCGAGCCCCTCATTGCCACCCGCCCGAGGCCCAGCCTCCTGCTCGGCGGCGGTCCCCCCCCCCCCCCGGGGGCTCGCCGCCGACCCTTCGTCCCGGGTGCCCCGCGCCCCAGAGGGGGGGGGGAGGGCAGGAGTCTCTGAGCGCTCTCCGACTTTCCTGGACCTCCTTTTCGGGGAGCCTGACGAACGGACAACACACACACACACACACCCATACCCATAGGAGGGTCGGGAGGAGGAGGACTGGCTATGGGTATGGGTGGGGAAAGCTCCCGTTCGAGCGGGGACCGCCGCCTGAAAACACGCACCCATAGCCCCCTCCGTCCCCGCTATGGGTATGGCTGCGTGTTGCTCGTCCGTCAAAGCAGGCAATGGCATGAGTTCGGCAGGAAATCATGGGAGTCTGGCTCGCCCTCTTCAATCCGTCTTTGGCGTCGACAAGCGTCGGGGAGTCGATGAGAGAACGGCGAGTCAGCGTCGATCTAGTGCCGGTTTTAGTTTCGGTTTAGCGTCGACGAACGTCGATGAGCGTCGATTCGCAAGAGCGGACGAGATGCTGGGGGAGGCTCCCATGAGTTGCCACCGAGCACGAGCATACACTGTCCGAGGTCCGCGCGGAGGTTTCTCGCACCGGTGCCGGACCCCCCCTCTCTGGCGGCGCTGGAGGCGCTGCTGGGGGGCCCCCCTCGCGGCGCCGGTGCGAGAGGAATCCGCACGGAGCTCCGAGAGCTCGGGGTGTGGGGGAGGACTTGCAGCCCTCTACATTTCGGGCGAACTGCATGGGGTTCACATTAGAAATCCCAGGGTTTGCCACAACCCTTCCCGGATGGTTTTCGGAGGTTTTCGGGAAGGTTTCGGCTGTTTTGAAAGTAGACCGGTCCCAAGCGAACCCAGGACTTTCAAAGGTTTGTTAAAAGTTTAGATGGCGATTGAGAAGAGGGCCCTAAAGGGGCCTTTGCCTTCGCTTCCCCATGTTGGTCCCCCACTACAGTCGGACCGAGGTGTGAGATCGAGGTCGGCTCGGGGAGGGCACCCTGGTGTTGAGTCGGGCGTGTCCCTCTACAGGAGGATTATTCTCTTTGCACAGTTGTGTTCTAGAGCTCGGACCTCTTTATTTTCGTGGTTCGTCGTCGTCCCCCTGGCTCTGGCTTCCCATCCTCGTCGTTGTCTCCCTGCCCCCCATCCCCTGGCCTCCGCGCCCCTACTCGGACCTCTGGCTCCTGGTCCGAGCCCCAGTCCTCCTGCCCTGGCCCTGAACCCAGCCTCCCTCCTTGGCTCTGGCGTCCCCTGGCCCCTGGCCCTGGCCCCAGCCCCCATCGCCCCGGACCTTTTATTTTCGTGGTTCGTCGTCGACCCCCTGGCTCTGGCCTGCTTCCCCTGACCCCCTCGCCCCGTCCTCCTGCCCTGGCCCTGAACCCAGCCACCCTCCTTGGCTCTGGCGCCCCCCCCCTCGCCTCAGACCCTTCATTTTCGTGGTTCGTCGTCGTCGTCCCCCTGGCTCTGGCCTGCTTCCCCTGGCCCCCTCGCCCCTGTCCTCCCGCCCTGGGCCTGAACCCAGCCTCCCTCCTTGGCTCTGGCGCCCCCTGGCCCTGGCCCCAGCGCCCCTCGCCCCGGACCTTTTATTTTCGTGGTTCGTGGTTCGTCGTCGTCCCCCTGGCTCTGGCCTGCTTCCCCTGGCCCGCTCGCCCCCGTCCTCCTGCCCTGGCCCTGAACCCAGCCTCCCTCCTTGGCTCTGGCGCCCCCTGGCCCTGGCCCCAGACCCTTTATTTTCGTGGTCTGTCGTCGTCCCCCTGACTCTGGCCTGCTTCCCCTGGCCCCCTCGCCCCCGTCCTCCTGCCCTGGCCCTGAACCCAGCCTCCCTCCCTGGCTCTGGCGACTCTTTATTTTCGTGGTTCGTCGTCGTCCCCCTGACTCTGGCCCGCTTCCCCTGGCCTCCGTGCCCCCCTGTCCTCCTGCCCTGGCCCTGAACCCAGCCTCCCTCCTTGACTCTGGCGACTCTTTATTTTTGTGGTTCGTCGTCGTCCCCCTGGCTCTGGCCTGCTTCCCCTGGCCCCCTCGCCCCCGTCCTCCTGCCCTGGCCCTGAACCCAGCCTCCCTCCTTGGCTCTGGCGCCCCCTGGCCCTGGCCCCAGCGCCCCTCGCCCCGGGCCTTCTATTTTCGTGGTTCGTGGTTCGTCGTCGTCCCCCTGGCTGTGGCCCGCTTCCCCTCGTCCCCGTCCCCCTGACTGTGGCCCGTCCCCCCTCGCCCCCTCGCCCCAACCCGGACCTCTGGCCTCTGGCCCTGGCCCTGAACCCAGCCCTCTGGCCCTGGCTGAACTCAGCTTGTTTCTTGGCCTTGGCCCCACTCGCCCCGACCCTGGCCTTCGCCCCAGCCCTCCTCGCCCGGGACCGTGTATTTTCGTGGTTCGAACCCGGACCTCTGGCCCCTGGTCCGAGCTTCAGTCCCCCTGCCCTGGCCCTGGACCCCCACTCGCCCCGACCCTGGCCTTGGCCCCAGCCCTCCTCGCCCAGGACCCTTTATTTTCGTGGTTCCGTCCCCCTGGCTCTGGCCCCCCATCCCCTGGCCCTCTCGCCCCCCACATGCCCCTCCTCTTTCTTTCTTCAAATGTGCAAGAGCCAGGGCACGAGTGCCACTTGTTCCCACTGGGGACGATGCTTCGATCATGTTTGTTTGTCATGTTTTGGTATGTCTGCGCATGTTTGATTGTTCCTCCAAACTCTGCCTGTAGGGGGACATGCCCGACCTAATTAACCCTGCGGTGGAGACCCACGCCAAGAAGCACCCTGCCTGCTTGCCATCGTGCCCTGGGTCTCTCTCGGGCTTCGGCGGTTTTGCCATGGAGAGCGTGGCGCTCCCGCGCCGAGGGCCGGTGGACGTCCGGGGGGTCTCGGGGGCAGGGCCTCCTGTGGAGGGTCCGGGGAAGCGTAAAGACTCGAGCGAGCCAGAGCTCGGGCTTGCCGACTTCGTTTTGGATGAGCGCGGCCCGGACCGTGGCGGTCCCGTGCTCGCGGGACGTCTGCAGCGGGAGCCCGCGTCCAGATTTCGGGCTGGGCCTCGTCGTTTTTGTAAGATGGCCCCCGGCAGGCCGACCCGGGTCCCCCGTGCCCGAGTGTCTCACGTCTCCCCGCCAGGTGTCTCGTGGTCGAGCTCCCACAGGCTATCGTCGTTGATTCATTGTTTTGCCGATCGGCGCGGGCCCTCGCCACCCCCCCCCCCCCTCCCCTGGAGTGGATCTGGGCTGTTTCTGGCGCCCTTTTCGAGCAGGTGGAGTCCCTCCCACATGGAACACGTTGTGACAAACAGTCGAATTGAGCAGAGGTCTGGAGCCAGACCCGCCCCCTCGTCCCCCCCTTCCGCCCAATGTCGAAACGCCGAAGAAGGGAAACGCTGATGCCACTGTCTGCTCCTCTGCCCTGCCCCGGGAGGGCCCTCGCCGCCAGCGGCGGGACTGCCTGGCGCGAGGTTCGGGGAGGAAGGGGGCGCCCGAGCGGGTCCGGGGGCCGGCGCACGAGCATCGGGCGAGTGGTGATCGGCCACGCGCAGAGGAGGGTAGGGCAGGGCTCATTTTGATTCCTCCCATTCGATTCGATTCGATTTCGATGGCTTCCGATTCCGAGTCGATTCGACTTCGGATTCCGATTTGGGTTCCGATTCCTTACTGGAGGCAAACTAGTCTGCCGGTTTCCGCCTTTTCGACTTGTCCCGACTCAGCTGCCGATTTGCGCCGATCCGATTCATTTCGATTGGAGATCCGACGTATCAATTTAATTATGGGCTCTCCTGGCAGGGTGAAGGGGAAGGCTTCTTACAAGCACCCCTGCTTGTTAAAAGGCGCGGGCCTTCTCTGTACATGTAAGGCGGGTGCCTTCTAAGAGGCAGCCCCCTTCAAAGAAGCCTTCCGCCCTCCTCCTACCCCCCTCTGCGCGCTGCCAAAATGGTCAAGGGAGGAGAAGCCACCCGTACCCGATCATTGGCGTTTGCTAAACGGCCTTGGGCTTTTACTAAACAGCCCTGTCCTGCTCGATTCCTTCTGTGGGTGCGTTGACTCAACGGCTTCGCGTGTCGGGGTGACCATTATGGCGGTGGATTTTACTACATGGGGCTCATATTAGAAATCCCAGGGTTTGCTAGGGATTGGCTTCCCCCCAAGACGACAGAAGCCCTTCCAAAACCCTCCCGAAACCGTCGGAGAAGCCTCCCACAACCCGTCCTGGAGGGTTTTCGGAGGTTTTCGGGAGGGTTTCGGCTGTTTTGAAAGGAAACTGGTCCTTAGCGAACCCTGGATTTTCTAAGATGTATGAAACATCTAAATGGGGATTCAGAAGAGGGCCCTAAAGGGGCCTTTTGGGGCCCTTTTTGAGCCCCTGCTGGCTCCAAAAGGGGCCCTAAGGGCTCCTTCAGGGCCTTTGCCTTCGCCGCCGATGTTGATCCCCCAATTCAGTCGGACCTAGGTGTAAGATCGAGGTCGGTTCGGGGAGGGTGCCCTAGTTTTAAGTCGGGCGTGTCCCTCTGCAGGAGGAATATTCCCAAATAGTGAACAAGTAGTCTGGGGACGATGTTTCGATCATGTTTTGTCATTATTGAGTATTTCTGCGTATGTTTGATCGTTACTCCAAAATCTGCCTGTAGGGGGACATGCCCGACCTAACCCTAGTGCTCTTCTTGTTTGTCTGGCGTTCTTGTGCATCCTGGGGAGGGTTCCATTGGATGTTCTGCGTGGCTGGGCCGGCGGAAGGCTTTCATGTTCTTGAGGGGTGCTCTTCTGGCTTGCAAGACTCGTCAAACATAGATTGACGTTTTTTTTCGGTGCCTGCGTGGTGGGCGCTATTTCAATGCTGGCATGAGATATTCGGCCCAGACGCAGGGGTGTCCGAAATCGGGCAGTACCCTTATAGCATTGAGGAACGCGTTGTCTGACAAGTGCCCGAACCATCGAGCGCTTCGATTGCGAACAGCATTTCAAGTTTTTTGTTTGACGAGGCTTGGCAGCACCACCCGCCCGAGGGCACGAGGATCACCGCTCTCCGCGCCCTGCGCGCGAAGTTCGAAGCTGGGTGATTCGGGCGGCGACCCCTCCGTCGGCAGGTCACCGCGCGGCCGCGCGGCCGCGCCCCCCGCCCTGGCCCTCGGCGGCGGAGCCGCTTTTTTGCGCGAAGTTCCTCTCCGACGGAGTCGCGCGCCCAGTTTTGCGGCAACACGGGAGTCTCGCGCCGCCGCCCCCCCCCCCCCCCCCCCCCCGAAAAGCGAGAACATTGCATAAACGCAAGCAGTCGGAGCTCTGCGCGGATGTCTTGGATCGGCGCTGGACCCCCCTGGCGGCACCCCTGGCGCGCTCCGCGCGCCAGGGAGGGGGTTCCGGCGCAGATCAAGAAATCCGCGAGGACAGTCGAAAGATTATGTTTACGCCGCTTGTTCTTCTTCTAGCATCGCCGCCCCCCCTCCCGCATCTGTCCATCTTTGGCGCCGCCGCCTCCGACTGTAGTGGGCGGGGATGAGGAATGGGGGTCGAAAGGGCTGCGCTCGATTCGTAACGGGAGGAGGAGGAGGAGGAGGAGGAGGAGGAGCAGGAGGAGGAGGAGGAGGAGGAGGAGAGGAGGAGCAGGAGGAGGAGGAAGGAGGGTTTAAGGGGCAAAGCGAGTCAGCAAGGGGTGAGGGGCACGGGGGAGGGGGAGCGAGGGGGGGAAGGGGGAGGGGGGGAAGGGGGAGGGGGAGGGGGAGGGGTAGGAGGGGCATGAGGAAGGAGTGCGGGAGGAGGAGGAGGTGGTGGAGGAGGAGGACCAGTAGAAACCCAGGACTCATCAACGATGTTGGAATAAACCCTCCCTCCAAGCTCTCTCGTGATAGGCCCCTACAAGGGTCATGTCCACTAAGGGAACTGCGTCGTTGGCTGAAGCGTGCCAAAACACCATTCTCTGGACTCCATCGCCACGAATCAACATGATTGTTGCGTCTTGACGATGCGGAATTGTGCCAGAACGCCATTCCTTGGACTTCAACACTGCGAATCAACATATAATATAACTGTTGCGTTGCGCCCTCACAATCCCGAGTCTTTCCAATACATGACTTCTGGCACGTTGACCATGGGAATCCGTGAAACTCTTGCAAATGTTTAAAGCGAATGTGCGCGGCGCTAATTAAGGCGAGAGCCACATTTTGAAAAGGAGCCGCCCTACATCCGTGAAATGCTTGCAAATGTTTAAAGCGAATGTGCGCGGGGCTAATGCGAGAGCCACATTTTGAAAACCACCCGCCCTCAGTCCGTGAACCTCTTGCAAATGTTTGAAAACGAGTATGCGCGGCGCTAAGGCGAGAGCCACATCTTGAAAACCACCCGCTGTCAATCCGTGAACCAACTGTAACGTTTTGAAGCGAATATGCGCGGCGCCAAGGCGAGAGCCACATTTTGAACATCATCTGCTGAAGCTCTTGCAACTGTTGAAAGCGAATGTGCGCGGCGCTCAGGCGAGAGCCACACTTTTGAAGCGACCTGCCCTCCATCTGTCAAGCTGCTGCCAGTCTCTGAGCTTCAGGGTCTTGAATGGTGAGGAATTCTCAGGCGAAGCGCCCGGCCCGCCGTTTCGACTGGCCTCGGGGCGCGGAGGAGCTATTCATAAGGGAATGTGGACGAGGAGGAGGCGAAAGAGGAGGAAGGAGGAGGGAGGGAGGGAGGGAGGGAGGGAGAGAGGGAGGAGGAGGAGGAGGAGGGGAGAGGAAGGAGGAGCAGAGGCGAGGAGGAGTATGAGGAAGGAGAGGAGGAGGAGGAGAAGAGGGGAAAGGAGGACGGAGGATAACGTGGAGGAGGAGAGGAGGAGGGAGGAATAGAGGAGGAGGACGAGGATGGAGGAGGAGGAGACGAGGAGGAGGAG
>CAUYUJ010014979.1:193783-271283 GCA_963575745.1 Prorocentrum cordatum
TTGGGCCCCCCCAAGAGGCCAAAATCCTTCCAAAACCTAGGTAGAATCAATGTTTTGTGCTTTCTCGCTTTTTCGCTCTTGGAGCCGTCTTGAGCCATCTTGGGCGCCCTGACACCTCGCGAGACGCCTCGTCCAGGTCAGTGGGGAGGGGTAAGGGGAGGGGTAAACCCCTCCCCGAAGGGGAAGAAGGGGGGTTGGCAGAGGAAACTCCCTAGACCACCTACGCCCTAAAGGGCTGGTGGGATTCTACTACGACGACGACGACTACTACTACTACTACTACTACTACTACTACTACTACTACCAGTAGTGCTACGACTAGTACTGCTACTACTACTACTACTACTACTAATACTTACCTACTTATACTACTACGACTAACGCTACTACTACTACTACTACTAATACTACTACTACTACTACTATACTACTACTACTACTACTACTACTATTACTACTACGATTACTACTACTACTACTTATACTACTAACTATACTTGCTACTTACTACGACTACGACACCGACTATGGACTACTTACTGCTACTACTCTGCTTCTACGACTTACGACTACTACATTGTTACGATTAAGACTACTACAACTACGACTACGACTACGACTACTTCTACTACGACTACTACTACCACCACCACTACCACTACCACTACCACTACTACTACTACTACTACTACTACTACTACTACTACTACTCTTATTCCTACTAACACTACTACCACTACTACTACTACTACTACTACTACTACTACTACTACTACACCTACTACTTCTACTACTACTACTACTACTACTACTACTACTACTACTGCTATTACTATTGCTATTGATTTCGCTACTACCACTACTACTACTACTGCTACTACTACTACTACTGCTACTACTACGACTACTACTACGACTGCTGCTGCTACTACTACTACTACTACTACTACTACTACTTCTACCACTACTACTACTACTACTACTACTACTACTACTACTACGGCTACTACTACTACTACTACGACTACTACGACTACTACGGCTACGATTACGACTACGATTACGACTACTACTGCTACCACCACTACTTCTACTACTACGATTACTACTTTTACTACTACTACTACTACTACTACTACTACTACTACTACTACTACTACTACTACCTACTACTACTACTACACTTATGCTACTTCTTCTTCTTCTACTACTACTACTACTTCTTCTGCTACTACTACTACTACTACTGCTATTACTATTGCTATTGATTTCGCTACTACTACTACTACTACTACTACTACTACTACGACTACTACGACTACTACTACTACTACTACTACTACTACTACTACTACTACTACTACTACTACTACTACTACTACTACTACTACTACTACTACTACTACGGCTACTACTACTACTACTACTACGACTACTACGACTACTACGGCTACGATTACGACTACGATTACGACTACTACTGCTACCACCACTACTTCTACTACTACGATTACTACTTTTACTTATACTACTACTACTACTACTACTACTACTACTACTACTACTACTACTACTACTACTACTACTACTACTACTTATGCTACTTCTTCTTCTTCTACTACTACTTCTTCTGCTACTACTACTACTACTACTACTACTACTACTACTACTACTAGGAGGATCCATCTTGCATATTTCAGAATTGATGCAATTCGAACAGTTTTTGCTTACGCTTCGGTGCCCCCTTGCTCATCTTAACGTAGTGCTCGTGCGCAGACCAAAAACTGAGACCAATTCCAACTCGAGCACGCATGTTGGCTTCCAGATCCTCTGCGTTGACATAAGGGGTGCCACTTGGTCTTCGCAGTCGTCTTGGGCTTCTGTACAATTGAAATCTTATTGTGGGGCTATCCCAAGATGGTTGGGATTGGGCCCAGTTTGCTTTTCGCACTGGTTGGGATTGGTCCCAGTTGGTTGGGATTGGGCCCAGTGGGTTGGGATTGGGCCCACATGCGGTTGGACCCCCCCCCCCTTGAGCTGCCTCTGGTCATCGTCGCTGCATCCCCGCCGTCGGCGCTGCTGGCGGCCGCTGGCGCCGGCGCCGGGGGAGGGGGGGGGTAGGGGTTTGAAACCCCCCACCCCCCCTTGGGAGGGGGAGGGGAAGTTTTTCGGGAGGGGGGGCGCTTGGGGGGAGGGGAGTCCCACTGGTTTTTATCGACGGCGCCGAGTGTTGGAGGTGGGGGGCCCACCCCCCGGTTCGAAACGCCCCGCCGAATGTTCCCAAGGCGAGCGCCCGTGAAACACGTTCTCTCTCACACATACACCCATACACGCACACACACACACACGCACGAATAAACCAGACCATGCACGGACGCCCGAGTGAGAGCAAGAGGCGCGGAGGGCTTCTACGAGGCCCCCATGCCCCCTTTCTCCGAAGCGAGGGCCCTCCTTCGCCTCCTCCTCCTGCTGCTTCTGCTGATGCTGTTGACGGCTGCAAGAGACGATGTCTGTAGCCATGCAAGCCTGTCCTGTCCTCCTCCTCCTCCTCCTCCTCCGCCTCCATCCGGCCCCCGCCCCTCCCCTGCCTTCCTAGGAGGCCGCCCCGCCCCCCTTTTCCGAAGCCTCCCCCCCCCCCCGCGCCACCCCCTGGGGCGCGCCGCCGGGGAGGGCCGTCGACGCTCGAGGTTCGCCCCCATGTACCGCGCTCCCATGTATCGCCGCCCAAAAGGATGATGATGATGAGGAGGAGGAGGAGGAGGAAGAGGAGGAGGAGGAGGAGGAGGAGGAGGAGGAGGCGGGCGACGACGAACGCGCACCCCGAGATCCTGTCGTTGCAATTTTTAGTCGCCGCGGGCGTTTTCGCTCGAGGTCGGGCCCCACGGGCCCTCACAGATCGGTCCGGCTCGGAAGATGACGCCCCAAAATGGGTCCGGAGGTCCGGGCGTGATTTCTTGCGGTGTTGAATTTGTTTGCAGCTTCGGATCCCAGAGCAGGGGGGAGGTCAGGGCCGGCGGGGCGGGCGGGCAGGCGGAAGCGGGGCCAGGCGGAGACGGCAGGCAAGGAGCAGTGGGAAAGGAAAGAGAGGGACGCGAGGAAGAGGAGGAGAGGGGAAGCAAAGGGCCTCTGGGGCCGCCAGCCTCGGGCGGGTGGTCATGGGGGCCTCCCAGAGGCCCCCCAAGAAGCACAAAACAATGACGTTCCGTAAGTTTTTGTCAGGCTTTGGCGTTCTCACCTTTTTGGCTCCCCGACGCTCCAGGACGGCACAAGAGGCACCAACGATCGCCCCAAGACGGCCCAAGAGGCCTCCAGGATGGTTCCAAAATGGGGTGACCTGAGTGGGGTGTGAAGATAGGTGCCCTGAAGTGGCCCTTGAGAGCCCCTTTTGGACTTCAGCTGGCTCCAAAATGGGCCCCAAAGGGCCCATTTCGGGCCCTTTTCTCCCTTGTTGGTCACCCCCCAATACCAATCCATTGGAAATGAGGCACTGGGCCAGGATCGAGACGATCGGAACGGGTACGGAAAGAATGGGCATAGAGATTGACATCTCATTTTAAGCAGAACGCGCAGTAGGTGTCGCCGCGGGCGTTGTCCATTTGAGACAGAAGGCCGTCTGCCCAACAGCGGCCACTGTCTGGTTGGGACAACATATGATTGGGCATCGTACCCACTTCTTTACGGACCCATGCCGGGCGTCGACAGGACCCGGGAGGCCAGGGGCCACGGAAGGGGGGGTAGGCTCGGGGGCAACGCATCGATCCCCAGTCGCCCATTCATCGCCGCTAAGGGGCCTGGTGGCTCACCGCGCCCATGAGCGCGCGGTCTCGCCGTCGGGAGCACGTCGCCGATCTATCGGCGATGTATTGCCGATTCCAGCCCGACGCTTCCCCCCCTCCGAGCCGGTCCCCCCGATCGTTCCCCGGTTTTGGCAAGACTTCGACTGAAGGCCGCGGTGAACAAAGCAAGCCGAACAGTTTCGGCCTGGACCCCTCTGACGCCCCCCTGCTTTCCAGGGCGAGTGCCTCTCCAGGGAAAGGGCATCAGAGGTCCAGGACACATCCCACTCACCCTAGAAACCCATGTAGGGTGGGTGGGATGTGAGCACCGCGCCAGTGTGTGACACGACTAGTATGTTGACATATTCGCGCTCTTGTTGGCCCTAAACCCTATATCCTAAACCCAAACCCCTAAACCCTAAACCCAAACCAATCGACAGAAGGCAGGGCTCATGAAGCAAAGCCTGATTGCATAAACAATTTCTGGGCGCTGTTGCAGGGAGTGTGCTGAGTCACTTTATTCGTACCCTTCCCTGAGATGATCGTTTCCATGAGCCTGGCTTGACTGGGCAGGTCTGGGTGTTGGCTGGGGGTTCCCGGATGGAAAGGGATCTTGTCCAGGCTTGGCTCGATCATGCAGGAGGCGCCAGGTCCAGCTCCCCTCCGCAGGGGGTCACATCCGCGCCTACGAAACGGTAAATAAACATGAGTCTCCCGACCTCGATGCCTTTCCAACGCATCAGTCGGCCTGTCGTCTAAGTTGAGTTGCGCCATCTCTTGTTCCGTTGGTGTGTAGTCAACCCGCATGGTAAAGGATGGGCAACCTTCCAAAGGGTACCCTTGCATCCTTGCCCCTTCGGCCCATCCTTGGCGGTTTTCGCTGGCCAGTCTCGTTCGAAAAACGTTCACATGGGCATCCAAGGCCCTTGCATCCTAACCGCGCATCCTTATGATACGGGTCGACTGTAGTGCGTGACTACGTCTCCCCATACCTCATCTCTGCAAGGGCTCGCTTTTGTAGCGGCCGGTGTTCAAACATTCGGCTGGCCGCTGTCCAGCTGAGGATGAGGCCTGGCGGCGCGCATCCGGGGAATCCGCTCCCGTGTCTGCCGCATGTGGCTCGAACAGGGCCATCCGCGGGGACCTGGCGCGCTCTCACGGCCGCGCCGCCCCCGACCGGATGTCGGAGGACCACCGATGCCGCTCCTCCCGCTTCCCCCGTCGTCCCCCTGGCACTCGACGCACACTTCGCGTTCGGTAGCGAAACGTGGAAGCCTTCTGTGGCCTCGCAACTCCGTCTTGGGAGTGCGCTGGCGTCGATCAGCGTCTGGTAGTCGATGAGATCGTGCCGACTGAGAGTCGATCAGCGTCGATCCAACGTCGATTCTCACGAGCCAACACAATGGTATGGGAGGCCCCCATGAATCGCCGCAGAAATTCGCGCCCACACGTTTTGTTACCATGGATTCCCCCTCGGACCATCTCGCCCCCACGTCTGGGTAGTGTGCAGGAGGACTGTGTTGGTTGCCTCTCGGGATCTCTTGGTATGCTTCTCGGGCTCCTCCAAGAGGTCTCTCGGGGACCCGAGGAGGCCTCTTGGGGACCTCTGGGGGGTTGTTCAAGGCCTCTTGGGACCGTCTCGGTGGCTTTCGGGGAGCCTCTCGTGTGCCTTAGGTCACGTTGGGGGTCTTCGGTGCCAGCCTGGGGAGGGAGGCTCCGATGGCCCCTTCGAGGCGTCACCTCGGAGACGTCTTGGGGGCATCTTGGGCCCTCTTGGGGCTTCTTTCCTGTCTTGTGGCGACCTTGCGGGCCTCTTGGACCGTCTCGGATGACATCAAAACAGAGAAGTGCACAGCTTTGAAGATTGCACTGAAAACGTATGATTTTAAAAGATCGGGCCTCTTGGCTAAGACGGCCCCAGGTGCCCCCAATAGGGCTCCAGCACGGGCCCCAGGCACCATCTTAGGGCATGTTGGAAGTGCGTGTACACGAGCTGCGCTTCCGAGGCCTCTCGAACGCGGGGAGTCCCAGGAAAGCCCGGAAGCGGCCGGAGATGCCTTGAGCTCGGGGCCCCCATGAAGAGTTTCGAAGGGACTATGACATTCCGTGCAGTGCTTAGCGGCACGGTGGCGGATGCTTCTCCGCCTCCCTCGTTCTCTTGGCGCCATCTTTTCCTCCCTCGCTCTGGCTTCTCCTTCCTGCATCTTCCCAACTCCCAGTGCGAGGAGGAGGAGGAGGACAAGGAGCGTGAGCAGCGACAGTAGGAGCAGGGGGTGGCAGGAGCCTGAGGAGCAGGAAGGAGCAAGTGTGAGGAGATGGAGGAGCAAGAGGAAGGCGAAGATGATGAGGGGGAGGAGGTAGGGCGGGAGGAGGAGGAGGAGGAGGAGGAGGAGGAGGAGGAGGAGGAGGACGAGCAGGCGGAGGACGGTTATGAGGACGGGTTGGATGAGCATCAGAAGCAGGCGGAGGATGCAGGAGGAATGAGGGAGGACGCCAGAGGCAGGCAGGATGGCGGAGAACGACAAGGGCGGAAGACGATGAAGCGCATATAGTAGCAGCTGCAGCAGCATGAGGACGATGGCGAGGATGATTTTGATCAGGGGCATCAAGGGGAGGAGGGCGAGTTGAAGGGGCAGTGGCGGCAGGAGGAGGGGGAGGAGGCGGAGGAAATTTGTAGACCACCCCCGTCAAAAGGGTCTCCAGCAGGTACCCCCCCGATGCCAGGCGTTGCCATTTTTCTATCCGAAGGTGCACTAAGGCTTTGCGGGATTCTTCGTCGTCGTCGTTTTTCCCCCCGAGGTTCATCGACGTTCCCTGCGGCGCGGATCACGGATGGGGTAACTTGTGCATATTGTCATGCAGGGTAATTCGTTTTGCTGCAGAGTGCGCACGTATATACAGATATTCGTATTCGATGTTTATCGAAGACGCCTACGGCGAATCACCGCCGCCCCCTGCCTTTTTGGAAGCGCCTATGTGGCCGAACGTTGAGGCCAGACCTGCCAAGCTATCGGACCACGTGTTCCCCGAATCGGTTTGGAAAGCCTTCGGGGAACACGTGGGCATCTTGAAGGTCATCTTGGCCGTCTTGGAGGCCTCTTGGGCAAGCTTTGGGCGATCTTTGGGGCTTTTTGGGCCGTCTCGGGCCAGCTTCGAGCCAACTTCGGCCATCTTGGTGGGTTCCTGGCACGTCTGAAGCCGTCGGAAGCCGTTTGGGGGGCCTCTATGGGCCGACTTGGGGCCCGCTTGGAATGCTCCAGGGCCGTCTTGGAGGCCATCTTGGGCGTCTGGGAGGCCATCTTGGGCGTGTTGGAGGCCTCTTGGGCCCTCTTGGGGCCCTCTAGGGGCCATCTTGGAGGCCACTTGGGCCATCATGGGGCTCTCTTGGGGGCCTCTTGGGCGATCTTGGGGGCTTCTTGGGCCGTCTCGAGCCGTCGGAGAGCCGAAAAGGCGCAAATGCCAGAATCCTTCAAAAACCAAGGAAAATCAATGATTTTGGCCTCTTCGGACTCTCCTGGAGGACCTCTTGGAGGCCTCTTGGGCCGTCTGGGAGGCCTCTGGGGGGCCTCTTGGGCCGTCTTGGGCCGTCTTGGACTCTCTTGGGCCGTTTTGGAGGCCGTCTTGGACCATCTCGGGCGGACTTGGAGGCCATCTTGGGCCATCTTCGCGATTTTTTGAGGATGTCCCGAGCGAAACGGCCGTTTTTTGGAGGATTTTTTCCGGTCGTTGAGCACGTTTGGGGGCCTTCCGGGTGGCCGGCGGGTTCTGCCGGAGCCCACTGGGGAGTTCTTTTGGAAAAAGAACCAAAACCAAAACCTGAAACATCCAGCACGCCGTGCACCCCTGCAAGCAGGGGGCGGCGGATCTAGTGGCCTTCCGCCCATCCCGCCACCGTGCCTGGGTTGTAGGTCAGAGGCTTCCTGGATGCCGGTGACGATCGCTTGGGAGACCTCTCGGATGCCTCTTTCGGGGGAGCGTAAGACCCGGGTTTGCCAGGACTCGGGTTCGCCAACGTTTTTTGACGACCGCGCCTCGGATTTTGACGAGGAGGAGTTTCGTGGGATGTCTGCAGCGGGAGGCCTCGTCAAAATGCAGGCTCGGCCTCGTCATTTTTTTGACGACCTCGTCGGGGATTCCCGAGTCCCCTGTACCCGGGTCTTACGCCCCTCTGACTCTTGGGGGCGGTTTTGGAGGTGTCTTGGGGCGTCTTGTAGGCCTCTCGGGGCCTCGTTTCGGCCTCTCGGGGCCTCCTGGGCGCACCTCGTGGGCTGGTGGGGGGATCTTGAGGCCATCTTGGGGCGGAGGGCTCAACATATAATTTCGTGTTCCCCATCTTGGGCCCCTCTTTGGGACGTTTTGGAGGCCTCTTGGGCCCCTCTTCGGGGCACTTGGGCCGTTTGGTGCGATCTTGGGCGCCCCTTAAGCCGTCTTAGACGCTATGAGGAACGAGTAGGTGGTAATTCGAAAACAGTATTATACCAACAGTACAAGATCGCCAAGACGGCCCAGAAGGCGCCCAAGAGGGCTCCCGGACGGTCCCTGGGGCCACCCGAGACCTTGCTGCACGTGCAGTGCAGTGCCCGGACAGCGCGCTTTTGGCTTCTCGAAAGGTCCTGCGGGGACCCCCGGGGAGCGCGCGACGGCGCCCAAGAGTGAGTGCCCGGGAGCGCCCAACACTCCGGACTGGGGGCCCCTGAAGACGAACTGCCGAGTTCAGCACAGGGAATTCGAAAGGACTCGAGGACGCTCAGACTCGTGCCTCGGGGCACGGTGGCGGATGTCATGGTCTGGTCTGTACACATGCATGCACATGCACGCACGCGTGCATACCTACCCACCTACCTACCTACCTACCTACCTACCTACCTACCGACCTACCTACCTACCTACCTACCTACCTACCTACCTACCTTCATACAGACAGACAGACAGACAGACAGACAGACAGACAGACAGACAGACAGACAGACAGACAGACAGACAGACAGACAGACATACATACACACACATACACACATACTCACATGCACACATGCACACATACATACATACATGCATGCATGCATGCATGCATGCATGCCCGCACGCGTACACACATACATACATACATACATACATCCATCCATCCATACATACATACATACATACATACATGCATCCATACATCCATACATACATACATGCATACATACATACATACATACATACATACATACACACATAAACACATACACACATACACACATACATGCATACATACATACGTACATACGTACGTACGTACGTACGTACATACATACATGCATACATACATACAGTGAAATGAGCATGCAGTCGTTTTATGTTCGCCGTCTGTTCGACAGGTTTCGTGGTCATGCTGTGTCTCTTAGCAATTTCGTCTTGGGGTACTCTGGGTGTGTCAGATAGCGTCGCCCTTTCTTGGTGGCATTGGACAAGCATGAAATGATAAGTGTGTCCCGACGCGTTGCTTACCAATGGTAGGACACAAATATACAGGACATTGATTTTTGTATGTTGGCCAGCAAAAGGAATGTGGCCAGGTGGAAGTAGGGAGTGTCGGCAGCTCGGGCGCCAGCACAGCTTAGCAGCTAAGCTGTGCTGGCGCCCGAGCGCTCTCTCCTCGGGCCCCAGCGCCAGCCAGAAGCTAAGCCTTAGCTTCTGGCTGGCGCTGGGGCGAGAGGAGAGAGCAGTCGAAGGGGGAGGAGAGGAACGAAGAGGAGACGAGATATGAGATGAGAGGATCGTAAGGGAGACGATGAGGAGGGAAGATGGGAGAGGCTCTTTGTCTGGCCTTCTCGCCAGAGCTGTTTCTTCGCTTGTCGCAAATCGTGCCCTCCCATCTGTTTGGCAGCGGCTTGCTATATGTGTGTTTTCAGGCCTAGTGTCAGCAGCTGCGGTAGTTGCCTATCCAAGTGGTTCGAAGTTCGAGTCGCACTTTCCTGTTCCATTTCCTACTATGCGTTATCCGCCACGTTGAATCACCTGTTTGTTCCGCGACACATGTGTACCTTCTTTCCCAGTGTGGTTTCTCAAGGGTAGGTGAACACGTGTTTCTGAAGCCACACTGACCTTCTGCGGCGAGGAGTGGTGCACAATCGAGAGCGACCCCGGCGTCTTCACTGCTTTAGTTGAGGATGGGCATCTCCTTATTTGTTTTGACATTTCTGTTTCGTGGAGGCATCGTATAAGTGAAGTTGGCTAAAGAGTCGATGAATGCCCTTCGCGGAGAAAGTACGCTTGGTGGCGTATATGATTCATGCCTTTCCGTTGACGCGGCTCCCGCAGGGTTGGCGTTGCGGAGCTTGCATGTTGAAGAAGCATTCAACGTTATGGTGCCATGGTACGATGTAGTTCAGTTCGTGTCCTCTGCTTTGTGTCCTCTCCATTTAATTACATCGATCATTTTCCACCACACTTGTGCATGCATTTCTGCATAGCGGACGTGCATTTCACAGCAACCAGGTCGCATTGATTGTTTCCTTAGCGTAACACATGCAGTCATGATCAATTGTACCATGTGCGCGCATGTACCCGCATGTGCCACTTAAGGCCTCAGCGTGGGCCACATGAGTGTTGCGCGTACACGATGTGCGTCGAAGCTGTTTGCATTCCGTTGCTTGTCCGAGTTGTCATTTTGTGACTAAGCGCGAGAGCATCACAATTCGACGATCGTTTCACTGGTCTCCAAAGGCCAGCATCTACTCGCAGGTGTCGTCTCGTTCGTAATACGGTGGGCCTAAACGAAATCGAGGCGATGTTGAACAATGCGCGTGTGTTCGTGTCAATGGACTGTCTGGAATACGTGTGGTTTCAGTGCACCTCAAACTGGCGTTTGTATAGCTCCTGTGTCTGTTTCTTTTTACCTAACAGCGAAGACTGATAGGTTTCTAGTGGGATCAAAAGAGAGCAGCAGATCACTCCACAGGGGGGTCCGGGCAGGTGTTGGGAGTTGCCGGGCGGCAGTGAGCCGGGCTCGTTTTTCACCAACAGTCACACACTTCGTGCTCTTCGAGTTCCCAGAACTCCATTCCCAGGCCACATTCTCAATACCCGGATGCAACAGTCACACACTTCGTGCTCTTCGAGTTCCCAGAACGCCATTCCCGGGCCACATTTAGAATAACCGGATGCAACAGTCACACACTTCGTGCTCTTCGACTTCCCAGAACTCCATTCCGGGCCACATTTGGATGCCCGGAGCACGCCACTTCGTGCTCTTCGACTTCCCAGAACTCCATTCCCGGGCCACATTTTGGATGCCCGGAGCCAACTGTAGGCCACTTCGTGCTCTTCGAGTTCCCAGAACTCCATTCCCGGGCCACATTTTGAATGCCCGGAGCCAACTGTAGGCCACTTCGTGCTCTTCGAGTTCCCAGAACTCCATTCCCGGGCCACATTTTGAATGCCCGTAGCCAACTGTAGGCAACTTCGTGCTCTTCGACTTCCCAGAACTCCCATTCCTGGGCCACATTTTCAGCAGGGGCAAGAGCACGACGAGGAGGAGGACGAGCAAGACCAGGAGGACGAGGACGAGCAGGAGCAGGACGAGGAGCAGGAGGAGCAGGAGAAGAAGGACGAGCAGGAGGAGGAGGAGGACGAGCAGGAGGAGGAGGACGACCAGGAGGAGGAGGACGACCAGGAAGAGGAGGAGGAGGAGGAGGAGGGGAGGGGGAGGAGTACCAGGAGGAGGAGGAGGAGGAGGAGGAGGAGGAGGAGGAGGAGGAGGAGGAGGAGGAGGAGGAGGAGGAGGAGGAGGAGGAGGTGGAGGAGGGGGGGGAGGAGGAGGAGGAGGAGGAGGAGGAGGAGGAGGAGGAGGAGGAGGAGGAGGAGGAGGAGGAGGAGGAGGAGGAGGCAACAACAGGTGGAGGGAGGACGAGCAAGACGAGGGAGGACGAGACGAGGGACGACAGGAGGAGGTAGGTATGAGGAGGAGGAGGAGGAGGAGGGGTGGGGGGGAGGACTACCAGGAGGAGGAGGAGGAGGAGGGAGGAGGTGGAGGAAGAGTGGAGGAGGGAGGAGGAGGGGAGGAGGTGGAGGACGGAGGAGAGGACGGGGGGGGGGGAGCACCAGGAGGAGGAGTACGAGGAGCACCAGGAGGAGGAGGAGGAGGAGGAGGAGGAGGAGGAGGAGGAGGACGAGGACGAGGAGGAGGAGGAGGGGGGGGGAGAGTACCAGGAGGAGGAGAACGAGGACCACCAGGAGGAGGAGGAGGAGGAGGAGGAGGAGGAGGAGGAGGAGAGAACACCACGAGGAGGAGGAGGATGAGGCGGAGGCGGGGAGACGAGCAGACGGGGCGGACGAGAACGAGGACGAGCAGGAGGATGGAGGAGGAGGAGGAGGGGAGGCGGAGGAGGGCAGGAGATAAGAGCAGGTGGAGGAGTGAGACAGGTGAGGCTGAGGCTGTGAGGCGTCTGCCGTTGCCGCTGCGACTGTCATCGCGATGCTACTACGATGCGAGAACAGGCAGAATTCGACACTGATTTTTTCATAACAGGAAGACTGATAGGTTTCTAGTTGGGATCAAAAGAGAGCAGCAAGATCACTCCACAGGGGGGTCCCTGGAGGTGTTGGGAGTTGCCGGCGGGAGGTGCCGGGCTCGTTTTTCACAACAGTCACACACTTCGTGCTCTTCGATTCCAGAATCATCCCAGGGCCTCATTTGATTACCGGATGCATCTGTCACACACTTCGTGCTCTTCGACCTCTCAGAACTCCACTCCCGGGCTACATTTTGAGTGCCCGGAGCCAACTGTAGGCCACTTCGTGCTCTTCGAGTTCCCAGAACTCCATTCCCGGGCCACATTTTGGATGCCCGGAGCCAACTGTAGGCCACTTCGTGCTCTTCTATTTCCCAGAACTCCATTCCCGGGCCACATTTTGAATGCCCGGAGCCAACTGTAGGCCACTTCGTGCTCTTCGAGTTCCCAGAACTCCATTCCCGGGCCACATTTTGAATGCCCGGAGCCAACTGTAGGCCACTTCGTGCTCTTCGAGTTCCCAGAACTCCATTCCCGGGCCACATTTTGAATGCCCGTAGCCAACTGTAGGCAACTTCGTGCTCTTCGACTTCCCAGAACTCCCATTCCTGGGCCACATTTTCAGCAGGGGCAAGAGCACGACGAGGAGGAGGACGAGCAAGACCAGGAGGACGAGGACGAGCAGGAGCAGGACGAGGAGCTGGAGGAGCAGGAGAAGAAGGACGAGCAGGAGGAGGAGGAGGACGAGCAGGAGGAGGAGGACGACCAGGAGGAGGAGGACGACCAGGAAGAGGAGGAGGAGGAGGAGGAGGAGGGGGAGGGGGAGGAGTACCAGGAGGGGAGGAGGAGGAGGAGGAGGAGGACGAGGAGGAGGAGGAGGAGGAGGACGGACGAGGAGGAGGAGGAGGAGGAGGGGGGGGAGAGTACCAGGAGGAGGAGAACGAGGACCACCAGGAGGAGGAGGAGGAGGAGGAGGAGGAGGAGGAGGAGAGAGGAGGAGAGAACACCGGAGGAGGAGGACGTGCAAGACGAGGAGGACGAGAACGAGACGACAGGAAAGGAGGAGGAGGAGGAGGGGAGGGGGAGGACTAAGGGGAGGAGGAAGAGGAGGAGGAGGAGGAGGAGGAGGAGGAGGAAGAGGAGGAGGAGGAGGAGGAGGAGGAGGAGGAGGAGGAGGAGGAGGGGGGGGGAGAGCACCAGGAGGAGGAGAACGAGGACCACCAGGAGGAGGAGGAGGAGGAGGAGGAGGAGGAGGAGGAGGAGGAGGAGAGAGCACCAGGAGGAGGAGGACGAGCAAGACGAGGAGGACGAGAACGAGGACGAGCAGGAGGGAGGAGGAGGAGGAGGAGGAGGAGGAGGAGGAGGAGGAGCAGGAGAAAGAGGAGGAGGAGGAGGAGGCAGGCTGAGGCTGAGGCTGTGACTGCGACTGCCGTTGCCGCTGCGACTGTCATCGCGAATGCGACTACGACTGCGAGACCAGCAGAATTCGACAACTGGATTTTCATCGGAATCTTAAGGGGAATGCTTTCAGATATGCTTCTACACATCGCTGTTAGGTTGCTTTGCCGGGATAATTTTCTCTGTTTCTTCGCCCAGACGCTCTGCATATTCTGCTATCCGGCCTGGGCTATCACATGCAACTTTTCGCGTTCCTCCCTGCGCGCCCTGCTGCCAGGAGATCGGCGTCAAAGGGGTCTGTCTTCGCATATGCTGTTTGTGCTCTCGCTCCGTGCGTTGATACATCTGGGTCGCCCACAGAGGCACGAAGAAAACCGCCTTCGCGCGTTGCGGTCTGGGCCGCAACGTTGTCCTTCAGGGAGGCGGCGGCGGCTTGAGGGCGCGAAGGCAGCAGCGCGTCGCGCCTCGCGGGGCGCGACCCGTGAGGTTAGGCGAGCCAGAGACGTTCACCTCCAGCTCTCGAGCCCGCCGCGAGCGCCGTCCCGCGCGCCTCGGGGCAGGGTACGGGAGCGTCGGCGCAGGAGAGGTTGTTGGGGGGGGGTGGGGGGCAGAAGAGGGGTGCGAGCCGAGCGCCGAGGAGAGGCGGGCCAGGGGGAGAGAGGGAAGGGCGAGGGAGGGGGGAGGAGTCGAAGAAGAACAACTGTCACAAGCACGAGCTTCTTCCACTGGACGCACGAGTGCTCTTTTACCGGAGCGTCCTTTGGGGGTGCGGGCACAGATGGGTCCCCCCGATGGCTGAAAGCGAAGAGGCAGCAGCGGCCTGCGCGCTTGTGTTTGGCCCCCCCGCGGCCCCCCCAAAAGACGCGCACCAGAGGCCAGTCTTCCCCGACGTTGGCAGGTCTGGGCGGAGTTGGATCGGCGCTGGACGGCGCCTCTGGGCCGCGCTCTTCGGGCGCTAGGAAGGGGGTTTCTGCTCGTGCCGATGTTTCTTATTCGAGTGGCTTGCGCTATGTCACGGACCCCCCAGAACGAGCCTTTCGACGATCTTGGAACATATCTGGTGGGTCATGAGAGCTTCTTGGATGCATCTGAGGGGCTCGTGAAATGCCCTCCTGGAGCCTCTTGGAGGGCTCTTGGGAACATCTTGGGGGCCTTCTGGGCCTTCTTGGGGGCCTCCCGGGGTCTGATTCCAGACGATGGGAGCGGGAGAACAGTGTGCCTGGGGGGGCAAGGAAGTGGTAAGAGGAGGAGACAGCATCTCCTTCGACGTCGCATGTTTGTTCGCGACGCTTGGCATCGCTCGGATTTGCGCATTTTTTCGCGGCGAGGGCCATCGAGGAGCAGATGGGTTCATCTCGGGAAAAAATAGGGGAACGAACAATGACATAAACATAACAACTCGGAGGTCCGCGCGTATTTCTCGGATCGGAGCTGGACCTCCGACTTGTTATGTTTATGTCATTGTTTGTATGTCATTGTTTATGTTCATCTCGGGAAAAAATAAGGGAACAAACAGTGACATAAACAGAACAACTCGGAGGTCCGCGCGGACCTCCGTCCGAGTTTCTCTGTGTATGTCATGTTTCGTTCCCCTCTTTTTTTTGTTTTTTTGTGGAAAAAAAGCGCACGACACCGAGCAAAATGCACGGGGGAGGGACCTGCCGAGCGACAGCGAGGACGTGGGGCCCCCCCAGGGATCTCATGGCCTCGCTTCCTTTCGGGCAGGAGGAGGAGGAGGAGGAGGAGGAGGAGGAGGAGGAGGAGGAGGAGGAGGAGGAGGGGGAGGCAGTTGTTTTTCCCCGTCCCGAGCGGGTCTTCCCGCTTCGGGGCCGGGGGTCATTCGGCCACGCGCAGAGGAGTGTAGGGGGAGGGGGGGCGGCTTCTCAGAAGCACCCCTGCCTCTTAGAAGGCGCGGGCCCTGTCGCCTGCCTGAAGATGTAGGGCCTGCGCCCTCTGAAAAGCAGCCTCCTTCCAAGACTCCCCCCACCCCTTGGTGCGCACCGCCGAGTCGTGGCCTCCGGAGGCCGAGGGGCGTGGAGCAGGTTGCCGTCGCCACGTCTTTTCTTGTTGTGCGACGCTCTCTCTCTCGAGGGGAGGAGGAGTTCGGTGGCAAATCGTGGGGGCCTGGTGTAGCCTCGTGATTTCGTCTTTAGCGTCGATGAGCATCTGGGAGTCGATGAGATAGCGCCGATTTAGCGTCGGTTAGCGTCGATTAGCGTCGCTAAAGCGTCGGTTGGCGTCGATTTACTGTCGACTAGCGTCGATTCGCAAGAGCCGACAAGATGGTATGGGAGACTCCCATGGGTTGCCACCGAAGAGGGAAGAGAGGGAGAGGGCAAAGCTTGATGCGCTCGCGCCATATCTGACAACTTACCCCTCTCACCCATCCCTCCCACTGCGATGCTTTTTCTCTATATCCGCCGACGCGTGTCATAGCGGACCTGGAGCTCCAGAGTGAAACCCTCTCGTGTTATGCGCAATCGCAAAAATGGATCTGCGTACTTTGGAGGAGGAGGAGGAGGAGGAGGTGGTGGATGAGAATGAGGAAAGGCATGAGGAAAAGGAGGAAGTAAAGGAAGGAGGAGAACGAGGACGAGCCGCAGCAGCAGCAGGAGCAGGAGCAGGAGCTTGAGTGGAAGGAGCGGGAGGAGCAGGAGGATCAGGAGAAGGCGGAGGAGGAGAAATGAGAGGCGCGACAACGATGACAAATTACTTGGATTCAGCGAAGTGGCCCGTGCTGAGGCGAGAGTGCCTTTCTGAACGACGGGAGCAAAGCGGCGATCCGAAAATGAGGCCCACGTTGCAGCGGGAGCACCATTTTGAAACACTAACAGCGAGCTGATTGCAAAACACCATAAGAGAAACATGTTCGCACTCCTGTGTGCAAGATATCCATAGCGAGGAGAGGGCCGAACACCTGCCGGACAGAGTCAGGGGAGAGAGGAGAGCAGTAGTCACACGGTGCAGGTGTGGAAGAGGGGGGAGGGGAAGGGGCACGACGAGAGGAAGCGGAAAGAGTCGGTGGTTGGGCCGTGGAGCCGCAGAGGTCCAGTTCGAGGAGATCTACAGCCTCGGGCCCGAGGCCCTGGGGGGGGGCGCTCCAGTGCCGCTCTAAGCTGCGCTCGGCAGGGCTTCCAGGGCGTCTTGGGTGTTCACCTGCGCCACCCTCGTCCTCGTCGCCCCCCTCCTCCTCCTCCTCCTCCTCCTCCTCCTCCTCCTCCTCCTCCCTCCTCCTCCTCCTCCTCCTCCTCCTCCTCCTCCTCCTCCTCTCCTCCTCCTCCTCCTCCTCCTCCTCCTCCTCCTCCTCCTCCTCCTCCTCCTCCTCCTCCTCCTCCTCGCACGTGCACGCCACCAGGGCCCCCCGGGGCCGCATGCGCGCGCACGCCTTCCGCTCGCCACGCGCCGCCAGGTTCAGACGCTAGCTGCAGTCGGACCGAGGTACAAGATCGAGGTCGGCTCGGGGAGGGTACCCCAGTGTTCTTCGTGTCTGTTTGATGTGCTTGGACGTCTGGGCAGGTTACCCTTGGATGTGTTGTTAGTTCTGGCCGACGGGGGGTCTCGTGTCCTTGAGGGACGTTCTTCTGGCCCAGGTCCGACAGTAGCTCTTACCGGTGCATGCTCGCACTCTGCCCCCCTGGCTGGCTGACAGCGCCTCGATCTGTGCCTTCCCATGCTGCCCATCGTAGGGGGCCACATGCGAACCCTACCCCTACCCCCCACGATTTCTGAGGGGGAGGGGGGGGTCCACTTCGTTCTTGAGCTCTCGAGCGAAGTGAACCCCACCCTCCCCCTCAGAAGTCGTGGGGGGTAGGGGTAGGGTTCGCATGTGGCCACCTACATCGACAACAGCACGCAGTCGGCGCTGCTGCAGGAGTTGGCTGCGGCGCACATCGCGTGCGGAAGAGCGGAATGCCGTGCGGCTGCACTCCGAGCCGTGCGTGCTGCACTCCTGCAAGAAGGCTCTCCCGAGGGGCGCGGCCCGTGCTCTTCGCTCTCGCCGGGTCGCAGGGCTCGGAGCTGCGCTGAAGTCGGGCCTGTCTCTCTACAGGAGGAATATTCAGAAATAGTCAAAAAAATAGTCGGGGGACAATGTTTTGACTATTTTTGGGCATGTTTGGAATATTTTTGGGAGACGACGCGGGCGCGCAAGCGCTGCGCAGCGTGTCTTCGAGAGCTGCAGGTCCCGCTGGGGCGCGGCGCGTGCGGCGGGATCGGAGAGTGTGGGAGGCCGCACGCCGGCGATGGGAGTGTGACCTCTCGTCTCGCGACCCAGGGTCTCCCCCTTACAGTGGGGGCCCCTGCCAAGAAACACCCTGCTTGCCTCCAGGGTGCCCTGGGTTTCTTGGGTTTCGGTGGTTTTGCTATGGAGAGCGTGACGTTCCCACACCAAGAATCAATGGACATCCGGGGATCTCAGGGTTGAGTTTCTTGTGGAAGGTTTCTTGTGGACTGGTCTCCCCCTGCGGTTGCGCGGCCGCTCGGCGGCGGCGCGTGCTTCTGCCTCGCCAAGTCGTCCGAGGCCGGAGCCGCGTGCGCGCACACGCCTTCCGCTCGCAACGCGCCGCCAGGTTCAGTCCCGACGGAGCGTCTCATGTTCTTGAGGGACGTTCTTCTGGCCCAGGTCCGACTGCATGCCAGCACGGAACTGTATGTTATGGTATGGAGGGAGAGTGGGAGTGGGCGGGAACCGCTGACTCGTGAGAGCTGGTTTGCGCGAATCCCACTCCGTCTCCTCTCCCCCGTCCCCAGTACCCCTCTCAGTGCTCCTCTCCCTGCTGATCCCACCTTCCCGCTGCCGCCTCCTACTCCTGGTCCTCCTCGCCTTTTCCGCAGCTGCTTCTGCCAAATTTTTTCTCTCGGTGGGGGGGCGGGGCTGGCTCATCTTCCAGGCAGGAAGGGATGCCGCCCCACCGCGGCTCGCTTCTCAAACGGCACAACCCGGGCGCGACGCCTCGATGTCGCAGCATCGACGGGCGGGCATTCACGTTGGGCGTGGTGGGTGGCCCTATCTCCTCCTCCTCGTCGTCCTCCTCCTCCTCCTCCTGCCCCCCCCTCTCCCGTCTCAAGCACGGTTGGCCCAAGGCATCGTACCCGTTTGGGCTCGAGCTAGCCATGGGGTGCCCAGCCCATTGCCTTCGCGTGGCGCTTGAGGGGCTCCCAGCACATCATCTTCCATAATGCTGTTCGCAGCTGTTGGAGGTTGTTGGCGTGGGATGGCAAGAATGGGCGAACTCAAGTATAGTGCACAGCAGGGGTTTTGGTGTCGTGCATTCTGGTGTACGTTCAAGTGCTGTCTTTTTGGACCGCACTTGTTGTATCTCAGGTTGCTCTGCCACATATGTCCAATTCGCTTGTTCTGCTTGTGTCAGCAAGTAAGCAGTGGTAGCATGCACTGTGGCGGCCAGGCGGGGTCACGTCAGCTTCAGTGCAGGTATCTCCCAGTGCCGCAAGGGGAGTGTACTCCTACAGTCTGTTCCGCGTCCAGCAGGGGCCTCACATCATCCGCTTCAGTGCCGGCATCTCCCATGTCCGCTTGGGGAGGGTAGTGCATTTTGTTGTTGGTGGTGTTCTGTATTTGGTCTGAGCTGTTTTTTGTCCCCCCTCTGTGCTTGGTCAAGTGGTTTGCATACTTTGCCCAGGTCAAAAGGCGAACGTCCCGCATAGTGTCGTGGCGCCAATATTAATTCAGGTTTTATTGAACCAGTTTCAACATGGGGTTTCGCATGTGGCCGTCATTTGTGCATTTGTGCAACAGCTGAGGGACATCCTGTTGCTCATGAAACACTTCGTGAAGGTCGTTGCGCGTTAGGTTATATTTTGCTCAGGCAAGTACTGGTGGAAGTGTTTGCACGTGTGCTTTCGCTGATGGACATAACTTTGGTTTAGTCTGGTGATTCAGCCATAACAATAATTTGCGAAGGCGTTTGTGGCTACTTTGGCTGATGGACATACCTTTGGTTTGGGTGAGTCATCGTGCTATCAATACCTTGTGAAGGCGTTGGCTGCAAATTAAGCGTGTCTCACGTGCGTTGTGCGCCATGTTCTGGTTCGTCTCCTTCCCCATCCTTATCCTCGCGTTGCTGGAGAAGCTTTGGGGGAGGCCAGGTAGGATGACTTAGTCATCTGACATTCCCATTTCCATTCCCCCCCCCCTCTCCCGACCCGCGGGGGGGGCGACGCCGCGCACGCCGGGGCTTCGCGGCAGGGTGGCCACGAAATAAGCGGCGAAAGCCCGAGCTCCTCCCGTGCCCGGACACGGAGTTCGAACCCTGCGGCACAAGATAGCTCCTCTTCCTGATCCTCCTCCTGCTCCTCGTCCTCCTCCTCCTCCTCCTCCTCCTCCTCCTCCTCTTCCTCCTCTTTCTCCCTGGACCCCTAAAAATCAAGAGTGTCGAGGATGCGGCAGTGGGGGGGGGGCATGGGTGGACAGCAGCACTACGAACCCCCAGACCACCATCTTGAAATCGGCGCGACAGCCCGAGCTCCTCCCGCGCCCGGGCACGGAGTTCGCACCCTGCGGCACAAGATACAGTCGAGGCTGATTCGTAGGTCGACCCTGTCGAATCAAGGGTGCCCTCGTGTCCTGTGCTTCGCGACGCGTGCCCTCCTGCATTCCTGCGGTGGCCCTCGGAGGGGTCTCGTGTCGTGTGTCCTCTCGCGTGTCTTCTCCAATCAACCCCGACTGTACCCCCCCGGACCCCCAAGCATCAATCATACCGAGGATGCGGCAGCAGAGGAGGCGTGTGTGGGCAGCAGCATTTGAGCCCCCAAACCACCACCCATGCTGCAAAACAACACGGATTTCGGGGGCGGGGGGGATGATGAACATCCCCCTCGTGTGAAGGTTTGAGTATTTTCTATATGTGTTGTCCCTCCGGGTGGGACGATCAGAGGACCTCCTTCCCCTTGTCCCCCCCCCCGCCTCGTCTTCCATGCCTTCGTCATCGGCTTCTTTTGGACCAGTTTCTTCATCCCTGCCTTTCCTGCTCCCTTTGGCACCCTCTTCTTTTCCTCCCTCCTCTTCCTCCTCTGCATGCCTCCTCGTCGTGCTCCATCCCCCTGTTCCATCCTCCCGTTCCATCATTTGCATCCTCCCTTCTGCTCCTGATCAATCGTTTCCTCTTTGTCTCCGCGTGTCTTCTTCGTCCTCATCCTTTATTTTGCCACGCTCTCCTCATTCTGCTCTTCTTCTTTTTGATGCTGTCGCTTAGTCCTCTGTTCCGGCCTCCCCCCATCCTTCTCCTCCCTCATGTTCGTACTCCCCTCCTGCCTCCATGTCCTGTTCATTCCCCCTTTACTTCTTCCGTCTCATCCTCCCTTGCTTCCTCCCTCCCCGCCTCTTCCCTGCTTCCTTGACTTCCTGTACCTCTTTCCTTGCCCCCCACTTCAAACGATCCTCCTCCTTCCTTCCCCTCCACTTTAGTATCCCCTCTCCCTCTCCCCCCTCCTCCTCGCCCTTTTCCTTCGCCAAACTTTCACCTCTGTACTGAAGGCGGAAGGCCCTTCTTCTGCTCCGGGAGCAATTCGTGAGCGACGACAGGCTTCAAGGGCTTCAGCATTGCGTTACTTTTCTCACAAATTCCCCATTCTGCCTCAACTCTCTTCTCCGCCGCCCTACTCTTATCCCTCGTGGGTACCTTCGTGTCCTGTGTCTCGCGACCCATGCCTCCTGCAGTGCTGTGGCAACGTGGCCCTCGGAAAGGGTCTTGTGTCCTCTCGCGTGCCCTCTCAAATCAAGTCCGACTGTAGGTGGCAGTCGCCAACTGGCGATTGGACCGTGCCGCAGCATTCGGGGGCACACGCGGAGCTGGAAAGACCCAGCTCGTTTTTTTTGGCGCGCTCGGCGCGTTGACGGCGTCATCCGCGCGAGGCGTTCATCAACCTCGACATCGACAAGATCTATGGCCTCGTTTTCCTCTTCAAATGGACGTCTGCATCTCTCGCTCTCTCTCTCTCTCACTGATAAGGAGGATTTTCCCTACCTCTCTCTTTCTCTCTCTCCCTCTCTCTCTCTCTCTTTTTTTTTTTCTCTCTCTCTCTCTCTCTAGCTGTGTTAATACCATGCTGTGCCTATACACAGGCAGTTGATCTGGTCGGACTTCCGGTCCGTGGCTGGAGCCCCAGAAAGTCCCAAGACGGCCGCCAAGGGGCCCCAGGAGGCTTCCGGAAGCCTCGAAAGCCCCCCACGACAGCCCAAGCGGCCCCAAGGAGAAGGCTCGAGATGTGCCCAAGATGGTCCACAGAAGGGCACAGAGGCCTTCCAGAGACCCCAAGAGAGAGAGCTCTGAGAAGCGTCCCAAAAAGAGCCCCCAGAGGCAAACCTCACAAATCCTTGTTTGGGTTTTTGAAGGATTTTGACGCTTTTCGCTTTTTCGGCCTGCCGACGCTTCTCGACGGCCCAAAGGCCCCCAAGACCGCCCCAAGGAGGCACAAGAGGCCCCCAAGACGGCCCCAGGACGGCCCAAGATGGCGTCAAGATGGCCTAAGAGGCGCCCAACACAACCGCCTCCACACATGGTCCATGTATCTACCTTGGCGCACGTCCGCGGTAGCAACGTAATTGCGAAACTTCATAGACCTGCTTCCTCTTGTAGATGAGCAAGTACGATACAACTTAGCCCACTGTGTCACACAGTGGCCATCATGCAAATTGAACGACTTCACGACCTGCGTCAAACACTCAAGGCCGTGGGAAATGCAAAATTGAACGACTTCACGACCTGCGTCAAACACTCAAGGCCGTGGGAAATGTCATGGTGAAATATGCTATCGTCCCGAGCAGATGGCTGCACAGAACTCGAAAAATTTCCTCTTGGCGGTCTGCTTGGAACACTTCATGCACTCGAGCTCCTGGCCAACTCGTGCTTGTCGGAAAGGAAGAAGGACGTGGCATCGGTTGCCTGGTGTCTCGGTACGTTTGTTGTGTTCCACGATCAATTGGTTATAATCATCTGGCGTTCGCTTCTGGCCGCATTGATGTGGCCCTGCTGGCAGAACTCAAGGTGTGCAAAGTAGGCGAGGCCACGAACTGAAGCGACCAATCCCCGCAGTGGTGAGCCCGCACTGGATGCAGTACAAGTGCGGGTCTTGGTCGCGCCTGGCTCCAGTCAGCGGCCCAAGCACATGATAGCCTTGCTGTCGGGCCTCTCGGTTGTGGAGAAGCCGTTTCTGTTCATCAGTGAGAGCTCGTCCTTGTAAGCCTTGGAACTCTCGCTCCTCCTCTGGCGTCCAGGTCACCACGTTGCGTAGCTTCTGGACAGATACGACATTCCTGGTGTGGGTGCCTCTCTCCGCGAGCGCTGCCACAGATTGCATGGCCCGTGTAGAAAGATCACTATCTCGAACAGTCTTGGCGATATTTTCCTGGAGACGTGGAACGTTCCAGATCGGCTTCGGGGGCGAGCACCAATCAGGACGGACGTCTAGGCTGCCTTTGCGATCTGTGGAGGCGAGGGCCAAGGCATAGATCACCTTCATCGTGTGCTGGTGGGCCAAGAAGGCCGCTCGACATTTGAACCCTGGAGCTTTCCGAAGTCCCAGAGGTATCAGAGCGCTTATCTCGGCGTAGGTCTCGCGTGGGGCCAGTTTGCACTTGCACAGTTGAGCCATTCTCGTTGCTGCAGTGCTGAAGTATCTGGCCACGCGCACAATCTTCGCATCACTGGCACTCTCCTGCGGAGTGACGAGAGGGAGGCCAGTTACAATAGTGAAGCCGATGGCAAGCTCAACCCAGGATACAGACATCGGAGCTCGCACTGTGTCGTCTGCTTCCCATTTCAGTTGTGAAAAATACCAGACCACCGCTGGGAATAGAGATTGCTGGTAGTACCAAGCTCGAATAGTGACCGTCTCGGGTAGGATCGGCTTGAACTTCCACTCGTGTATATTCGGCTGGATTGGATCCCATTGGTAACCTGGAAAGGCAGCCTTCGGGGACCAGTTCGTCGGGTTCGTGATGGATTGATCTAGGGCCAGACCAGTCGATGTCACCTGGGGCCTCGCGCTCGATGAAGAGCTGGGCCCCCAAGGAGCGGTTGCTGTTTGGTCTGCTTCTGGAGGTGCTTTGCATACTAGTCGGCGCCGTCGCAGAGTTGATGGGGCCGAAGATGCTGACTGAGGTGGTGGCGAGGATGCTCGTCTTGGCGGTGGCTGGGGTTGCTCGTTGTCCGAGTCCATGCCCAGATGCGCCCACGGATCCTCTTCATTATCCTCGTCAGGTTGCACAAGTTGTTGACCATCAAGTTCGGCTTGCTCCATAGCTTGAGCCTGCTCGCACCTGGCATGATGTGAATCCCTTCCCATCTCTTTCAGCTCCTTGGCTCGGTGCATGAGAATGACCGTCGCTGTGTGCTGGAGGAGGTAACATAACTTCTGTTCTTGTCGATGTTGTTGCCGAATCGCATCTGGTAGGCCGTGAGACCTCGCCGCGCGTACAGCTCCAGCATCAGCTTGATTGTTCAGCCCCCACAGGTGGCGTTCATCTTCTGGAATGTCTCGCTCACGTCGGTGAGCTTTGACCTTCTGAATCCGAAATAGCTCTCGTCCTTTGGCATTGAGTCCAGTCTCGATGGCCTGCCAGAGGTCGGTATGCTGCTTGGTGTGCAATGTTTCTCCTCGAAGAAGTGCAGAAACATTGCGAACGCAATAACTGCTGTCAGTCAAGTAGATCTGTCTGCCCCAGCTCCACGCCACGAAGTGGCGGAGTGCTGCGACCTCGGCGCGCTGAGCGCCTTGGGCCACACTGCGTAGGGGTACTTCAACGTTGCAAGGATGCCCCCCTGCCGTAGCATAGTGAATGCCCCGACCTGCGGAGGCGCAAGTCGGACGCCTGGCCGGGACATGACCCGTCACCTGCTACCACAGTGAAACCGTCGATCTTGGTGAGGATACCGTCTTCATCTTCTCCCACTTCGTACTCGCCGTCAGCGCGATGTGGCGGTGCACGTAGAGGGGGATCATCTGGAAGTAGCTCGCATGCAAATGCGTCATATTCTGGCTTGTCTGGAAGTTGACCACAACACAAAAGGCACGTCGGTAGCGCAAGAAGTTCTTCTCGCGTGTAGCTGTCCAGGAGCGCTCTTCGTTGTGGTTCCCACCTGGGGCAGTCCAATATGATGTGCTGCATGGTCTCGTCGGGGGCAAGGCAGAACGGGCACTTCATGTGGGCTGGATTCTTAGTGATATAATGCAGTCTGTGTCCAGTGATGGTGCCACCTTGTAGATAAGCACGCAAGAAAGGAACCTGCTTGGTAGTCAATTTGGGTACTGGAATATCCGAGGATCCAAGTAGTAGCGGTGGCTGCTCCTTCGGCTCATCATCTACGCCCTCATCGTCAGGCTTGTTGGTGCGGTCAGCCTTGCGCAAGATGGGCGCGGTCACGTGGTAATTCAGGCCAGCAGAGCAGCCCTTCATATCTTTGCGTTCTTGCAACTGGGGGTCGGATCGCCGCACGAAACGTCGAATATCCTCTCTCAGTATATGCTGCCACCAGCCCGTGGGGTGCGCGGTGAGGTAAACTCTTTGATGATTTGCCCTCTCGAAGTAGTCGAAGGCTGGCCATGTCCATTGCAGGTCTTTCAAGACTGAGCGGATTCTGTTGATTGGCCCAGTGTCGCTATCCTTCACATTACATGTAACTCGATGCTGCAAAATATCCCAACACTGCCTCGCACGTCGTAGTAGTCGTGGTGCACTCGGGCTGGAAAAGAGCCGTCTTGCAATCACCAGCGGTTGGGCAGTGGCAATCTGCACAGGGTCAAGCAGGTGACCTCGAGTAACAAGAGTTAGAGTCATGGCTGGGGAATGATACGCTCTCCCCCTTCGCCACATACTTTTTATCACCGCCGATCTGAAGTTGAGATGATTGTGTTTCGGCAGTCGTCGGTATTCCATCCCTGGCGCAAGACGTGGCAAGGCCGCAGTGGCCAAGAGACGCTGCTTTCCCTGAAGTCCAAGTGGGGCTGCTCCAGTGCGTTGTGTCACACGATATGCTGAAGTGCACCGTCGGCGTCTCTCGACCTGCGGGCACATGCCCAGCGTGCAAATCTCTCCTCCCACAAGAGTAAAATTGCGTACAACCGATGCTTGGTCATGTCCTTGAGCGTGGAGATGGCTCCGAGGCCCCCTTTCTGCCTTGATCGATGTGGCAACGCGTTTGGTTTTGTCAACATTGGTTTGTGTACCTGAATGTCGATCAAAGTCTACTGAAATGGTCGTTGCGTTGGCGGTCCGAATGGCATGATTGGGTCCTTCTGCTCTGAAATTTCCATCATCAATAAAGGACGCAACTTGCACTTCCGCTTCCTTCTCCAGGGCGTAACTCCATATCGACATCAAAGCGAGTGCTTGCTGCAAGGACCAGGAGTCGCCTTGAATTAAACCGTTGCTGCGCTTGGTTTCAGGGCCTACTGCACGTGCTACCTTCCACCTCGCTCGGAGGTCCCCATAGAAGATGGTGGGCGCATGCATGACCCCGTCTGGGCAGCCCAGCGCTTTCATCAGCCTGTTGCCGATCTCGTACTCGAGAAGGTCGAAGAATTTTCGGCGGTCCGCTGAACATCCTGAGGTCGGGGTGCCTGCGATGTGGGCGTACTCTATGTCCAGCGCCAACTCCCAAGATACAGCTTGGTAGTGGTACCCTTTCCTCGCCCCAGTAGCGCCGTCATGAAGCCAGAGTCCGCGCCAGGGGGCCATTTGGGTGAATCTGTCGCCTGTGACGGCAGTGTAGATTGGGCTCAAATTGGTGATAGGCCTCGTGTCTGAAATAGATGCTGTCCACACGTTGTCTGGCTCTATCTCCGCGGCAAGGTCAGCCTCCTGCTCCAATTTCGGGAGGCAGCTCGTTATTCCAAGGGTCATCGCACGTGGCCAACGTAACCAAGCATCCTCCACCCCCTTGCAGAGGGCGGCGAAGAGGTCACATATGCAGGGTGGCAAGAGGCGAAGCTCGGCAACTCTCCATCCGTCAGCAGCAGCAGCACGATGTACATTCATTTTGCAGAATTGTTGGTGAAGTCGTTGGCCTGTGATGTCCTCGATCTCGCAAGGATGTTGCTTTACGTACTTGCCAAAACGAGCCTCCAACTTGTTCCACGTCTTAAGCTCACCCTTGTTGAAAATCTTGCTCCAAACAAGATCAATCTGTTGTAGCATTTCCGTTCTGCGTGTGTGAATCCGTGCAGGGTCTGCATGTCCACGTACTGCATGAATAGTCTGATATTGGCGCTGTTTGATCCAAGCATAGACCTCACGGCCTCCTGAGTAGCGTAAAGATTCTCTCAAGGTCTTGCGCCAGCTATCAATCCTCGCTAACTTGCGCTCCTTGACGTGCTTGCTGTGCTTTTTCTCCAGGCCTGTAGTCCATTCCCCAATCTGGGCTGAACACGGCAGTCCAACAGGTAGAACAGCTGGAGGTAGATGTAGTTCACGTTGAAGTGGTCCTCGTATTTTACGCCACAGCGCCTGGGACCGCAAAGTTACTTGAAAGCTGGGATGTGTGGCACCACGATGCAATTGCAGTGCAAGCTCGGCAAGACGGCTGGTGAGGTTCTCCAAGCGTCGTAAGATAGTCGCTGTGGGTCCCTCTTTTAGCTTGTCTCGCCCCGCAGGTGGTGCCGTACTCTCCCAGGTTGTGAGTTCAGGCTCTTGGCTTCGACCATGATACGCAGCTCCAAAAGTAATACCGGTGTGGTCAAGCCTCTTCTCAAGATAAAGTTCTCCAATCTTTCCGACAAGGGCCCAAGCATCTTCAGCTCGTTCGTCTACAAGCGCTTGCTCGAAATATTCATAGTGTACTTCTATGCATTGTCGTCCAAGGGCATCGCTCTCTTCGGCACTGATTTTGATGACGGAGTCAACTGGATAGGCTCGTGGGATCCTGATGCTGTCGAATGTATTCGTCAGCTGCACAACGTTCAGCACCATCTCGAGCCCTACTCTGAGTACCTCAATAGTTCTGGTCCCCCGGACTACAGGGGCCCCCCGGCTTTCAAGGGCCCCTCCCCCGGACTACAAGGGCCCCCCCCCCGGACTACAGGGACCCCCCCCGGACTACCAGGACCCCCCCCCGGACTACAAGGGCCCCCCCCCCGGATTACAGGAACCCACCCCCGGACTACAATGACCCGGAAGCAAGGCGGTCGTCGAGCGGGACGTCGCCCCGCGAAGATCACACGCCCCTCCCCCCCCCCCCCCGGGCTACAGGGACCCCCCCCCGGACTTCAAGGGCCCCCCCCCCCGGACTACAAGGGCCCCCCCCGGACTACAAGGGCCCCCAAAAAACCCACCCCGGACTACAGGGGCCCAACCCCCGGACTACAGGGGCCGCCCCCGGACTATTGCGCACCCCAGAACTATTGAGGTACTCAGAGTAAGTGACTTTTGATACCAAGGTCGCGGCGTAGTCGGAACGTCTTGATCGCATCCCTGGCCGCCGTATTGACAATAACTAGGCCTGGACGACTCACATTCGTTCCAGGTGCAAATTTGTCCCAAGTAGGGTCCACTCCGCATGTCGGTTCGGCTCCATACACAGCTCCCGCGTCGTGCCAGCGGCCCGTGGCAAGAATAGCAGCCAATGTTGAAGAATGCCCCGTGGTGGTATTCGCGTCCATGCAGATGACCACGGCTTGGTCGCCTAGGCTCTCGGCATCCTCGAAAGTGTAGTGCAGGTTCCGATCATTTCGGGTCCTGATCACGTTGTCGTGGCCGGCCTCGTTGTAGAGATTGACGAAGTGGATGGGACGTGAGCCAAAGAGCGCAACTACTCGCAACCAGCGGGTCGTTGCAAACATCTCCTTGGCAGCCCCATACTTACGCCCGCCTGGAAGCGTGACCAGCGATCGTTTGGCAATAGTAGCAACACCGCCTTGTTGTGTACGGTGATATTTATCTCCAAGACATTTCTGGGCTTTGAGCGGGTGTCCGAAAGTGGCTTCATATCCATGTGCCTGGTACGCCTTCGAGCAACCCATCTGTTGTTTGTAATCTAATCGGGTCTCTTGCAATAGAAGAAGGTCAGCGTCCATGGTGTCCATACGGCCCACAAACGAATTCCAGGATGTAACATTTGCTGATTAAATTGTGGCCAAAACTGGGATCTCTCCCTCTGCCGCCGCCGTTGGGGGTGGCGGCTGCTTGCCTCGCATACGTCGCGAAGCCATCATTGTTCCACCTTCATTTCCAAGGACGTCTTGAGCTTCTTCGTGAACTCCTCAAGCTCGGCCTTCCGTTTACGTTCTTCGTCAGTGACCCGAGTAGCTGTCGACGGCGAGGACGGTGTAGCGGTAGTAGCTGGACCAATCATCATGTCCAGACACCGCGCTAGTCCTTGACCTTGGAGCTGCAGCTGTGATATTATTGCTGAGTTGTGGCTTCCAACTGCGGCTCCAATAGCAGATGTTAGAAATTCACGAAATTCTGAAGAAAGCCCTGCACCCGCTTCTGGCTGTTGAGCTTGCGGTTGTGCTCGAGGTGGCATTTGTACATTTTGGGCCTGTGCAGTCGGATTCGGTCGAGTCAACTGCGCAGCAATACTCTTTCGAACTGTCGCTGATGGCTTCGGTGTAGATGTAGTCGCACTCGTAGAATATTGCGTGACAAGCTCGGCCCACGTATGAACTGTGGCAGGAGCTTCGGTAGTTTTCTCAACTTTTGGATTTATCGTAGCTTGACATCCTCCAATAGATATATCACGACTGGCTGGGGCTGATTCAGCTCGCACACGTACCACTGGGACGCGTCGCTTGCCATTGCCACGTTGTCGTACACTCACAAATTCAGATTGCCAGCCCAGCTGCGTCTTGAGCTGATCACACAATGATTTTCCGTCGATTAAAGCGGGCAAGGGGGAGATCTCATAGATCGTGGCCGCTGGAGGGGCTCTTTGCTGGAGCGCCTGCCATGCTGATGCCACATTTTGCTTTTTGACACGAAGAAAGAGATTGAGCGACTTGAAGTGATAGCCAAGCCCACGCACGCCTTCCAGGGAGGGAGTCGACTCGATCGCCTCGGCAATGGTTTTGCCGCGCTGGAAGGGTACAAACTCCTCATCCTGTTTTTCCTGCTTGAGTACTGCTCCGTCACTGCCAATGCTGGATCTCTGAAAGAAGACACCATCAGGGCCTGACACTTCGCGAAGCTGCTGAACTCGATTTGCTGGTATACGAAATAAAGCTGATAATACACGGCGGCCTGCATCATCTTCATTGAACATCCGTCCATTGTAACAGATAATCTCCAGGTCAGTGGGGGCAAGTTTGGTCTTGACGATGTTGGCCATCTCAGCGTCGAGGACGCGCCAGGGCGGCAACTCATTGAACTTCTTACGTGGGCCTCCCCCGCCTGCTTCAGCTCGCTTGTCACGAGCCGCTGTTGCTTGACGATGAAGACGCAATAGCTCCTTAAAAAGTTTTTCTGATGAGTGCTCCTCCAGCACAGCCACAGACATAAGAACTTCTGACTGGCATTCGATCTTGGTGGGAACACGCGTAGGTTTGATGGCCGTGCCCTGCTCGCCAACGCGCTGCCACACGAATAGCTTGCGTAGTTCACGGCGGCCGTCTGGATGAACCAACGGTACGCTCAGTAGGGAGATGCGGTCCGTCAGTCCACGTTGTGCACACTGAAGAACGAGATCTTTGGGTAGGCTATCTGGCGGTTGTGCGAGAACAAACCCAAATGGGTCGCTCGAGGGCGCCCTGTTCCAGAAGTCCTTATCTGCAAGTAGCTGTGACAACTCACTGACGGTAACCAGGTGGATCCGTTTCATGTCATCATACTGTTGAGGTAGTCCGCGCGTAGTGGGCAAGGACCAGTCCGCATCATCAAGCTTGGTAGTCGTCTGCCAGCTCGGTGGAATAGTAGCCGTGGTAGTCTTATTCTTCTTGAGCCTCTTCTTCTTGGGCTCCTTGTCCGTTGCTGGAGGTGTTGAACCGATCGGCCTCTCCTTCAACCACTTCGTGATCTCTGGATAGATTTTGTCCGCCTCCATTCGTGAAACTTCTGCCATTCGCTCCTTGCTCACGTTCCTGAGGTGGTCGTAAGTCTTCTGAGCCTGTGGCATACCCTTGATCTCGAGCACCGTCGTAAATCGAGATGCCATCATTGCAGGAGTATTGGCCAACTTCGCCAATCTCTTGCGCAGCGCAACCTTTGCTCCACGGTCAGGTCCGTTGCCGTGAAGCGCATGTTAAAGTCTGTTCCATGCTTGGTGGGTTATCAACCACCTGTATCCCAATGAATATTCCCGATCACCAGGAAAGACGAAGCCCCAACAACATCCTTCCTCAAAATTGATATCAATATTCTGAACAAACATGTGAACGTACTTCGCAACGTCGTCGGGAGCGCCGTGCACCACTGCAGGGTCACCCTCCCACTTCGCTGTCATGACACCCGAGAGCTCGAAGTTGGAGCCCAGAAGGTTGCACGTCTCGGTGGAGCAGGTCCCAGAGCTCATGGTCAAGCCCCACAGGTCATACTCCACTGTGTCACCCAACACAACCGCCTCCTTTCGCCACGCGCGAATCTTCGCCTCCACGCCAGAGTCACCTAACGAACCAAGGGTTCGACGGCGCAGCGTAGCACGCCGTAGAGAAATTGTGTATACATATGTATCGGAGGTGAGGGGGTGAGATCGAAGTGGAACGGAGAGCCCTCCTACCGGGAAATCGGTCTCGGTTTCGTGTTCGCGCGTGCTGTGCGTGCGGGCGAGGCGAAGCTGCGTGGGCGGGCGAAAAATAAGTCTCCTGTAGCTGAGGCGCGGCAGGACCAAAAGTCTCCGTCCCGGCATCTGGTGCCCCGCGGTGTTCCGCCGGTGTCCTGCTCGGGGGCCGGAGGCGCGCGTTGTCCCGCCGGAGTCCCGCCGGTGTCCCGTCGGTGTCCCGATGATGATGATGATGATGATGATGATGATGATGATGATGATGATGATGATGATGATGATGATAATGATGATGATGATGATGTTGACGATGATGATGATGATGATGATGATGATGGTGGTGGGGTGATGACGATGGTGTCCCGATGATGATGATGATGATGATGATGATGATGATAATGATATTGATGATGTTGACGATGTTGATGATGATTATGATGATGATGATGATGATGATGGCGATGGTGGTGATGATGATGGTGCCCCGATGATGATGATGATGATGATGATGATGCTGATGATGATGTTGCTGATGATGATGATGGTGCCCCGATGACTATGATAATGATGATGATGTTGATGATCCTGATTATGTTGATGATGATCAGATGATTCGATGATGATGAAGATGATGATGATGATGGTGGTGTCCCGATGATGATGATGATGATGATGATGATGATGATGATTATGATGATGATGATAATGAGGTTGATGATGATGCTGTTGATGATGATGGTGATCATGATGGTGTCCCGATGACGATGATGATGATGATAATAATGATGATGACGATGATGGTGTCCCGATGATGATGTTGATGATGAGGATGATGATGACTTGATGATGATGATGATTTTGATGATGGTGGCCCAATGATGATGCTGATGCTGATGTTGATGATGATGATGTCCTCATAATAATAATGATGATGATGATGATGATGATGATGGTCATACTGATGATGGTGACGATGATGATGGTGTTCCGATGATGATGATGATGTTGATGATGATGTTGCTAATGATGACGATGGTGTCCCGATGATGATGATGATGATGATGATGATGATAAAGTGTTAATGATGGTGTTCATGATGATGATGATGATGATGATGATGATGATGATGGTGGTGGTGGTGTTCCGATGCTGATGATGGTGCCCCGATGATGATGTTGATGATGATGATGATTGTGACGATGATGGTGTCCCGATGATGATGATGGTGATGATGATGTTGATGATGATGGTGATGAGGTGATGATGATGGTGGTGTCCCGATGATGTTGATGATGATGATGTTGATGACGTTGATGACGATGATGTTGATGATGATGATGATGATGATGATGACGTTGATTATGATATCGATTGTGAGATCGATAGTGAGATCGATAGTTAGACCGAATGTGAGATCGATTGTGAGATTGATAGTGAGATCGATAGTGAGATCGATTGTGAGATCGATAGTCAGATCGATTGTGAGATCGATCGAATGAAATAGATCGAGTGAGATCGATTGTGAGATCGATCGAGTGAGATCGATCGAGCGACACCGATAGTGAGATCGATCGTGAGATCGATAGTGAGACCGATCGAGTGAGACGTTGGTTCCTCCCCCCCCGAACCTCCTTATCACCCGAAGGGTGGTCGTACAGTATAGGTCGGAGGTGTGGGGGTGAGATCGAAGTGGAACGGAGAGCCCCCTTACCGGAAATCGATTTCGGTTTCGTGTTCGTGCGTGCCGTGCGTGCGGGCGAGGCGAAGCTGCCTGGGCGCGCGAGAGGAAAGTCTCCTGTGGCTGAGGCGCGGCCGGACCAAATGATTCCCTTCCGGGCGGCCGGGGCCCCGCGGTGTCCCGCCGGTGTCCCGCTGGTGTCCCGTGTGGCTGAGGCGCGGCCGGACCAAATGATTCCCTTCCGGGCGGCCGGGGCCCCAAGGTGTCCCGCCGGTGTCCCGCTGGTGTCCCGTGTGGCTGAGGCGCGGCCGGACCAAATGATTCCCTTCCGGGCGGCCAGGGGCCCGCGGTGTCCCGCCGGTGCCCCGTCGGTGTCCCGATTATGGTGATGAGATTGATGATGATGATGGTGATGATGATGACGATGTTGATGTTTTGTTTTCATGATCGATAGTGAGATCGGTAGTGATATCGATTGTGATATCGATTTTGAGATCGAATGTCAGATCGCTTGTGAGATCGACTGTGAGATCGATTGTGATACCGAATGTGAGATCGATAATGAGATCGATAGTGAGATCGGTTGTGAGACCGAATGGGATATCGATTGTGAGATCGATTGTGATTTCGATAGTGAGATCGATAGTGAGACCGAATGTGAGATCGATTGTGGAGTCTATTGTGAGATCGATAGTCAGATCGATTGTGAGATCGATCGATTGAGTTAGTAGTGAGATCACTATCGGTAATTAGATCGGTAGTGATTTCGATAGTGAGATCGATGATGAGACCGAATGTGAGATCGATTGTGACTTCGGTTGTGATATCGATAGTGAGATCGATAGTGAGATCGATAATGAGATCGAAAGTGAGTTCGATAGAGAGATCGATAGTGAGGCCGAATGCGAGATCGATTGTGAGATCGATTGTGATATCGATAGTGAGATCGATAGTGAGACCGAATGTGAGATCGATAATGAGATCGATAGTGAGTTTGATAGTGAGATCGATAGTCAGATCGAATGCGAGATCGATTGTGATATCGATTGTGAGATCAATAGCGAGACCGAATGTGAGATCGATTGTGGGATCGATTGTGAGATTATTGTGAGATCGATAGTCAGATCGATTGTGAGATCTATCGATTGAGATCGATTGTGAGATCGGTAGTGAGTTCGATAGTGAGATCAATCGAGTGCGACGTTGGTCCCTCCCCCCCCCTCACCTCCTTATCACCCGAAGGGTGGTCTATGCGGTACATGAGATATATGTAGCTATGTTTATATATTTACCTTTTCGACTTCCCTTCGGATGATATGTAGGTTGTTTAGGGGGAAGAGGGGGGGAACCAACATCTGACTCAATCGATCTCACTATCGATCTCACTCCACGGGACACTACGGGACACTTGTCGATCTCACTATCGATCTCACTATCGATCTCACTCAACGGGACACCACGGGACACCACGGGACACCGTGGGACACCTCTCGATCTCACTATCGATTTCATTATCGATCTCATTATCGATCTCACTCAACGGGAGACACCACGGGACACCTGTCGATCTCACTATCGATCTCATTATCGATCTCACTCAACGGGACACCACGGGACACCTCGGGGCACCACATCGATCTCAGTATCGATCTCATTATCGATCTCACTCAACGGGACACCACGAGACACCTGTCGATCTCACTATCGATCTCACTCAACGGGACACCGTGGGGCACCACATCGACCTCACTATCGATCTCACTATCGATCTCACTCCACGGGACACCACGGGACACCGCGGGACACCGCGAGCCACCGCCGGACGGAGGGACGGACGGGCGGGCTGGGGAGAATCATTTGCCTTCATTTCGCCCCAGCAACGGCGACACCTCGGGACACCGCGGGACACCGCAAGCCACCGCTGGACGGGCGGGCGGGCGGGGGATAATCATTTGTCTTGACTTCGCCCTAGCAAAGGCGGGTTCATTCCTCTCGCGCGCCCACGCAGCTTCGCCTCGCCCGCACGCACGACACGAACGAAACGAAACGATTTCTCGGCTCGGGGTCTCCGTTCCACTGCGATCTCACCCCCCAACCTCCGATAAACATACGCACTTCTCCGTTGGAGTAGAGCTCAGAGGCGATACATATTTTGAAGCTGTCCTTTCCGCGAGTTGTTTGACCGTTTCGCTCGGGACACCCTCGCAGTTCAAAAGATCGAATGCACCCGTCACGCAGATCGCGACGTCACGGTTCAATAACACATTGGATACTTGACATGACACACATACATACTGAAGTTAATAGATATTGGAGATCGTTTTTTTGTTCCTTGACACCCGACGTATTCAAAGTTGTTCCTTGACACCCGACGTATTCAAAACGTCAGTTTGGCTCGAACCCTCCTCCAAGACTTGGCTTCGGAGCTTTTTTCAACATGCTCAGCTGCAATCGCAAGGCCTGCACCACGCACATCGCAAGGTGTGGAACACCCCACCTGAGTTCGACTGCGATCCTGCTGTTGCACCTCCTTCCCAACAGCCCCCTGGTGATCCTCGTCATCATCCTTCTCTCCGTGTTCCATTGTTCTTCCATTTCATTCCTCTTCCTCCTCCTCATCGGATCTGCCTTCAGGTCCTTTTTCGGGGGTTACAGTTTCAAGAGCGTTTTGGACGTTGTTTGGAGGCAGACCTTTAGGAGCGAAACTACTGTTCGACGTGGTGAGCATGCTGCGTCAGTTCTTCGGGATGTGTATTAGTTTTATGAGATGATTGATCTTGAGAATCTGGCCAGTAGGTGCTGTGACCTCCAGTTCCCTCGAGCCATCTCGCAACTTTGTATCAAGACCTGTAAGGCCATGAGGTTTATCAACATGTTTGGTTATCCAGCGGGACCGTTCAGAGCGTTTAGAGGAGTTGTGGCAGGTTGCAGTATGGTTACCACGTTCGTGCGTATCTATCACATTCGCACCTTCTCCTCCATCAGCTTTCATTTCTCGGTGGCCCTCGACCTCCTACATCGATGGTATCGGTCTGGCAGCACACGGCAGCTCTTCCTCCGTGTTGCAGGGCCTCAAGCACGGCACGGCTGAGGTTTACAAGGTCATCGTCCTCGATTTGAAATGTCAGGCTTCTCCCTGATAAGGCCGGCGCTGTCCCAGGATTGGCCGCTTCCTTCAGGATTGGTTAGGCGTGCTTGCGGGGCCTGGAGGTATTTTTTCCTTGGTCAACATCGGAATCGACGACACGGCTGGTAAATCTAGGAGGTATCGCGGTCGTGCTCCCAAACAGCGTCGTCGAAAGAAGCCGTTCGAGCAAAGGGTTCTTCGCATCGCCCGTCAGGAGAAACTCTTTCAAACCGGCCGGACCAGGCCCCCGGGGGGAGGGGCTTGGGGAGGGGGAAGCATCTCATACGCCGTGACCCCAAGGGGTCGGCGGATTGAAAACGACACACTCCATACAGGGCTGGCCAGACATGATCGTCTGAGCCACCTGAGGAGTAGCCATCTGCAAGGTAACTTGCCTGTGAGGCAACTTGCTTGCAAGATCTTGCAAGGGAACTTGCGTGCGGGTCAACCAGCCTTGTTGAGCCCGCTTGCTGCTGCTTACATTGTGTATTACAGTGTTTTACTGTATAGCTGGCGGCGGACTCACGCTTCGTCTCCTCCCCGACTCTAAAGGAGGCTGGGGCAAATGCGAGAGATAGCGAGCGTTTGTCCGCGGCCGTTTGTGCTCAAGCGGCCGGCCGCCAAGATATGACTGCGCCTCATCGCGAGGCACACTACTTGACATTGATACCGAAAACAGATTCGCTTGACATGGCCCGTCGCTCCCGCGACGATCTCCTACTCTTGGGATTATCGTTACTACGGTTCAACAGAATTGGATATGAGCTTCGCCTTAGGCGAAGCGTATGGTTGGACCTCCCAACCCCCTTCAAACTGTCCCGAGGTCGTCCGGAACCTATCAGAGGGTACTGAAATTGGCGACGCCCATACGGGGGGGGGTCATTTGACAGGAAAGAGGAAGACATAGATGTATAGACATGTGTATATATATATATGTAGAGAGAAGGAGAGACAGAAAGAGAGAGAGAGAGAGAAAGAGAGAGAGAGAGAGACAGAGGCAGAGTTGACAGATACCATTTCGGGTCCGCGCGGCGGTGATTGTGATTCGGTTTCTTTGTCAATTCATCGGTTGGTCTTTGTGGAAATACGAGTGCGCTCATACGTGTGGCTGCACGCACACTGCGTCGGGCAATTTTCCTCACATCGGGGGTGGCTGATGGCACTTTCCCTACAGCGTCGGGCAATCAGTGCACGACACCTACAAGTTTGAGGCGGCATTGGACTTGACAGCGACACCGACAGATGGTGCTCGCTGATCTGGATCTTCAGCATTACGTGTAAGCTCAACGGGGTCCCAGGTGTTACGTGTATTCGAAACATCGGTCCCATTAGCGACGACTGCGCTCGCGCGGCGCACGTGATCCCCGGAAAAAACTACGTGGTGGCTCCCTTGGCAGCGACGGCCGATCCAGCGCATCGACCCGCACAGTGGTGCAAAAAATCACGCGTGTGTGTGTGTGTGTGAACCACGGAGGACCTCTTTTTGGTGGACACTGGGCCAGACGAGGAGGTATGGCGTTCTGTGATACAATGGAAATTGATGATAAGGATAGGTGACCCTTCCATGTGTACCCTTGCATCCTTGCCTCTTCGGTCCATCCTTGGCCACTCTCGAGGGCTAGCCCTGCTCGAAGAGCCTCGGCATGGGCGTCCGAGAGGCCCACATCTTCACCGCGCACCAGTGCTCTCGGTTTTGACCGTGTGGATGCAGGGGCGGGGTTCAGGGCACCAAGGGCGTTCCACGACTCGCAAAGTACCTTCTCGTAAACGCTCGAAATGCACGTGTGTTCGCCTCGAAATAAGTGATCGTTTGTTTGTTCACTGTTTTGCAGATCGGCGCGGGCCCTCGCACCCCCCGTTCCCCCCCCATAGAGTAGATCTTGTTTGTTTAGCGCCTGTTTCGAGCAGGTGGAGCCTCCCCGATAGGACGCACTGCTGCAAACAGTCGCATTAAGCAGAGGTCCAGAGCCCTCCCCCCCCTCCCCTCCCTTCCGCCCAATGTCGAAACGCCGAATAAGAAAACGTTCACTAATGGGTCGAAAAACCCCCGCGGCGAATCCAGGCCATTCGCGAGCAGTTACTTTGCGAGTCGTGGAACGCGCCTGTTTACGTCAAGGAGGAGAATGCCAGGAGAAGGGAGCAGAATGCCGGTCAGCAGCGGGGCCACAGCTGGACAGATTGCCCCCCAGAACCGGGGAGGAGTGGAGATTTCGGCGCGCATTACAATGGGGGGCGATACACGGGAGGGAAAAGCGGTGCCTTCTCGGGGCCTCAAACGGCCCCTTCGGGGCCCGAAAAGGTTCTTGTAGGAGCCCTACATGGTGTCTTTTCTGCAGCCCTTGCAGCCACCCAATTGACCGCGCTCCCATGTATCGCCGCCCAAAGGGAGGAGGAGGAGGAGGAGGAGGAGGAGGAGGACCAGTGTAAACCCAAGAGTCATCAACGATGTTGGAATTAACCCTCCCTCCAAGCTCCCTCTTCACAGGCCCCTACAACGGTCCATTTCCATTGAGGGAACTGCCTCGTTGGAAGACAACCGTTTGAACATCCTGAAGCATGGCAAAACTTTGCTCTCGGGATTTCAACGCCACGTATAAACCTGACTGCTGCGTTCTGGCGATCCGGAATCGTTTCATAATTCCATGTTTTGGATTTCAACACCGCGAACCAACATAATTGCTGCACCCGCATAATCCGGAATCCGTCCAAAACACAATTTTTGGTACGTTGATCATGGGAGTCGTGAAGCTCTTGCGCGCCAAGGCGAGAGCCACATTTTGAAAAGGAGCCGCCCTCAATCCGTGAAACTCTTGAAACTTTTTGCAACAAAATGTGCGCGGCGCTAAGGCGAGAGCCACATTTGAAAACAACCCGCCCTCAATCCGTGAAATTCTTGCAATTTTTTGAGACGAATGTGCGCGGCGCTGAGGCGAGAGCCACATTTTGAAAACCACCCGCCCTCAATCCGTGAAGCTCTTGCAAATATTGACAACGAATGTGCGCGGCGCTAAGGCGGGAGCCACATTCATTTTGAAAACCACCCGCCCTCCATCTGTGAAACTGTTCACTCGTTAAACTTCAGCGTCATAAATGGTGAGGAATTCTCAGGCGAAACGCCCGGCCCGCCCTAGAATCTGGCCTCGGGGTGCGACAGGGAGGAGGTATCTGGAAGGAGAGGGGAAGGGAGGATGAGGAGGAGGAGGAGGAGATGGGAGATGGGAGGTGCGGGGCCTCAGAGGTGCGCGGAGCCCTGCGCGCCGCTGGGGGGGGGAGCTGGCCCCGAGGACCAGCGGGCCCGACGAGAGGCCCACCGTGGAGGCGCGGCACCCTCCCCCTCGGCATCGCCCGGACAGTTTGCCTTCTTCTCTCCGGCGGGGATCACGGGGCTCGCTTCGATTCCTCCGATTCGATTTGATTTCGATTCCGATTCCGATTCGATTCTGGATTCTTATTTGGGTTCCGATTTTTTGATGAAACGCTTCGCTCATTCCGCCCGCCCATGTGGCATCACTGGTGCTACATGTTTGTGTGACCTCTTTGGGGCCTCCAGGGGGCCTCTTGAGAGCGTCTTGTGGGCTTCTCTTGGGGGCTCTAAGCGGCCTCTTGGAGCCTCTTGGGGGGCTCGTGGGGGCTTCTTGGAGCCTCCTGGGCGCCTCTTGGGGCCGAGGGCTCGAAATGTCCGTTCGGTTTCCCCGGCTGGCCCCCTCTTGGGGACGTCCTGGGGATATCTTGGGCCGTCTTGGAGGCCTCTTAGGCCGTCTTGGAGCGATATCTGGGGCCTCTTGGGGTTCTCTTGGAGGCCTCTGTCTTGGAGCGATATTTGGGGCCTCTTGGGCCGTCCTTGAGCGCCGGGAAGCCGAACAGATGAGAACGGCTAAATTCTTCAAACGTCGATGGAATATCTATGGTTATTGCCTCCGGGAGCCCTCTTGAGACGCTTCTTCGAGGCCTCTCTGGGCGTCTTGGGAGCCTCTTGTCCAGACTCATGGCGTGATTCCGTTGAAACGCGGCCATAGGGGTGGGCTTGCAGATCTCGCCTTTCTTCCCGTCTTTTGAGTGCCCCACCTACTGCTCAACATCTGCTCAACATGAGAAGATCTCCTCCTGCCCGGATTCTGTGCGAGCGGGGCCTCTGTCCTCCCGCATGTGTTCTCTTAGCAAATTGTCGCACTGTGTGGCACCCCGCAGTTGCGGATGAGGGTGAGGGGGCGGGCGCGGGGTGGGTCGCGGGCGGGTCTCGGGCGCGTCGCGTGTGGGTCGCGGGCGGGTCGCGGATAGGTCGCGGGTGGGTCGCAGGCCAGGTCGTGGCCCCCGCTCGTTCGCGCCCTTCGTGGCCCCATATGCATGCCCTTCGCGGCCCCGCTGTCGCCCTTTGTGGCCCCCTCGTTTTCACGTGGTGGCCCCGATGATACCCTCAGTGGCCCCGGCGTTGCCCTTTGAGGCCCTGCAGCCTGCAGTATCTGCCTTTCGTGACCCCCGCTCGTTCGCCCCCTTCGTGGCCTCATACGCATGCCCTTCGTGGCCCCACTGTCGCCCTTCGTGGCCTCCTTGTTGCCCTTCGTGGCCCCATCACTGCCCTTCGTGGCCACGCTGTCGCTCCCGCCCTCGCTCTCGTTTTCGCTCGTCGTCTTCGGTCCCCTGTCCGTCGCTCTTGGGGTCTGGTTGCCGGCGGTCAGCGCTGCCGCTGGCCAGGCCGATTGTCCGCGGCCGCCCCGCCGCTTGCCGGGGCCAGGCCTGCAGGGAAGAAAAATATACCCCCCAAGGGGGGTACCATCGAAGACGAAGAGGGCGGATATCGAGGGGTTGGGAAATACACGCTGAATGGCACTCGAGCAGTTAAGAACTTAAGATTTGTGTTCGAAAAAGCCGGGTGCGAGCCCCGGGAAAAACAGTTCAATTGAACAAAACAAATGGTTACCGGGCAGGGGTGATCAGCAACAATTGTTTGTCGATATGAGATTTGATCAACCACACCAACAACACCAGCAACAACAAGGTCAACAACAACAGTCATTGTAAGAGTTATCATTCTTATCTGCTCGAGTGTCATCCAACGAGTATTTCCCGAACCCTCGATGCCCGCCCTGTTCGTCTTCGATCGTACCCCTTGGGGGATACATATATATAGAGAGAGAGAGAGAGAGAGAGAGAGAGATTTCTTCCCCGCAGGCCTGGCCCCGGCAAGCGGCGGGGCGGCCGCGGACAGTCGGCCTGGCCAGCGGCAGCGCTGACCGCTGGCAACCCGACCCCAAGAGGGACGGTCAGGGGACCGACCACGACGACGACGACGACGAGCGAAAGCGAGAGCGAGAGCGAGAGCGACAGCGGGGCCGCGAAGGGCAACAAGAGGGCCACGAAGGACGGCAGCGGGACCACGAAGGGCATGCGCATGGGGCCACGAAGGGGGCGAACGAACGGGGGCCACGAAAGGCAGATACCGCGGGGCCCCAAAGGGCAACTCCGGGGCCGCTGAGGGTAGCAACGGGGCCACGTAGGAAAGCGAGGGGGCCACAAAGGGCGACGGCGGGGCCGCGAAGGGCATGCACATGGGGCCACGACGGGCACGAAAGCGAGGGGGCCGCTACAGGGCGCGCGTATACTGGGCCGCGGAGGGCAAGGGCGGGCCCACTGAAGGCAGCAACGGGGCCACGAAGGGCAGCGGGGGGTCCGCGAAAGGCGACGGCGGGGCCGCGAAGCGCGTGCATATGGGGCCACGACGACGGGCGCGAACGAGCGGGGGCCACGAAGAGCACGCAAAAATGAGGCCACGAAGGGCAGCGAAGGGACCATGACGGGCTGCGACGGGGCCACGAAGGGCAGCGAGGGGGCCACGAAGGGGCAGAACGGGGCCACGAAGGGCAGCGAGGGGGCCGCGAAGGGCTGCAACGGGGCCACGAAACAAAACGAGGGGGCCACGAAGGACTGCAACGGGGCCAAGAAAGGCAGCGTGGGGCCCACGAAGGGATGCAACGGGGCCACGAAGGGCAGCGAGGGGGCCACGAAGGGCTTCAACGGGGCCACCAAGAGCAGCGAGTGGGCCACGAAGGGCTGCAACGGGTCAACGAAGGGCAGCGAGGAGGCCCACGAAGGACTGCAACGGGGCCACGAGGGGTAGAGAGGGGGCGACGAAGGGATTCAACGGGGCCACGAAGGGCAGCGAGGGGGCCACGAAGGGCTGCTACGGGGCCACGAAGGGCAGCGAGCGGGCCACGAGGGGCTGCAGCGGGTCAACGAAGGGCAACGAGGGGCCCACGAAGGGCTGCAACGGGGCCACGAAGGACAGCGATATCCCGATTTCTAAGGAAGCTGTGAGGGAGTCCTGAGCGTGAGCGCGACTCCTGGGAGCCTGCGTTTCGGGAGCGCGGCGCTTTAGTAAATCCCGAAGGATTCCAACGCAAGAGCGCGATTCTTTAGTAACTTGCAAGCAGGTATCCAGCGAGAGCGCGACTCCAGAGCGCCAGGAAAGGGTTTCCATAGTGAATCGTACGGAAATCCGAAACGGAAACGCGATTCATGCGTACACTGCGAAGAGATCTCAGGCGTGAAAGGGGGTCTTGGCTAAATTGCGAGGAAGTGTCAGGCGGGAGCCGTTGTTGTTGTAACCCAGGGGCCAACAATGCAGTTTGAGCCGAGTGATTTTTCTTGTTGAACAATTGGGTACGGGCCCCGAGGAAAAACTTCAATTGAAACACAAAAGGGTCACCGGGGGGAGCAACAATTATTATGCGTTAGTGGGAGTTCAACAGCAACAGTAACGACACCAATCGATATGGCGACAACCGACAACAATCATGTTAAGCTTGCTCGCTGTTGTCTGCGCGCGCGCCCTTCAACACATATATCCTAAACCCGCTATGCCCGCCCACTTCGTTTTCGATCGTGCTCCCTTGGGGGTATATCTGTTTCACCTGCAATGCGTATATTTCATGACGCCCTTACAGCAGGGGAAGAGTGGACGGCTGGAACAGGGAGGGATAATGGGAGAGGGAGAAGGACGGATCACGAGAGACAGTCGCAGGAGGGGGGCTAGGAACAGAAAGCACGTGGTAGAACCAGACGGGCAGATCGGGCGGGTAGACTAACAGTCGGGTCGGGGAGGCGGGCCCATACGGCCAGGTCGGGTAGGCGGGTTGCTGAAGCGTACGTCATGCATGAATCGCGAATCTCGAGCGGTAGCGCGATTCCCAAGTAAATCGTGACATAGGCCAAAGCGGGAGCGTGATTCCATAGTGTCGAGGGCGCGGCGTCTGAATAAAACGCGATGCAATCCCCCGCGAGGGCGCGATGTTTGCATACATTGTGCGGACGTCCCGCGCGGGAGCGCGATTTGGGAGTAAGTGGTGGGGAAGTATCAGGCGGGAACCGTTGTTGTTGTGACTCGGGGACCAGGGGCCCAATTCTGAGACCTAAGAGTGCCCCCCCAAAAAAAAAGAAAAACAGGGTGCGCGGCCAGGGAAGGGCGCTTCAATTATCTCCTATCGGAAAAATCTCATGTGCCCCGGAAGGGGGGATCAACCATATTCATTCTCCAATAGGGAGAGAGTTCAACAACAACAACAACAACACCAACAACACCAACAACAACAACAATCATGTTAAGACTGTGCGCCCTTATCTGCTCGAGTGTCCAATAACGCCTATTTCCCAAACCCTCGATACCCGCCCTCTTCGTCTTCGATCGAACCCGTTTTGGGGGGTATACCTTTCTTCCCTGCAGGCAGGGCCCCGGCAAACGGCGGGGCGGCCGCGGACCGTCGGCCTGGCCAGCGGCAGCGCTGATCGGCGGGGCGGCCGCGGACCGTCGACCCGACCCCAAGAGGGACGCACAGGGGACCGACCACGAAGATGACGACGACGACGTCGACGACGACGGCGACGACGACGACGTCGACGATGACGGCGACGAGCGAAAGCGAAAGCGAAAGAGAACGACAGCAGGGCCAGAAGGACACGAAGCAGGCCACGAATGGCAACAGCGGGGACACGAAGGGAATGCGTATGGGGCCACGAAGGGCGCGAACGAGCGGGGGCCACGAAGGGCAGATAATGCGGGGCCACAGAAGGCAACGATGGGGCCACTGAGGGTAGCAACTGTGCCACGTAGGACATATGCATATGGGGCCACCACGGGCGCGAAGGAGCCGGGGGCCACGAAGGGCATACATATATGGGGTTACGAAGGGCAGCGAGGGGCCACGAAGGGATGCAACGGGGCCACGAAAGGCAGCGAGGGGGCCACGAAAGGCTGCGAGGGGGCCACGAAGGGCTGCGACGGGGCCACGAAAGGCAGCGAGGGGGCCACGAAGGGCTGCAACGGGGCCACGAAACAAAGCGAGAGGAGCCACAAAGGACTGCAACGGGGCCACCAAGGGCAGCGAGGAGGCCACGAGGGACTGCAACGGGGCCGCGACGGGCAGCGAAGGGGCCACGAAGGGCTGCAACGGGGTCACGAAACAAAGCGAGAGGGGCCACGAAGGGCTGCAACGGGGCCACGAAGGGCAGCGAGATAATCTGTGAGGGAGTCTTAAGCGTGAGCGCGACTCCTGGGTGCCTGGGTGTCGGGGGCGCGGCGCTTGAGTAAATTGCGGGAAATTCCAACGCAAGGGCGCTATTCTTTAGTAAATTTCAAGCAAGTCTCCAGCGAGAGCGCGACTCCAGAGCGCCGGGATAATAAATTCTAAGGAAGTCCCAACCGAAAGCGCGATTCCTGAGTAAAATGCGAGGAAGTCTCGGGCGGGAGCGGGGGTCCTGGCTAAACTGTGAGGAAATCTCAGGCGGGAGCCGTTGTTGTTGTAAACCGGGGGCCAACGACACAGTTTGACCTTCAAGACTTTCCCTGATTGAAAGCAAGGGTGCGAGCCACGGGAAGGGCATTTCAATCGAAAAAACAATGTGCACCGGACAGGGGGGATCAACAATAATTAATTTTCACAAATGAGAGTTCAACAACAACCATACAACAAAACAACACCAACAGCATAAAACGACGACAAGTAACAACCACGCAACAGCAATCCGCACTGATGAAATTTGCTTTACCCACGCACGTGGGGACAGTGAATGACCGCTCGGCCCCCTCGCAATAATATTGCTACCACTGGTCGAAAGGTTTCTTGTTTTTCTCAACCAGCCTGTGGTGTTGGGTCCTCGTTTTGAAGCGACAGCGCCCCGCGTCACACTTCTCCTCCTCCCCCTACTCCCTCCTCCCTCCTCCTCCCCCTCTTCCCCCCTCATCCTTCCTCCCTGCGTTTCACCCACCCAGTACAGCGCTTCGTGGCCCCATGGGGAGCTCCACCGAAGGCCCCAGTGCCACCGCCCGCATGCGTCACTCACACCCATGTCGGCACACCCCTTACACGCTTCGTGGCCCCATTGGGAGCTCCACCGAAGGACCCAGTGCCACCGCCCGCATGCGTCACTCACACCCATTTCGGCACACCCCTTACGCGTTTCGTGGCCCCATAGGGAGCTCCACCGAAGGCCCCAGTGCCACCGTTCGCATGCGTCATTGTTGTTTGTTGTTTTGACAACTTCCCTGAGCTGTTGTCTGAGCCGCATGACCACTGATAGCAACGCAGACGGAACAAAACGAATTGTGCTCAGTTTACTTTCGCTCAATATATACAATGCAAACACATGCGATGAGCAAGCCTATGGATGTGCACCCACCCTCAATCTCGAGCAGCACGCAGGATAATGCCGGAGAGGTGTCACTCGTGGACACAACACAAGACCCTCACGACGAATGCTGTGATTATACTAGCGAAAGACATACAAGGATAAGTGTGCACACGGTGAAACGAAGGAGGGAGGAAGAGGAGAGAAAAGTAAAGCAAGCACAGCACGAGTACAGCGAACTTGGACACAGACACGGACATTACTTGTTTTCCGTCACAACCCACACCTGCTTAGCAATGCGCACAGCATCATCAAGACACGAGAGGTACGGGTGAGTCCTCTTGACTTGGGCCACAGCCCTTTCGATCACTTGCCAGGGGTAGTGCAAAGAAGCGAGTTCGAGTAGAAGACTGGCAACGTGTCTCCCTGCATTCGTTTCAAGACACCGGTCAACAGCGCTGACAATGTGTCCCTGGACAGACCCCGCCTTCTCAACGAGCGGCCGGTTACTGTACCAGCTCTGGAACCGGGGGCGTTGCAGGACAGTAGAACAAGCGCGCGTACGATCCCCGTTGGGAGAATGAGGAGAGAGAGCAATCCTGTCAGAAAGAAAGTGGACGTCAAACCCGACGACGACGAACGGATCCTAACACTTCAGACGAAACGTGCGCATGGTTGTTTTACAAGGGAGACGAGAATGAACCACGCCAGAATAATACGACGCGAACTCATTAATCGCTGCCGCTCCGGCTTCTTCTGCCCTGGAAACAACATCATCGCTCATCCGGCGCCGCTTGGTGGGGTGGTCTCTGGTGAGCTCTGTACGGCCAGGGGCAAACCAAAAACAAGCAATACCAAAAATATCGTCAACCCAACGCAGCAGAATCTGACTCACCATTTGTACTCCCGGAATGTGGACAGGCAAGGGAAGACGGCCTCTCTCGTACTCAATATAGCAACACACAGCGTTGCAGAAGCCAGGAGCCAGGGGGCTACCTTGGGTCATCCCTGTCTTCGGGACCACAACTTGGTTACCGAAAAAAACCACCTTCGAGGTCAATATTCATGACACGACGCAAATCCGTGATCTTAAAAATGAAAGACCCGACGGGGACGGAACGAGAGTTATGAGGCCTCGGAGTTTCTTTCTGCGCGGCGGCAAGATTCCTCATATGGCCCCGGAAACTCTGAGAAAACTGCAATGGCGATTCTCTGAAATGACTAGCAGAACGATTAGCTCGTGGCACCTTGACGAATGGCCGTCCGCCAGACATCTTATCCTGCCATTTCCTTATGAGCCAATCGATCGTGCGAGAAATCAAATGGTGAGGCACGTCATTAAAGAAATTGTCAATGTCCCGTTTGAAAGGCACAAATACAGGGACAAAGCCACGGCTGCACTTATCAGCGGCGTCAATATTAAAGCCATGGAAGATTTCAACATCACGACGAACGGAAATGACAGATATGTTATCAGGACATATGCACGACAACATGTAGTTCACAACCCGGCAAGCAAGAGAAAACAAAGGTTTAAGACAACGATGATAATAAGAACCCACAGGTCGCACCTTCCGAATTAGGTCGGAATTCTTAGGCCATACATCGATGGACCCGTAAGCGTGCTTAGAGACCGGAGGGAAATGAATGCCAGTATAACGAACATATTCTTGCTGCCCCTCAAGTTCATTGTTCACGGAAGACCAACGGAACGGAAGCGAACACGCCTTGTTGCTCGAATACACTACAGCACGCGCGCGCTCCTGCCATCCTCTCGGACACGAAACACCATGGATGACTTGCATTTATCCACAGGAGTGACGACAGCTATGCTGTCAACCGTGCGCTTCCAAGCAAACATGTCAGACTGCATGGTGCCCCAACCACGAAAAGACCCGACGCGCATGTAACGAGCATGGACAAGCGAATCAACAAGAGAAGGATCACAAGAGACATGGATATTACGCTTAAGGAGCTTCCTACACACGTCAACCAACTCTTGATTAATGCAACGCTGCAGCGAAGAAAGGGTCCAAATGCACTGGGATTCGTAATGCACGTCAGCAGGCACGCTGGCTGTCATTGCTGTTTCCTCACAATGGAAACAAACATGTTCACCCTTGTCGTGGGGAACCTTTAAGACAGCAGCGAGTTGATCACACGTGCAAGGGAATGCGTCACTCGCGAGACGCTTGCCCCAGGTCTTGGAATTGCACAGCAAATCTTTCGGATATGGAGCTCTGCGGACCTTCACCACAAGAACACATGAGGACCCCCGGGGTAATTGAGGACTCACCTGAGCACGGATGATGTCGATGACACACTCACGCAAACGCAAACATGGCATGTACGGAATGGCAACGTGCAAACAGTGCAACACATGCATGGTGCTCGTGGGCAACAACTGGAACATGATACGGCTAACGTGCTGCAGCTGTTTTCCATGGAACTGCCGGGACGCTCTCCTAAAAACAAATTGAAGGAGATGCGGCTTGTGATCTTTTAACCACCTCAGAGGCTTAAGCACAGCGTTACCTTTCGCTCTCACCCATGCGGAGAAAAAGGGCGGACAGCGAGTGTCGTAACAGCTTCTTCGTGCTATCTTCACTGGTGGACACAATGTCATCTGCACAAACTTCACGCATGTGAACATGATGTGTGTGCGGATCACGTCTCCTTGCGAAAAACGGCCGGTTCCGTCGTCCTTCGGAGTGAATCATTGCGCGCTGATCAGAAGCACGCTCATAAGGGGTACGAACAAACGCCTTCACAAATGGCATGTTCAACAAAGGACGAACGTGAGCTATGTACTGCTTTTTCAAATGCAACATTTCGAAATCACACGAAGAAGACATGTAAAGCAGAGGCACTTGGACAAACCAGCTGGCACCGAGGGATCGCATCTTGGAGTACGCAGGCAACTGGCAGGAAGCAGCTCCAGAAAATATGTTCCGGTAGTGCTCTGCGCTGCGAACGCTCATTCCCCTGATGGTTTTCCCGACATAGCAAAAACGATGAGTCATAGAAAACCACATGTACACAACGCAATCCGACGGATGATCAACCGACCGATCACTCGAAACAGCTTTTTGCGAACGGGTCAAAAAAGTGAACAACTTAATATGCTCCTTAAAAGAAGACGCGCTCAACCATTTCATGGAGAGAACAAGGCGGATGTGATTGATGATGGCAAAGGCAGAGGACAACCAAGCTTTCTCCGTCGAGTTGATTCGCTCCGTCTGTCCAGTGGAGCAATATCTCCTCTCACAGATAGCATGCGCGATTTTCGTGAAAGATTGGCACAACAACTGGTACGCCTTACACCTAATGTGACATGAACGCTCGTGCATGACATTACACAACAACACACCGAACGACCGAATGCAGCGGATGATGGCTCCCTTGTCGTAGCTTGGGCTGCGGGCGAACCCAAAAATATAACTAAAAACCTGGTTTCTCGTGTTGTCCGTGTCTTCAATCCAAGAACGCACGCGTATGTACTCGCAGCAGCAGCAGCAGGAGGTAGGAGGACAAGAAGAGTTGGGAGGACGAGAGAGACAGGCGCACCCTTCCATGTTGAGGCCAAGGCGCTCGAAATGCGGTTTTATGGATTCGCGGCAAGATGCGTTGACCTGCCAGTGAGCAGCAGCCATATCGAAAAGCCACCCTTCCGATGGAATCAGCATGCGTTGTGGTCTCGTGTGCGCAACAGGATTGGGAGGGGAAGAGCGGGTGGAGGGAGCGGGAATCGAGGAAGACAGAACGAGTTGAGAAGGAAAATCCATGCTGTGCGTTCGATCATCTACGACAGTGCACCTGACGGTCTTTCAGGCAAAGCTGCGCAGGATCCGGTCCCACTCAGCAGACGCACTTGCGGCAGCGACCCGGTCGCACTCGTTGTCCCTTGCACGGCGGCGAGGGCGAGGGTTGGGAGACGGCGTGGCCACGTTGAAGATCTCAGGTGCCTCGGGGAAGAACATGGACGAGATCTCCCTCAGATCATGGGGCGTCTTCAAATCATCATCCCAATGAATCTTGAATTGCGGCTCGCCTCCAACGGACTCTATAGCAAACGCTCTACCCAATGTCTCTGACTCGCGCGTGCGGGCAACCCTCATTCCAAGGTAATCTTTGGGCAGAATCCTGTCGTCTTGCTGCTCTCCAGCGTCTACCATCTCGGCGTCCACGCCTCCGTCGAAGAGGCGCCGGGCAAGACCGCTACCATGAGGGCGGGGAACGGACGAAGTGCCGGGATGCTGACGAACCCGAGTACGACGAGCTTCATCCTCTGCACGCTTCCGGTACAGGAAATCACCGACTGACTATGCAATCGGCAAGTTGAGCTTTTCATGAACGGCGCGAACACCAATCAAGAATTTCTCCCGCTGGTCGTCTGAAGCATTCATGGGAATGAGCTGGGCAATATCTTCTGCGCGCTGCAATGATTTCGGCCAGTCCTCATTCGCCTTGACGAAAATGGGAAGTGCCTTCTCCTTTTTTATTGTTTCCTTTAGCCCTGGATAACTCGTTGCAATCGAAACCACTTCGAAATGAGATGTGTCATCCATATGGAGAGGAAGGAAGCGACCATTTTCATCTTCAAGGTCCTGACGCAAATGAATGACCTGGCTCTCATAGGCCCTCATTGGAGCCGGGCGGATCGAAGGCGGCATCGTGGCTGACTGCATGGGAGGATAACCCATGGAATACCCGCGACCAAAACCTGGAAATTACTGGCCTCCAAACTGCTGTCCTCCAGACTGCTGATTGCCAAAAGGTGCCGGTGGACGAGGAGCAAATGGATTCATGTTACCATTCATGGCGAAAAATGTGGGAAGCAAGAGTAGAAACAAGATATGTACAGCGAAAAGATGAAGTACATACAAGTATGTGGTGGATTAAGGGTTGGGAGCAGGACCTACCAGATCACCAACCTGAGAACTTGTTTTGACGACTTCCCTGAGCTGCTGTCTGAGCCGCATGACCACGGATAGCAATGCAGACGGAACAAAATGAATTGTGCTCAGTTTACTTTCGCTCACACACACACACACATGTCGGCACCCATCGCACATTTCATGGCCCTATAGGGAGCTCCACCGAAGGCCCCAGTACCATCGCCCGCGTGCGTCACCCACACCCATGTCGGCACACCCCTCACACGTTTCGTGGCCCTATAGGGAGTTCCACCGAAGGCCACAGTGCCACCGCCCGCATGCGTCACCCACACCCATTTCGGCACATCCCTCACACGCTTCGTGACCCCATTGGGAGCTCTACCGAAGGCCACAGTGCCACTGCCCGCATGCGTCACCCACACCCATGTCGGCACACCCCTCAGACGTGTCGTGGCACCGTAGGGAGTTCTACCGAAGGCCACACCCGCATGCGTCACCCACACACATTTCGGCACACCCCTCACACGTTTCGTGGCCCCATAGGGAGCTCCACCGAATGCTCCAGTGCCCCCGCCCGCATGCGCCACCCACCCCCATTTCAGCACACCCCTTACACGTTTCGTGGCCCCATAGGGAGCTCCAACGAAGGCACCGGTGCCACCGCCCGCATGCGTCACCCACGCCCATACCAGCACACCTCTCACACGTTTCGTGGCTCCATAGGGAGCTCCACCGAAGGCGCCAGTGGCTGCGCTCGCATGCGTCCACCACCCCCATTTCGGCACACCCATCGCACGTTCCGTGGCCCCACAGGGAGCTCCACCGACGGCCCCAATGGCTGCGTTCGCATGCGCCCACCGCACCTATTTCGGTACACCCCTCACGCGTTTCGTGGCACCATAAGGAATTCCACCGACGGCCCCAGTGGCTGCTTGCGCATGCACCCACCGGACAATTTTTGGCAGACCCCTCACACGTTTCGTGGCCCTCTAGGGAGCTCCTCCGAATGCGGTGCATACAACGGCGGTACTCACAATCGCATATTGTTGTGCCCTTCGCCAGGCTAATTTGTTTTACTCGTGCTCTCACTGCTTTTTCGGCTCAGTTACGGATCAGCGCTTTGCCACCGTCGTTTAGCATGGTTCGGGTCCCGCCCCAGCGCGGGCCACATCTAAAGATCCGAGACCTTCCTCGTCGTAGCCCCCTCTTTTCCCCTCCGCCTACCCACGGTCCGCTGGTTCCTCCCACTCCTCCCACTGTTGCTGCCGCTGTTGCTCTTCCTCCTTCCGCATCCTCAGGTTTCTCTTGTTCATCATCCTGCTCATCCTCCTGCTCATCCGCCACCACCTCCAATGTAACATTTCTCGTTTGTGCTTGCGCGTAGCACGATGTGGTTATTTGGGGGATTTGAGATCCGCTATGACACCCATCGGCGAACCCAGAAAAGTCGGCGCAAAGGGAAGCGATGGGCGATGGGTGGGAGGGGCAGGACGTCAGATGTGGCGGCGAGCCAGCTTGCCCCCTTCCCCTCTCCCGTCTCTTCCCTCCTCCTCTTTCTCCTGTTCCCCCTCCTCCTCCTCCTCCTTCTCCTCCTCCTCCTCCTCCTCCTCCGTAGCCATTTTGGCTCAAGATGTCAGGTTCCCTTGAGACCAAAACGGATACCGCTAGTCCGCGGCAGCTATCAGTGACTTTCAGGGGCCATCGATCCTACCGCCACTGCAGTAGTCGGCACCTTTCGGGCAAGCGCACAGCCCCGCACCAGGCGTGGCTCCGAACGGGAAGAAGCAGGATTACATCGCTTGTTCTCGTTGCCATTATCAATGGAATTTCCGCTATCATACCAAGTGTTGGCAATGTGGAGGTGGATTGCAGCCAGCTGCGGGGTCAGAATACCTGCGCCCCAAAGGAGTGTGGGCTCAAGGCTCTGGCGGGCCGAAGCCTCCGTGGTGGAAGGATCCACGCCCCCAGACCCCAAGCCCTTTTGCTCAAGGTCCGCCAGGGAATTGGAATATCGACGCAGGGACCCTTCAGCACGACTCTCCGTTCTCGCCCACGACCGAGCAGCTGTTGCAGTGTTTGGAGCGGAAGATCCCTCCTAACACCACCGCGCAGTTCCAGGCGTTGGCAGCAGCAGTGCAGAAGCCAGATCCACCCAAGTCAGTACCAGTTCGTCCAGCGTTCGTTCGTGAACAGCAGCTTCAGTCAGCAGGAGTTGCAGCTCGTCGTGCGCAAGAAGCGTTGGAGAAAGCAGTGCGACATGAATCAGAATGTGAGCAGTGGGTATTGCGTGCCAAAGCAGATGTTGCAAAATTGGCACGCGAGGCCGCCATTGCAGACGCAGCATACAAGAAACAACTCCAAGAGCAGATGAGGGCGACCGCCGCGGCGAACGGTCAGCCCCAACATGATGATAAGCCCAAGGCCGTGATCAATCTCTCAGCACTTTTGGCAGCCACAGAGGCTGCAGCATTGTCGGAGTTACTTCATCAATGGCAATCCTTCAAAGAGACAGTCGCCAAGGACATCAAATACATCATCGTCAGAGCAGTGGGGCCTTCTGCTCAGGGATTGTCAGTCCGCAAGCAGGAATTCAAGGACCTCAAGACCAGGATGTCTACCACGAAGCGCAAGACGGACATGGGCGCAGCTGCGGCTGGGAATGATTCCAAGGATGCGCAGCATGACCCAGGCCATGCGCCTGCTTCTGAGCCAGGCGCAACTGGGCCCCACTCAGGAGGATCTTCGAGCCCTGCCAGCGGCCAGGGCGCGGCGCCGACCGCCTCCGCCGAGGCAGCGCAGCCAGTGGAGGAGCCGTCCGTGGAGTCAGTCAAGAAGGCGCTGGAGCGGGCGAGGAACAACAACGCTCAGGCATTCGAGAGTGCCAAGGCGAATGCAGGAGAAGCTGGAGATCAGAAGTCTGCAGTTTAGCACCGTCTGGCTCTACCCGAAGAAGAAGCAGGAGGCATCCAAGGAGCCCCCTACGACACGAAGACTCATGTTGCACAACCTTTCTTTATGGGGCACCTACCAAGGCCAAGGCGCTTTTTTTCTGATCAGGCCGCCGATGTTATTATTATTCCAGAATCTCACGTCCTCGAGGATGGCACGAATGACATTCTCAACTTTTTGGCGCTGAGCAAACATGCTGGAGTTAATTTCCCCCGCCTGCAAGACTCAGGAGAGAGACAGAGCAGGCGGCGTTGTCATGGGTATTCCGACACCTTGCCGACAAGAAGGAAGAAACGTTGGGTTTGGTCGACGTGGATGCAGACAAGTGGACCCCAGGCCCGCTATGTTTTCGTGATGTTGTCGCGCTGGAGTGGAGAACGAAGCGTGCGTCAATATTGACAGCTGGTGTGTATTTGACAGCGTCTGTCGGAGTCTCCAGTGGCATCAACGCGGAGAAATTGCTTGCGGCCTCGGCTCTATTGTCGAGGCACACTGGGCAGCGGGCTATCTGCGGCGACTTCAACGCCACGCCCATGGAGATGAGCAGCTGGATCCAGAAGTGGTCGGCATATGTATTTTTCCAGATGACACTTCGCACGCGTCTACGCGCGCGAGGTACAGGCCAAATATTGATTGATAGCGTATTGCTTCCAAAGATTTTCGAGATCTGTATGTTTCGTCGCAGCTGATATTCCCTGAAGGTGGTGACCACTATGGGGCATCTTTTGATTTCAAGTTTTCGGCAGAAGCTAACATGCGCAGAGTTCTGGACCCCCCTCGCCCCTTCCAGCCCCCGTCGCCGAAGCGCGAGGCGGCCGACCCCGACAGCAAGCGCAGTCGGAAGAAGCTGAGAGAGAGAGAGAGAGAGAGAGAGAGAGAGAGAGAGAGAGAGAGAGAGAGAGAGAGAGAGAGAGAGAGAGAGAGAGAGAGAGAGAGAGAGAGAGAGAGAGAAGAGAGAGAGAGAGAGAGAGAGAGAGAGAGAGAGAGAGAGAGAGAGAGAGAGAGAGAGAGAGTGCGAGAAGGCCGCGCGGACGGGCGCAGGTCTTCAGGAGGCGGGAAAGGAGGGCGATGAGGAATTGTTTTTTTCCAGGACGAGGACGAGCAAGCTGCGACCTCAGAACCATTCCAGGGAGTTCGGGCCCCATTCCCTGAGACAGTTCGGAAGTTCTTTGCCAGCGAATTGTTGGACTACGACCGGGAAGCTCAGCAGGTTTTATGGGGTGCTGTTGTCTGTCTCTGCGCATATCGAGGAGAAAGCCGGGCCCATTCATGACAGATCAGATCCAGTTGCTAAATGGGAGTCTACCGATTTGAATCCGTTGTGGGGCAAAATTTCTGAGAATATGATGGAGAAGAGTGCATGGTCGTCGCCGCCTTCGTGGATGTCCGAGTCGCTGGCGTTCAAGTACCGTCCAGTTTCGTCGACAACGTTCGGGACCCAATATGGGCAATTTGGATCCTGCATGGAACAGTTTCTTTGCAGAGTTTTGGAGATACCTGGGGCTACAGCTTGGCAGTGCTGCGGTCGAGCCGAACCATGAGCCTTCAAGACTATCGCAGTTTCGTTACCCAGATCCACCAGATCCCACGCCGACAGTTCGATGATATGGCGGTTGCAAGCGGACAGTTGGGTGGGAGAGATGTTGAGTATACGCCAGCCTCGGAACATAACAGATATTATCACAGGCAGCGACCGTACAACACCACACAAGCGAATCGAATTTCTGACCAAGCATTTGCAGCAAGCAGTTTCAGACATGCCCAATGCTGGCTGGGGTATGGTACTTTCTGAAGATCGACCAGCATGGGCTACCAGTCTGTTGAACATTCACCATGTTTCGTTCGGGGCTTTGGAGATTTATTTTAAAGGACAACACCCACAAGATCGCGCAACCCTTGGAGCGGAAGTCAGCATCAGCCTCGTACAAAATGCTTCGAGATTGGATCTCCGAGAGCCTCGAGTCGCCCGTCGGCAGCCTGCATCGCTGCGTCAAGCCCAAGGGTAGGACGGAGAACGAGCTGAAGTACAACAACGTGCACGCCACTTCCTTTTCAGAGATGCTTTCAGTCAAGCGTGCGCAGTGGCAGAAGAAATGGACTTCCCCGGGATTTTCACAGTCTAAGGTTTTTGGCCTTCTTCGAGAGGCGCATCTCCGAGCTCGAGAGGCACCTCTGCCGCTTCTCACGTCGGCCGATGAGTCTCTCGCCATCGACAGTGTCAACGCGAAGAAAGCCTCAGGTGTTGAACAGATCGGTGGGGCATTTAAGTACCTGCCGTCTCGGGGAGTGGAAGCCTTCATTCATTTTTTCAATGCGGGCGAGTCTCACGGCACCTGGCCGCGGCAGATCATGGCGGTGCTCATTGCTTTGTTGCGCAAAGGGCCCGCGACGGACAGGTCGACCGGCCTAGTCCCAGACATCATCCGTCTGTGGAGTTCTGCACGCAAGTTGTACCCGACAGAGTGGATGGATCAGGTAGCAGGCAAATGGGATAAGGCAGTCCGGGGTTCGTCTTGTCTTAGGGTTGGTCTGCTTCGCGCCTTCATGGGCGAGTCAGTGGGCGCGGGCCCTGACCGTGCCATCTCATCATCGCTTTTATGGGGCATTGACGCATTTTACGACTCGCTCGAATTCGACGAGCTCTTCGAGCAGGGCCTCGGGAAGCAGTTTCCCCCGCAAGTCCTCGTCTTGGAAGGCCTCGCGCACCTGGCATCCAGATTTTTTCGAGGGAATCGCAGTTTCTCAGAGCCCGTGCAGCCCGCCAAGAGCATCATCTCTGGAGCCCGTCGAGGTCTTGACTTTGGGGGGTTCTATTTGTATTCAGTCTCGGAGTTCGTTTACAACATATTCGCCAGCTGTGGACTTGTCTTCTTGGGTTGATGATATTACCCAGAGTTGTTACGGTTCGATTAAGTTCGCGACCCAGGCGTTAGTTAAAGCTGGATCTACTCTAGGGCGACTCTGCCACAAAGCTCACCTGACCATATCATCTAAGTCAAAGACAGTTTGCAGCAGCCCTCAAGTGGCCCGAGAAGTTGCCCGCAAGCTTGCGCAACACAATATGCGCATCACTGTGGGGCAAAAGGTGGTCGATGTGGGGGTGGATCGAGGTCGGGATATGAGAGCTAGACCTAAAGCTGCAATTCGTCGTCGGCAAGCGCGGCAACAAGTAAGAGCAGCAGGAAAGTTAGCAGCGCCGGGTCGTCGCGGTCGTGCAGCAGCTCGTCGAGTAATCCAGCAAGGTAGCTTGGCGAAAGTAAAGTATGATGCAACCGTCTATGGAATGCCTCCGTCATCAGTGCAGGCCTGGCGGCGAGCGCTGGGCAAGACTCTTTCCAGTACTTTTAGAGGCCGCTGTCTGGACACGTTGTTGCAGATCGAGCTGGGCGACGAGGATCCTGCAGTGGCACAAGTTTGGTGATCTTTAGGTTCTTGGCTTACTATCATCGCACATCAGGAGCTCGAGCTCGCGCTCTAGCCCTTCGAGATTGGGGCGTCCATCTCTCTCGAGCTCGCGCTCGACCTCAGCACCGCTGGAGGAAAGTTACGGGCCCCACGAGGGCCATCATCAATACTCTCTTGGACCTCAATTGGGATCCCACGGGGCCTTGGGGCTGGACTTCGGACCAAGGGGGGCAGTTTTTGACGACGGAGGAGATTTTCGAATACAAGGTTTTCGACATAAACGACCTCAAGCGGGAGCTGGCCAGTTCTGTCAGGAAGAGGATCTGGAGGAAAGCAGCAAGCCATCACGAGAGCGAAGACGTAGCAGCAGGAGTATACCTCGATGACATACGCAGACAGATGAAGGATGTTAGAGCAGCCGATCAGTACGCGTGGGCAGGCTCTCTGCTCACAGTTTCCACGGGGGGCCAGCGGCCTCGCACCCGCATCAAGCAAGTCTGTCAATTGCCTGATGATTACTCAGAGTTGTGTGATGGATGTGGGGAGGAGGATGAGAACAACTTTCACAGGATATGGGGGTGCAGATGTAACGAGGAGCTGCCCGCGGCCAAGTCGACCGACTTTCTATTGCCTCGCGCTTGCACGCAGCACGAGGCCCAGCCGTCCTTATGGCTGCGAGGCGTCACGCCTGCTGCATGGACATCAGTTGCCCCTCCACCGCACGAGGAAGACGCCGAGTTTCACGCGCGTGGCGAATTGCCAGTCGCCTCGGGCATCTTGGTGGGAGCGGGTGATGCGTCTGGCGGGAAGCATACGTCACCCGACATTTTTCGGCGAGTTGCCTGGGCATGCATTGTGTTCAGGCCGTTCGGCATCTCTGAGCTGGAACCACAACTAGAAGTGGCCAGGCAAATTTCAGGAGCAGTCTGGAACGAGCAGACTATAAATCACGGGGAGTTGTCGGCCTCCCTGAAGTTTTTGGAAGATTCCCCCGAGGGGCCCCTTCTTGATCTACGTCACAGATAGTTCGTATGTCTCCCAAGGTTTCCAGAATATACAGCGCAGCATGTTCCCAGATACGTACAGAAATTAGTGGAAGAGAGTTCGAGCAGCAGTCGATCGTCGGTCGGTCAGCGTCTTGAAGTAGAATCACAGATGTCTGCTGAAAGAGCCGCTCTGACGCCTGTTTTCGCATATGTAGGCAACTACTTAGCGGACGAGCTAGCAGACGATGTAGTAGTTAGATATCAGTTATCCCCAGGCGAGGTAGAAGCCGTAGAGCTCGGCCTCGCCTTATCCAAGAGTATAAGGAACCGAGCCACCGACGTTTTCCTAAGTAGATATGCCGAGCAGTCTCAGAATGCTGGTCCCAGGATCCCTCGACGGCCTCGCCCGAAGCCGAGGCCCAAGGCCCCTGGTCCAAAGCTGAGCCTCGGCCCAAAGATGGCCAAGCTCATGGCAGACAGTGCTCATGAGATGCATCCAGTAGAAGCCGGTAATAGATTTCAATGCGTGAAGTGTTTGTCGGTGGTCTCGATCAATTCGCACGGGGCAAAGCCCTCACAAGAGTTTCTGGGGACCCCCTGTGTGCCCGCCGAGCCTTGGTCTGGACCTGTCCACGGCGTGAAATCTGTGCGCGGTGCGTTCCTCGGGGTCTCGTTTGTGCACCCGTCTCACGAGATGTTGGTCACACAGAGAGGGACCTTCTTGTGCTTGAGCTGTGGATCCCACGCCACCCGCAGCAGTCAGAACTTGTTGAAGGAGTGCCAGGCGCGCACTCCCTCAGGACAGAATTTTCTGGACAAGAAATTCACGAAGGGCCTTGTTTGAGGCCCACTTCCAATCCTCCCACAACGGGAGGCCATTGTTTTTGAAACTGACCACTGGTCATCGGAGCGGTCCTCCTCCTCCTCCTCCTCCTCCTCCTCCTCCTCCTCCTCCTCCCCCTCCTTTCCCTCCTTTTCCACCTCCTGCGTTTCCTTCCCTTTCCCTCGCGTTTTTCTCACCTCCCCCTTCTTCCCCACCCCCATGCCGCCTCCTCGCGCCGGCGCGAGCGCGGGCGCTGGCCCCCCCCCCGCCTTCTTCCCTGCGAGGCCGGAGACCACGGGCTCTTCTTTGCCCAGCAGGCCACCACCCGCCAGCCCAACGGGGGGCGGGCGGGAGGGACGGGAGGGAGCGGAAGGGCCAGGAAGGGGGAGGATGGACAGAGAGAGGGGGGGAGGAGGAGGAGGAGGAGGAGGAAGAGGAGGAGGAGGAAGAGGAGGAGGAGGAGGAGGAGGAAGAGGAGGAGGAGGAGGAGGAGGAGGAAGGAGGAGTTGGTGGAGGAGGAGGAGGAGGAGGAGGAGGAGGAGGAGGAGGGGGAGGAGGGAGGGGAGGAGGAGGAGGGAGGAAGGATTTGAGGGAGGGAGGGAGGGGAGGGGAGAGGCGGGGAGGGGAGGGGAAGGGAGGGGAGAGGGGGGGAGAGGGAGGGAGGGGGAGGGACGCCGTCGCCCTCCCCTGTCTTTACGTCCTCCTCCCCCTTCGCATCATCATTCCTCTTCCATGATTCGTCCCTACACATGCCACCTTCCCCTCTGCCTGCTCCCCCCTTTTTTTTGTCATTCTTCCCTGCTTACGCCATTCCTAATCCTCCTCCTGCTCTCCCCTCCCCCTCATCTCCCCTCCTCCTCCAGTCTACTCCCCCTCGGTCCCTCTTCCGCCTTCCTCTCCTCATCTTTCCTCGATCCCTCCCCGCCTCCTCCTTCCCCCTCCTCCCACCCGATTCCTGTCCTTCGGCTCGGTCGGGCCAGCTCGGTCCGCCTGCAAGAGAGATGCTCGAAAGCTGCACCGGGCACGCGCGCGCAGGGGGAGAAGGAGATGCGAGGAGGGCGGCGGCGGCGGCGGCAGCAGGACTTCTCGTCGTCCTGTTCCTCCTTTCCTCCTCCTCCTCCTCCTCCTCCTCCTCCTCCCTCCTCCTCCTCCTCCTCCTCCTCCTCCGCCTCCTCCTCCTCCTTCTCCTCCTCCTCCTCCTCCTCCTGCTGCTCCTCCTAATGCTGCTCCTCCTCCTTCCCAGAGGGGGGCGAGAGGGGACGGGAGTGGATTTCCGCCCCTCGTCCTCCCCGGGCCGATGCTCCCTCGACCGAGCCACGCGCCGCGCCCCGACGGGACGCGCGCGCGGGCCCAGGTGATCCAGAACGCCTGCGCCACGCAGGCGATCTTGTCCGTGCTGCTGAACGTGTCGGCGGACCCGCCCGCGCGGGGGCGCTCCAGAGACCCGGCCCCCCCGCGTCGTGCGAGAGCACAGCGGAAGGCTCTTGGCTCGTGGTGTTCCTGCCTGCTTTCGCAGGCCTAGAGGTTGACACCAACACCAGCATCGGCGTTGTGCCTCCACCGACGGACAAAGATCCCCATCTGGGTGATGGTGGCAATATTCCGGCTTCCAAGGTGACAGAACTATTACCACCAACACCGAACTCGAGGATCATTTTCCCCTTGTGGAGGCAACCCCCTGTCTTGGTGTTGGTGCCCATTTCCAGGCCTCCCATACTTCGGAGGTTGATAGACCTCCTACCCTGACACGTCGGTTAAGAAATTGGCCGTTTTCGGTTCGCGAGAGGGCGTCGCGGCCGTAATCTTTGTCGGTTTCGGTCCCAGGCCGCTTTCACCAAGGGGAGGCTTACTAAAGGGAGGTTTGTCCACCGCCGACTACTGTAGCCTGAATCACCAGAACGAATCTCGAGCACCAGAAAAGTACCGAAACTCGAGGGTTTTCACGTGTCGGGCCCTGGGAGACTCGTCCGACTCTGTTTCGATACTCTTTCGACACTTCTCTGGGTGCTCGAAATTATTTCTGGGATGTGGTCCTTAAGTACGATGGAGCAACACAACCCACCCTGCGGGGCTCCTGCCAGGCCTTGAGGCCACCCCCGCAAGAAACGGCTCGGGATGGACATCCAGTCGCACCAGGCCCCTTTGGGGTTATGAAGAAGCTCGCGGAGTTGGAGAGGTTGGGAAGGGCCTCACCTTCGAGGGGCCGAGGATTGCTTTCTCTTCTTCTGCGGAGGATGTCGCAAGACTGGCGGAAGCTGGCGGAGGCAGACGAGGGTGGCTCGCCTAAGCGTCCTTGCCGATTTTGCCCCAGCGAGCTAAGCCAATGTTTTTTAATCGTTTTCTCCGTGAATTATTTTTAATCGGCATCTTACATCACGATCAGTCCTACGCAGTCCATGCACAGTCCCAACAGCTCACTACTGCCCACAGCTCCCGTACACCCCTTCCCGCTTTCATATTGATGGACCTGCAAGTGGGCCGACGGATTAGTCATTGACACCCTTTGGGGTACCTTGCAATTCGCGAGCTGTCCGGCTGATTCGAGACATGCAGTGCCGAGTCGTGATTCACCACGGCCACCATCGTCATTCACCATTACCATCAACATCATTATCACACATCATCATCCACCGTCACTATCTCATCACTCATCATTACCATTCACCACCACCACCATCTTATCATTCATCATTATCAGCATCATCATCATCGTTTTTGACCTCACCACTATCACTACCCATCGTCGCCATCATTCACCACCACCACCATCATCCATCACCATCACCATCATCATCATTCGCGACCACCATCATTATTCATCTTCGTCATCATCGTCACCATCAATCGCGACCAGCATCATTATTCATCATCGTCATAATTCACCACCATCTTCATCAGTACCCATCATCATCGGCATCATTCACCACCACCACCATCGTTTTTCACCATCATTCACCACCATCATCACCGTTCATCATCATCATCATCATCACCATTCATTACCACCATCATCATCATTCATCGCCACCACCACCATCATCACCATCACCATCGTCATCATCATCATTCACCACCACCAGCCATCATCATCATGCACCACCACCATCATTCATCATTATCATCATCATCATCAGCATCATCAGCCTCATCAGCATCATCCGTCACCACGTCGCCCCCGTGACTCATGCCTGAACCCATCAACACCCTCTGTCGGAGTTCTTTTGTTTCTTCCGTGGGGGGTCCACCTTCGCGGCGACCAGTTAAACTCGGGACCCTGTTGGCGCATGGATGTGTTCTTTCTTTAGCAAGCGTTTTGCCATTGCAACCCATGAGCCCCTCCAGCTAGAGTGCGCCGAGCATTTGAGTACAACTGGTACCATCATGCGCTAGCATGCAGCTGCTCCTAGAGTGCACATGCTCCTGCAGTGCAATAGTTAACCTTAGCGAATGGCGATTTAGCTTTTTTAATACAGCAGTGTAGGCTCGTGACCTCGAATCAGTCAGAAATAAGGAAGCACGATAAGATCGCGACTTGGGACTACGGAAGCACAATATAATTTCGATCGAAGAATACAGAGACAGTGTAGAATATCGATTTCGGATATACGACACACAATAGCGCGCAAGGCGTACTAGGACAACGCCCCAGTACAAGTACTAGTAGAGTGATGCTGCATTACATTTTCAATCTGGGCTCTCGCGCTTTTCCTTTGGTTGTGCGGAGCGAGTGGGACCCCGCGCGCCAGCACCCCCGCGGATGAGAGTTCATTGCTCTTCCGGAATGGAAGCAGGGGCAAGCACCGTGCCCGCACCTTTCGCCAAGGATGTTTTGTTCCTTCCGCGGAAGTCGGACCCCTTGAGTTCCTCGCGGCGCCCCAGGAGTGCTTATCTTCCGGATGGCCCCCCACTGGTCCTATGTTGGAGTCGCCCGGGTGATGTCACAACCATCATTCATCACCATCATTCACCACCACCATCACCACGCATCATTATCATTACCGCCATCATTCACCACCACCTTCATCATTGACCATTATAGTGGCCATTATTCATTACCACCACCATCATCATTCACCAGCATCATCATCGTTCACCGCCCCCAGAATCATTCATTCATTATCATGCATCCCCACCATCACCATTCATCACCGTCGTTGTCATTCACCACCACCATCAGTATTCATCACCATCATTCACCACCACCGGCGTTGTCATTCGTCACCATAGTCTGCATCATCATCATCCACCACCGCCATCATTCATCATTATCACCACCACCACCACCTTCCACCACCACAAAATCATCCATCATCGCCGTTCACCACCACCATGGTCATAATGCATCATCATTCACCCACCACCACCATCATTCATCATCCGTTCCGTCATCATTATCATTTTCAATCATCTACCCACCATCGCCATTATAGCTCAGCATCATCGGCAGCCACCACCATCATTCATCTTCACCATATCATCGTTCAGAACCACCACAATCATTCGCCATCGCCATCGTCACCGCCATCTTCATCATTATTCACCACCACCAGCACCACCACCAGATACTATGAGCATTGTTCATCACCACCACGAACATCCACCATCAGCATCATTCACCACCAAATCCATCACCATTCATCTTCACCATAACTCACCAAAAATCACCAAAGCCACCATCATGATTGATCACCATCACCATTCACCACCACCACCATTACCGCCCATCATCGCCACCATTCACCACTACCACCATCATCATTTACCATCCGTATCACTATTCACTACCAGCACCAGCATTCACCTTCATCTTCATTCACCACACCACCATCAGCACCCATCATTATCATCACCATCAACCAGCACCATCATCCCACAAGATCATCGGCCATCATCATCCACCGCCACCACCACCGTTACCACTCATCACCAACGTCATAAACCACCACCATCACCACCAGACCTTTTTTCCACAAGCATCTCCAGCATCCTTCATCATCAGCACTCACCACCACCATCGCCTTCACCTATCATCATCATTCTCCACCACCGCTTCCACCGTCACCATTTATCATCATTTAGCACCGTCATCAGTCACCACCAACACCACCATCATGCATCATCAGCAGCATCACCACCAACATGAACAGCATTTTCATCATCGTCATCATTCATCACTTCCAGAATCATCATGCATCGTGACCACCATTCGCCTCCACCCCCACCTTGCATCACCTCTTGCACCCACCACCACCATCAGCGCTCAGCATCATCATTTGCAACCACTTCCATCATTATTCATCTTCACTTCCACCCTCATTCACCACCACGATCCTGATCTTCCACCACCATCATTCACCACACCAGACTTCAACTTTCACCATTCACTACCATCACCTCATCATTCAACACCACCATCGTCCATCGCCACCATCACCCATTACCACCACTATCATTCACCACCGCCATCATCATCACCATTACTACCATCATCATCATTCACCACAGTCATCATCATTTATCAGCATCATCATCACCACCACCACCATCCTTCATTCAGCACCACCGTCACCATTCACAATCATCGTCACCGTTTGCTTCCACCATTATCAGTCATCACCACCATCATCAGCAAACTCATCCAAATCATCGCGGGTGTGGGTTCGCCTCCCCGTTGGCCGAGGCACCCATGGAGGTTGCCCCGATGTGCCCCAGGGGCGGGCGAGGGTGCGGCCCTCCCGTGGCAGGCACCCCTGGCCGGTGCTCGGCACGGCAGGCCGCGAAGGGGTCTCATTCGTGGCTTGTGGCGTGCTTCCCTGAACGGTGTCTGGCGTGCCGCTGGTTAGGTATGTCAGTGAGTTGCTGTCTTCCCGGGCTTCTGACGCGTGTTGCTGCTAAGTCGGCATCCTTATGGGTGCTAATAGGCGCTGGCAGACACCGATAGGCGCTAATAGACGCTGATAAAGACATTGGTAGGGACACTGATAGGGACCAATGAACGCTAATAAGACAAAACCTGTTTTTAAATCTTTCTCGTACATATATATATACATATATAAATATATATATATATATATATATATTAAAAAATACACATGGCGTTTTCTGGTGCTTCGTTGGTGGTTTATCGCGGCTCGCGTGTGATGTATGTGCTTGTGTTTTTGTATTTACATGTCTACGTGTATGTGGATGTACATGTATACGTATATGTATATGTTCATTCATATGTGCATGTATATGTAGATGCATGCATGTATGTATACTTCTATGGTTGTAGGTTGGTATGAACGTATATGTAAGTGTGAATGTGTATGTGCATGTGTTTGTGAACGTATCCGTATATGGTTACGTCCATGCCTATTCGTATGTCTACGTCGATGTATGTAGTTATCGATACCTGTATCTATTCATATGTATATGACCATAGTTACATGCACATACATACATATGTATATACGTAGACACATATGTGTATACGTAGACGTGTGTGTATATACATATATATAGGGGGGCTTCGCGCCATGCACCTTGGTCTTCGAAGTTTAGGATACGGGGTAAAGATTAGGAAGGTAAACCAGACAATGTAGAGATCACCCCTTGTTGTCGTTTCTGACAGTCGTTATATGAAGGCTATTCATTATCCTTCCCTCATGCTTCCTCTTCCTATTCCTAGTTTCCGCCCTACCCTGCGAGTTCTTATCCGTCCTCCTCGGCTCTTGGTGCGGAGGCTCATTGGAGAGCCTCTTAAATGTTGAGAGGGTTTCTTGGGGCCTTCTGGGGGCCTCCTGGGCGCCTTCTGGGGGCCAATGCGGGTTTCCTCGGGCCACCCTGCTTCCAACCGCGGTCTCCCTGAACGGCAGGGCCATGATTTGGCGTCTCGAGGCCATCTTGGGCCGTCGTGGGGCTCTCTTCGGGCCATGTTGGAACACTGTAGTGCCGTCTTGGAGCTCTCTTGGACTGTGTCGAAGCCCTGTCGGATAGTTTTGGGGCGATTTGTTGGCCTCTGGGGCTGTCTCGGACGCCCAGAAGACAGAAGAACAGAGTCTTCTCAAAATCATTCGAAAACCCATGGGAAATCAATGTTTCTTGCGTTTCGAGTGCCTCTCCGGGGTCCTTTTTGGGTCGTCTTCGGGCGTCTGGTGGGTGTCTGGGGCATCTTTGGGCCCTCGGGGGCCGTTCGGCCGACCTCCTGACCAACTTGAGCCCATTACCTAGGCCCAGCCTGGGCTTCCAGGTGCGAGGGAAAGCTAGGGGCCTTCTGCAGGGGCGTCCAGGGAGTCCAGGGGACCTCTGGTGCCACGGATCCAAGGGGTGGGAGGGCTCCGTTCTTAGTGTGACCGCGCCCTGGCGCACTGGGAGCGTTCGTCCGTCCGTCCTTCCGTCTCCTCCTGTCGCATCTCTAGTGTCACTGCCACCCGTCATGGTCAGGTACTCATTGTCGTCAGCATCGTAGAGTCAACATCGTCAACATTATCGTTACATGCCATCTTCCACCGTTCTCCTCCAGTTTTGAAGTCCTCAATGCTCTGTCTTCTCTTCATGTTTTTGTGCCCCGCGCGTCAGTGTTGATATGCGCATTCCAAATTCAGAGGGTGCGCCGCTGGATCTCCCCGGGGGGGGGTGGGGGGTAGGACCCCCCCCCCCCCTTTCCCGATCCGTCGTCGGGGACCCCCCCCCCTCCCCCCCCCCGATCCGTCGTCGGGGAACCCCCCCCCTCCCCCCTTTCCCGGATCCGTCGTCGGGGGACCCCCCCCCCCCCCCCCCTTTCCAAAGGGGGGGGTCCGACCCCCCCCCCCCCCCCCTTTGGCCGCACCCCCCCCCCTCCCCCCCTTTCGCCACGCCGCCCCCTGACTCCGGAACCCGACCCCCGCCACCCCTACCCTTAGTCTTCACCCGAACCCAAACCCGTAATCCTACCTATACGACCACCCTGCGGGTGATAAGGAGGTTGGGGGGGGGGAGGGGCCCAGCAATGGGCAACAGTGGTGAACATCATGATCATCAGCATCATCATCATCATCATCATCATCATCATCATCATCATCATCATCATCATCATCATCATCATCATCATCATCATCATCATCATCATCATCATCATCAATGTCGTCATCATAATCACAAACATCAACATCATGAAGGCCATCATCACCATCAGCATCGCACAATCGATCTCACATTCGGTCTCACTACCGATATTACAATCGATCTTGCAATCGACGTCATCATCATCATCAACATCAACATCAACATCATCATCATCATCATCATCATCATCATCATCTTCATCATCATCATCATCATCATCATCATCATCGCCATCATCAACATCATCATCATTATCACCATCATCATCATCATCACCATCATCATCAGAATCATCATCGTAATCATCATCAACATCATCATCGGGACACCGACGGGACACGGACGGGACACCGGCGGGACACCAGCGGGACACCTTGCTGCCCCGGCCGCCCGGAAGGGAATCATTTCGTCCGGCCGCGCCTCAGCCACACGGGACACCAGCGGGACACCATCGGGACACCGCGGGGCCCCGGCCGCCCGGAAGGGAATCATTTGGTCCGGCCGCGCCTCAGCCACACGGGACACCAGCGGGACACCGGCGGGACACCGCGGGGCCCCGGCCGCCCGGAAGGGAGTCATTTGGTCCGGCCGCGCATCAGCCACAGGAGACTTTCTCTCGCCCGCCCACGCAGCTTCGCCTCGCCCGCACGGCACGCACGAACACGAAACCGAAATCGATTTCCCGGTAGGGGGGCTCTCCGTTCCACTTCGATCTCACCCCCAAACCTCCGAACCCCAACCACTAACCCCAGCCCCAAAGAGTACTCACTACTCGTTACTCACTACCCACTACTGACTACTCGCTATTCGCTATTCGCTTCTCACTACCCCCTATGCACTACTCACTATCCACTACTCACTACCCACCACCCACTACTCGCTACTCACTACTCCCTACTCACTACTCCCTCCTCCCTAATCACTACTCACTCCTCACTACCCACTACTCAATATTCACTACTCACTAAGCACTACTCACTACTCCCTACTCGCTACTCACTAATTACTACTCATTACCCACTATCCACTACTCACTACTCACTACCTATACGACCACCCTGCGGGTGATAAGGAGGTTGGGGGGGGAGGGGCCCAGCAATGGGCAACAGTGGTGAACATCATGATCATCAGCATCACCATCATCATCATCATCATCATCATCATCATCATCATCATCATCATTAATGTCGTCATCGTAATCACAAACAATCAACACCATGAAGGCCATCATCACCATCAGCATCGCACAATCGATCTCACATTCGGTCTCACTACCGATATCACAATCGATCTCGCAATCGACGTCGTCATCATCATCATCATCATCATCATCATCATCATCAACATCAACATCAACATCAACATCATCATCATCATCATCATCATCATCGCCATCATCAACATCATCATCATTATCACCATCATCATCATCATCACCATCATCATCAGAATCATCATCGTAATCATCATCAACATCATCATCGGGACACCGACGGGACACGGACGGGACACCGGCGGGACACCAGCGGGACACCTTGCTGCCCCGGCCGCCCGGAAGGGAATCATTTCGTCCGGCCGCGCCTCAGCCACACGGGACACCAGCGGGACACCGGCGGGACACCGCGGGGCCCCGGCCGCCCGGAAGGGAATCATTTGGTCCGGCCGCGCCTCAGCCACACGGGACACCAGCGGGACACCGGCGGGACACCGCGGGGCCCCGGCCGCCCGGAAGGGAGTCATTTGGTCCGGCCGCGCCTCAGCCACAGGAGACTTTCTCTCGCCCGCCCACGCAGCTTCGCCTCGCCCGCACGGCACGCACGAACACGAAACCGAAATCGATTTCCTGGTAGGGGGGCTCTCCGTTCCACTTCGATCTCACTCCCCAACCTCCGACTCATGTCATGGCCCACGAATCACTACTCTTTACGCACTACTCGCTACTCCCTACTCCCTACACAATACTAATTACACAGTACTCAGTACTCACTATTCGCTACTCCCATACTCGCTACTCAATACTCACTACTCACTTCCCGTTACTCACTATTCACTACTCACTACTGACTACTCCCTACTCACTAGTCAGTACATAGTGTCTAGTCACTAGTCACAACTCACTAGTCACTACTCACTACCCACTACCCACTACCCATTACTCACCAATCGCTACTCACTAACCAATATTCGCTACCCACTTCTTACCTATACGACCACCCTGCGGGTGATAAGGAGGTTGGGGGGAGGGGCCCAGTAATGGGCAACAGTGGTGGACATCATGATCATCAGCATCACCATCATCATCATCATCTTCATCATCATCAACAATGTCGTCATGATAATCGCGAACATCAACATCATGAAGGCCATTATCACCATCAGCATCGCACAATCGATCTCACATTCGGTCTCACTACCGATATCACAATCGATCTCGCAATCGACGTCATCATCATCATCAGCATCAGCATCATCATCATCATCATCATCATCATCATCATCATCGCATCGCCATCATCATCATCATCATCATCATCATCATCATCATCATCATCATCATCATCATCATCATTATCACCATCATCATCACCATAATCATCAGAATCATCATCATAATCATCATCAACATCATCATCGGGACACCGACGGGACACGGACGGGACACCGGCGGGACACCAGCGGGACACCGCGCCGCCCCGGCCGCCCGGAAGGGAATCATTTCGTCCGGCCGCGCCTCAGCCACACGGGACACCAGCGGGACACCGGCGGGACACCGCGGGGGCCCCGGCCGCCCGGAAGGGAATCATTTGGTCCGGCCGCGCCTCAGCCACACGGGACACCAGCGGGACACCGGCGGGACACCGCGGGGCCCCGGCCGCCCGGAAGGGAATCATTTGGTCCGGCCGCGCCTCAGCCACAGGAGACTTTCTCTCGCCCGCCCACGCAGCTTCGCCTCGCCCGCACGGCACGCACGAACACGAAACCGAAATCGATTTCCCGGTAGGGGGGCTCTCCGTTCCACTTCGATCTCACTTCCCAACCTCCGACTACTCACTGCTCACTACTCACTACTGACTACTCAGTACTCGCTATTCCCTACTCGTTACTCACTTATCACTACCCACTACTGACTATACTCACTACTCACTACTCACTACGCCCAACTCGCTCCTCACTACTCGCTACTTCCTACTCGCTACTCACTACTCACTACCCTCTGCCACTACCCACTACTCTCTATTCGTCACTACCCACTACGCATTACGTACTACTCAGTACTCACTACCCACTACCTACTACTCACTACTCACTACTCGCTATTCACTACTCACTACTCACTATCCACTACGCACTACGCACTATCCACTACTCACTACTCACTAATCACTACTCGTCGCCCACTACTTACTCACTATCCACTACTCACTACCCACTACTCATTACGCCCTACTCCCTACTCAATACTCACTACCCGCTACTCACTACTCACTACTCACTAACCACTATTCGCTACCCACTTCTTACTACTCACTGCTTACTACTCCCTACTCACTACTGACTACTCATTACTCGCTATTCCCTACTCGTAACTCACTTATCACTACCCACTACTCACGACTCAGTACCCTCTACTCACTACTTACTATTCATTACGCCCTACTCGGTCCTCACTACTCACTACTCGCTACTTCCTACTCGCTACTCACTACTCACTACCCCCTGCCACTACCCACTACTCTCTATTCATCACTACTCACTACGCACTACGTACTACTCAGTACTTACGACTCACTACCTACTACTTCTTACTCGCTACTCACTACTCACTATTTCACTACGCACTACCCACTACTCACTACTCACTACTCACTAATCGCCACCCACTACTCACTATCCACTACTCACTACTCCCTACTCAATACTCACTAGTCGCTACTCACTAGTCACTGCTCGCCATTCACTACTCACTTATCAGTACACACTACTCACACTTCACTACTCACTACTCACCACCCCCCCTCACTCCCTACTCGCCACTCACTACCCACTACTCACTACCCAATACTCACTACTCACTACGCACTAACTCACTACTCACTAGTCACCACTCCCTATTCCCAACTCCGTACTCCCTACACGAGGGGGGGGTGGTCCGACCCCCCCCCCCCCTTTCTAGCGCCAAGGGGGGAGGGGGGGGGAGAGGTTCTGGACCACCCCCCCCCCCTTCAAGGGAGGGGGGGGGGGGGGGTCGGGACCCCCCCCCCCCATTAAGGGGGGAGGGGGGGACCCCCCCCTTGAAGGGGGGGGAGGGGGGGGTGGTGGTTCTGGACCCCCCCCCCCTTTAGTGTATTCAGGGAGATCCACTGGCGCACTTTCCCAAATTCAGCTAGTAGTAGTTTTCGACATTTGCAGTAGAGACGCATGAGATGTGGCAACTAGTAGTTTGGCTACTGGCTACTCGGGAAAGCGCCAAGTGCAAAATCTAGCTGTCTACGACAAACCTCGCCACCGTGCAAGCGTTGCATCGAGGTGGCCTCAGGCGTCTTGATGGCCAAGGCGTGCACAACAGAGACTTCAAATCCGAAGCCGAGTGGCAGCTCTAAGATAACTATCGGTCGCCATAGACAAGCTAAAGCGAATCCCACATGCAAAGTTGATGACGTATACAGCTTTCTCTGCAGCCAGAGTGGCTGCACCTGAAGCAACTGCGCCACCATGTCGTCGTCGCCGCCGCCGCCCGAGGGTCGCCGCTTGTTTATCCGAGGTGGAAATTTATACATGACCACCGCCTGGAGGATTAAGTTTCGGGGACCTCGGCAGGCGGTAGATATGGGCATATTCGGGCCCCCGGGGGCCAGAATATGTATCCAGATCCACCGCCCGCTGGTGCACCAGAACGTCGGTTTCCAGGCGGTGTATATATATATATATATATATATATATATATATATAAAAAAAAATCCCCGCCTCGCAGTTTGTTCCTTGCTTCACCGATCGGCGCGGGCCCCGCTCTTTGCGAATGGTTCGGATTCTTCTCCCCCGGTCTGCGCGCGCGACCTGGTAGACGCAGATCGACCGAGCACCGGCCCAGACACAGACCCCCCCCACCCTTCGGCCAAGTGTTGAAAGACCCAGCACAAAAGGACGCCCACAGGAAGAGGACGACGACGACGAGGAACCTCCCATGGGGGCCTGCTCAAAGCTTCGCGTATCCCCATCAGCCCATGTAGAAAGGATGTCCAGGCGAGTTGAGGTGATCAGGGAAGTGCGGGAGCAAAGAGGGGGACGGCCGAACCGTGCGACGGAGGGAGGAGAAGGAGGAGGCTGGATGGATGGATGGATGAGGGAGCGGGGAGAAGGAGGATGAACAGGAGGAGGAGGAGGAGGAGGAGGAAGAGGAGGAGGAGGAGGAGGAGAGGGAGGAGGAGGAGGAGGAGGAGGAGGAGGAGGAGGAGGAGGAGGAGGAGGAGGAGGATTAGCGCGTGGTGGAGGGGGCGTTCGCCTGGTGACTACTAGCCGCCCGCGGCCAGGGATCCCGCTGTGGGGATGGGCCGTAGGACTCGGCGGAGCTCCAATCGCCGAGCCACTCCCTTCTGTCAGGGCTGCCGTGCATGATTTTCAGGGAAGCACCACCCTTTTGGGAAGCTCTCAACCTGATTTACTGACTTCTACGGTCTGTCTTTTACAAGCTTTGATCGACTGGGCAACACATACTAAGCACAGTGCCACTTAGAAACAAGACGGCTGCACGGGTGCACACCGCAATAGTGCACAAGACAAGAACTTCACGGAGAGCGGGTAAGACTAATCCCACGGGCCTCTCCCACGATTCTTATGCACCAATGGGCAGCGGAATGCAAAGGCCAGGAGCGAGCCCTAATTGCAGCATGGCTTGCCTCAGGCGGCAAGCGGAGAGAGTAAAACCATCCAGACTTATGATGGATGTTTTGCATGGCACGGGCCTTGCCGTACTCGCCGACGCATTCCTTCCACCAGTCCATGTTGTCAGACTTCGTTAGCAGGAAGTCGCCCATCCGGCCGGAGACTGGCATCGCAGGCGTTTCCTTCTCTTCGAAGTCCTTGTACCACCCGTCCTTGACCAACATGAACTTCATGTGTTTCCGATTTCGGCATAGCGGAACTGCTTGTATCTGTGGGTGGCGCAGTCCTTGCCGTACTTGGCATTGCAGCCCTTCCACCAGCCCATGTTGTCAGCCTTCTTCTGCAGGTTTGCGACCTTGTTGATATTGCGATGGCCTGGGGCATCGATGACGACTGTGTAGTGCCACTTCTCGGTGTAGAAGTCTTGGGTGGTGCAGGCGCTGGTCACCCCGCACTCGTGCTCCTCCTTCTGACGGTCCATGTAGAACGTGAAGGCGATGGGGCCTGGTATTAGGCATACGGCCTCCTCCTTCAGCTTCTCCAGCTCGCGTTGCGGAAGGCTGCCCAGGTCGTAGTTGAGGCGGGCGGTGGTGGTGCTCTCGCCGATGTCGACATGCCCGCAGATCACGATGGAGAGGTGCTCCTTCGCAAGAGTGGCAGGCATGGCAGACTGGTGGGGAATGATCCGAAAAACTCTGGGGGCGGAAGCGAACGCGAAATGTTCGAGCCCCAAGCTCCTGGACCTGACCAGGAGTGAAATGCTGTGGTGTCCTCGGCCCCCAGAGGCCGAGGACTTGAGCCAAAATGGCTACGGGGGAGGAGGAGGAGGAGGAGGAGGAGGAGGAGGAGGAGGAGGAGGAGGAGGAGGGAGGAGGAGGAGGAGGAGGAGAGGAGGAGGAGGAGGGAGGAGGAGGAGGAGGAGGAGGAGGAGGAGAGGTGGAGGAGGAGGAGGAGAGGGGAGGAGGAGGAGGAGGAGGAGGAGGAGGAGGAGGAGGAGGAGGAGGAGGAGGAGGAGGAGGAGGAGGAGGAGGAGGAGGAGGAGGAGGAGGAGGAGGAGGAGGAGGAGGAGGAGGAGGAGGAGGAGGAGGAGGAGGAGGAGGAGGAGGAGGAGGAGGGAGAGGAGGAGGAGGGGGAGGGGGAGGGGGAGGGGGAGGGGAGGGGAGGGGGAGGGGGAGGGGGAGGGGGAGGGGGGAGGGGGGGGGAGGAGGATGAGGAGGGAGGAGGAGGAGGAGGAAGATGACGAGGAGGAGGGAAAGGAAAAGGAAAAGGAGAAGGAAAAGGAGGAGAAGGAGGAGAAGGAGGAGGAGGAAGAAGGAGCAGGAGGAGGAGGGCAAGCAATGAGGCCTGAGGTCTCTTAGATGCCTCTCGAAGCCTCTTGGGATATCTCTTGGGCGCTTTGTGGTGGCCTCTTGGGACGTCTTGGGGGTCTCTTGGCGGTCCTGGGAGGCTCTTGGGCGTCTTGGGTGCCTCGGGTGGGCCTCTTGGGGCCGTTTGTGGTTTTCTTGAGGGCCTCCTGGGGGCCTCTTGGGGGCCTCTTGGGGCCATCTTCGGTCATCTTGGGGCCTCTTGGGGCCTGCTGGGCCGGCGGCGACCCCGGCGCCCCCACGACGACGCGGCGGCGGCGGCCTTGGAGCGGCGGACCCGCTCTCGGCGGGACGACGACGCCGACGACGACCCCCTCGTCCGTCCGACCCCCGGGTCCCTTGGTAGTGGTGGCGGTCCGGTCCCACCTGCACCAGGCGTCTTTGTGCCCGCGCCTCCGACTTAATGAATATTTCAATTCGTCTGGGCGTCGGCCACGACCAGCTGACGCTTTTCCACTTGTGCCAACGTCGCCGACCTTTCGGCGGCGCGCTGTGTTGTTTTTTTGTTGTTTCCTATAGCCAAGACTTAGGCATCTTGCTGCTGTGCATCCTGCGCGCGGGCCTCCTGGACGCTTCTTGGGGCCATCTTGGAGGACATCGATCAAAGAAGAGGGGAGTTTTTTTAAGCGTCGACCCCCCCCCCAAGAGGCCAACATGGAGTCTAAGCCCGAGTAGAACCATTGATTTTGGCTTCCTCGCTGAGGCCGTTTTGGACGCCCTGGCCGCTCGCGACCGGCCCCGTCCAGGTCCATGGGAGGGGGTAGGGGGGAAGGGTCAAGCTACCCACCCGCCCGCAAGCCGCCCAGCTCTCTCCCACCCGCACTCCCTACACATAGTAACCCGAGCCTGGGCATGCTCACCGGTCGTCTTTGGATAGGCAGTGACTGGGAACCAAAGCCGACCCCAGGCGCGCGACGCCTGGGCGAGATGCGCCACGCGTGCCTGGGGCGCCACGCGCGCCAGGCACCCCTGGGACCCGAGCGTGCCAGGAACGCCTGGTGCGCCAGATGCGCCACGTGCTCCGAATGCAGCATGCCAGGCACGCCTGGTGCGCCAGATGCGCAACGTGGTCCGAATGCACCAGGTGTGCCGCACACTCTAGCCGCGCCAGGTGCGCCCCCTTCGGGGCACGTGCAGAGTGCACCAGGTGCGCCTGCGCAAGTGACAGCACACATCGGGAAACATGTCGGCCAACGCCATCCGTGTCGAAAACCGATGCCCATCATTGTGTCTGGTGGGCCTGCGCGCAGCATGCCACGCGCCACCACCCCCGCCGTCCCTGTCAAAACCACTTGACATCGATCGCGGGATGGCCGCGCATGATCCAGATTAGCCGCGAGGTGAGGGTTGTATTGTTTTTTTGATCAGGGGTAGTAGCCCCGCGCGCAGCGGGAAATATGTTGACACCCTCGCCGTCCTGGTCAAACGCAATACAACGTGCGCGCGGGCCTCACAAACATATTCAATAATTTGCCTCACAGTGTACTTTGCATGGTTTTTTATCGGGATGGTGGGGGGCCGCATCGGGTTGGCCGCGCGTGCTTCAAATGTGGAGGCAGAGTGCGGTTTGTATTGTTTTTGACAGGGATGGTGGGGGGCGGGTCGGCATGGTGTCGGCATGGTGCCTGGTTGGCCCCCGGTCGCCTGGGGGAAGGGGTGTATATCAATAAGGAACAGTGATACACCCCTCCCCGTCGGGGAAGAACGGGGGTGGAGGAGGAAACTCCTTGAAACACCTACGCCCAAAGGGTTGGTGGGATTCCTCGCTCTTCCCAAGCTGGGAAGGAGGTCCTGTCCAGGCTGGCGAGGGGGTTTTCCCCCCCAGAGACGGTGGCAAGCTCCCGCTGGCCTACTCTGCTGCGGCGTGCCCAGGCTCGCCTTGGCCTCCACGGCCCCTCAGCTCAGATCGCTCGACGAGGAAAAGGAGGAGAAGGAGAAGGGACAGGGGGAGGGGGAGGAGGAGAAAGAGAAGGGATGGCCGTTTGCGAAGGCCGGCCGGGGCTGGGGGCTGCTCCTGGCGAGGAGCGGCTCGAGATCGGTCCCCACATGAAGGAGTTCAAGGAGCCGCCGCGCCGCCCTTGGCCCTGGCCCCCCCGAGCTTCTCCTCCTCCTCCTCCTCCTCCTCCTTGTCCTCCTTCTCCTTCTCCTCCTCCTCCTCCTCCTCCTCCTCCTTGTCCTTCTCCTTCTCCTCCTCCTTCTCCTTCTCTTTCTCCTCCTCCTCCCCCCATTCCTTGTCATTCTAGAGAACTCCTCCCCGTCACACCCCGAGGCCAGTTTTTAGGGCGGGCTGGGCGTTTCGCCTGAGATTTCCTCACCATCTATGACAACGAAGCTTTACACATGACAACAATTGAACCGATTGAGTGCGGGTGGTTTTGAAAATGTGGCTCTCGCCTTAGCGCCACGCGCATTCGTATTAAATGTTTGCAGAGGCTTCACGGATTGAGGGCGGATGGTTTTCAAAATGCGGCTCTCGCTTTAGCGCCGCCTCATCGATTTAAAAAATGGCAAGAGATTCGCAGGTTGACGGCGTGTGATTTTCAACACGTGGTTCTCGCTTTAGCGCCGCGCACATGCGTTTTCAAATTTGCAGGAACTTCACGGATTGAGGGCGCGTGGTTTTCGAAACGTTTTTCTCAGCTTAGCGCCGCGCACATTCAGATGTATTAAAATTTGCAAGAGGTTCACGGAGTGAGGGCGGTTCCTTTTCAACATGTGGCTCTAGCCTTAGCGCCGCGCACATTTTTTCTAATTTGCAAGAGTCTCACATATTCCATTGATCAATTTACAAATGGTGTTTTGGAAGGAGTCAGGTTGATCCGTGGCGTGGAAATCCCGAGAACAATGTTTTGGCATGCTTCAGGGTCTTCAAACGGTCGTCTTCCAACGAGGCAGTTCCTTCAATGGAAATGAACTGGTGCAGGGGCATATGAAGAGGGAATTTGGAGTGAGGGTTAATTCCAACATCGTTGATGGTTCTTGGGTTCACATCGGTCCTCCGCCTCCCCCTCCTCCATTGCTGTTCCTTATAAATAATTTCTCCCTGTCGCACCCGGAGGCCAGTTTTTCGGGCGGGCTACCCAGTATCGTTACCCCGGCTTCTGCACCTCCCGGTGCCCCCCGCCGCCGCCCCTTCGCGGCGCGCCTCCCGCGGGGGGCGCGCGTCGCTCGCACCCTTTCCCCCGCGCCATTTCGGCGCTTCTCTGCTGCGCCCCACTGCGCCGCCCACTGGGCCGCCCAGCGCCGTCACCCGGCTTTCGCAACCTTCGGCCCTCCCCTCGCCGCTCTCCGCGACGTACCTCCCGTGTGGGGCGCGCGTCGTTCACTTTCGGTCCCCTGCACCACTTCGGTG
>CAUYUJ010014979.1:276283-288783 GCA_963575745.1 Prorocentrum cordatum
CATTTGCAAGCGCTTCACGGATTGAGGGTGGGTGATTTTCCAATTGTGGTTCTGGCCTTCGCGCCACGCGCACTCGTTTTAAAACATTGCAAGAGCGTCACGGATTGAGGGCGGGTGGTTTTCAAAATGTGGTTCGCGCCTTAGTGCCGCGTGCATTCATTTTGAACATCTGCAGGAGTTTCACGGAGTGAGGGCGGGTGGTTGGACAGGATCAGGATTATGCGGGCGCAACAGTTTTGCTGATTCGTTGTGTTGAAGTTCCAACAATGGCGTTATGGCACGGTGCTGGATCGTCAAGACGCAGCAGTCAGGTTGATACGTGGCGTCGAAATCCCGAGAACTATGTTTTGGCATGCTTCAGGATCTTCAAACTGTTGTCTTCCAACGAGGCAGTTCCCTCAATGGAAATGACCAGTTGTGGGGGCCGATGAAGAGGGAGCTTGGAGGGAGAGTTAATTCCAACATCGTTGATGACTCTTGGGTTTCCACTGGTCCTCCTCATCCTCCTCCTCCTCCTCCTCCCCCTCCTCTTCCTCCTCCTCCTCTTCCTCCTCCTCAGCCGTTCTGGCTCAGGTCTACGACCTGTGCTTTCTGACGCAAATATTCAGAGCGGCCTGCGTCAGCGGGCCATTGGTACCAACGACTACGAGCACGGCAGGTTCGGGGGCCTGCCGCCGCTCATACCTTCACAGCCCCATCCTGCCCCTGCTGCTCCTCTCGTGCGTTCTCTGCTGCCCTTGGGTGGACAGAGTGGGCGAGTGGCAGGGGCCATGGCGGATGCCAGGGAGAAAGCTGCTGGCAAGGGGAAGGAGCGCAGATATTGGTATTGCAAGGAGTGCACGCATCCCAGGTCGGGCAAGCCGCTCATAAACTGGGGGGGGCGAATCTCAAGTGCTTCGCCTGCCGCGTGCACAAGAAGGATGTTTTCAAGGCCAACGTGGAGCCAGCTTCGCCGTCCAAGAAGCGGGCTCTCGCGGGTGGCAAAAATAGTACGAAGGAGCTGGCGGGGGGTTCTCTCACTCGGGGATCGGCTGGTTCGACATACTATCAGAAGCTCACCACGCAGTTGCAGAGTGAGTTTACAGCCTCCCGTGGCAAGAATGCGGAGAGCAGGGCTGGACCCCACCAACAGGCATCGGCGATGCAGGTGGGCGCCGGAGGGCCTGTTGACAGCGAGAATGACGACGTCGCTAAAAAGCAGGCTGAGGAGGTCAGGGAGCTCGACTCTGCGCTGCATGCGATCAAAGGATTATCCTCTGAGTGGGCTACAGCACAGCGAGAGACTCTCGGACAGCTGCTACAGCAACGTCGTGCTGAATTGCACGATGCCAAACCTCTTGCACGCTCAGGCACACATCCTGGCGAATAAGGTGCGGCAGCAGCGTATCAATAATGATAAGCTTCTCAGCAAGGTGCAAGAGGCTCAAGCTGTGCTTGCGACGGCGAAGTTGGCGGTCGAAGGGGCTGAGAATAATCGCAAGCAGGCTCAAGTCACGCTGTGCACGCTGGAGGAGCAGTTGGGCGCGCTGCAGCAGAGGTTGCCTGCTGTGCCAGTGCTTGACGACCCTAGGCAAGATGAGGTGTGCTTGGCGGTTCTGGGGTTATCTACGGAGAAGCTGGGTGAGTTGGTATCAAAGGCTGCGGAAGGTACTGGCATCGGGCAAGAGGCCCGTGAACGACTATCAAAGGGTATTGGGGGAGCGCTGCATGAGGTGTTGTTCGTGCCGCAGAAGCGTACTGCTACCAGTGATGGGCGGCAGGCTCCTCCAGCTTCTGGCGAAGGTACCCCGATTGATGCGGGCAAGTCTGCTGAGCTGGGTGAGGTAAGGGAGCCAGATGATCTTGGCGCTCCTACTTTGCGGAAGGAGTTGGGAAGTCTCGGGGCGGTGGACTTCGATTCGGAGAACGATGCAGCGGAGGATGGGGCCATTCGTGAGATGGCGAGGAAGTTGGCAAAAGGTGGTTTCCATCCTAAGCGCGTCGTCAAGACGGGTCCGTATTAGTGTTGTTGCTCAGTGTTTATTGTTAATATTAGCATTTTTACAAAAAAAAAAAAATAATAATAATTTGTGTCTGTAAAGAAACCTGGTGTATCTACATAATGGTGAAGACCAAATGATATATTACCACGGTTCATATCGCGTCTTGGGGCACGTTGGAGCCTTGTCTGGAGAGCTTCGATCGCGACGTTCCTGTGGTGGTTCTGCAGGAGCATCATCGATTGGGGTCCGAGTTGGGTGCCCTTCAGAGGCAAGTTCGGGATTTTGGGTACGACGGCATTTCGTCGGAAGCTATTCCTTCGTCGGAGAGCGGGGCCACGGGAGGTATCGCGATCCTGGCGAAGACGGCCATCCCCATGACGTTGCCACCTTTTTTGTCTGATCTCGTCTTTGTCCCAGGCAGATTATCTGCGGGGCGCGCGCATTGGGGCGTTAAGAGTGGAGTTATTTTGTTGTCAAATTACCTGCAGGACTCCGTGGGCATGAATGATTGCAACAGGGATGTGCTTTGGCAGCTGGCGCTTTATCTTTCTAAGCTCACGGCAGCGCAGTACGACTGGATTGTTGCAGGTGATTTCAACATGAATCGTCAACGGTTGGGGGTTCCCTGGTTGCCGCAACTGGGGGGGGGGGGGGGGGCTTACTGTGACGCCTAGCTTGGCGACATGTCGGCCCGCCAGGTGGGGGCAGCATGCGGTATTGGATTATTTTTGTTATATGCTAACTTGGTTGCGCGCGTGCATCGGCCTGAGGTGCAAGAGGCGTGCGCGACTGCTCCGCATCGCCCTGTCCATCTTCCTGTTCCGGCGGGGGATTTGGACATGAGGGTGAGGGTCGTGCGCGCCCCCCGCAGGGTTTCTGCTGCCCCGCTTCCTGGTTGTTCTCGTCGGGCCCAAGATTGGTCTGGGCCTCTGAGCATTGTGTCTAACCTCCAGGAGGCGGAGCAGTTGGCCGAGGCCTGGGATGCGGCATTGAGCACGGCTCAGAAGGAGTTGTTCGACAGGTACGATTTTGAGGTTCAGTATGGGGACCCCCATGCCGCACGCAGCGCTGAGCCAGTGGCCAGTTTTCAGCCGTGTCTCCTGGCAACCTCCCGCGAGAAGGTCTCGGGTCGGTGCGACAGCGTTGGCGTGCAAGGCGGCTGCGAAGTGGGCTAAGCATCTACTGGGTGTCTTTGTTGATCTCAGAAGGGCCATCTTGGAATTGCACGCCGCGCGCTTGGTCGTGGAGTTGCGGCCCCATCATTACGGCAAGGTTGCGAAGTTTCTGCTGGACGCTGCGTCTGATTGCCATAGGGTCCCCAAGCATGGTGGTTTCTGCAAGCTGGAGCATTGGGTCAGAGATTGCTTCCTCAGAGGGCCGGAGAGCTTCCTACATGATGGCTTCGAGAAGCAGGCAGCGGACATTGTGCAGTTTGCAGCTGCGCAGTATGAGGCGGCGCTGAAAGGTAGGCAGGAGGCTCGGGGGGATTTTGCGCGCAAGTCTTTCGATCATGGTGCTCGATGCGCCCACAGGGCAACCAAGGTGCACGACATGCAGCAGGCACTGGATGGTTGGCACAACAAGGGGCAGTTAGCGTCACCGCAGGCGTTGCGTGATCGTGTGATGTCGGACTGGCGCAATATATGGCGACAGCATTGTGCTGGTCCGATGGGTTCCCCCCCTGACTTTCACGATTGGCCGCTGCTGACACAGAGTGCGATACTAATGTTGCAGGAAGCTGTCATGTCTTTCCCGACTACGACGGCGACCTCCCCAGGGCGCATTGCGATGAGAGCCTTTATTAGTATTTCGTTCCAGGGTTTGTTTGCGATTGCTCGGTTATTTGAAGCTTGTGAGCGTATTGGGGCATGGCCACAGGCTCGCATCTGGAACGACATGATCAGATCACCGAAGCCCTCAGGGGGCAACAGGCTGATTACGTTGACGGACTGTACTTTGAGGCTGCGGTCGCGGGTTAGGGCCCCTATCACTAAGCAGTGGATTGTGTCCAATCCCTCCGCAGATATGTAGGGACTGGGCGGGGCCCGTTCGTCTTCCGACCCGGTTTTCAGCTTGAACCTTGAAGCGGGGACCGTTGCCGCAGTTGGAGAGCGCACCGTGGCGGCTTTGTTGGACGTTTGGAAATGCTTCGAGCTCGTGCAGCGCGAGGCCTTGTTCCACGAGGCTCGGCAGGTCGGCTTTGATCTTCGCTTGTTGTGGATGCTTTGTCAGCGTTATGTCCCCCCCCCCCCCCCCCCGCGGGTTGCAGGCATTTGGATCAGTGAGCTTTGCCATCGCTGTCTTTCAAGGTATTTTGGCGGGGTGCTCGCATGCGCGTGGGCTGATGCGCGTGCTGTTGAGGCGGCTACTGGATCGCATGCGTCGGCCAGGCGTTATTCCACGCGCGTTGATTGACGACATCTCGCTGCAGTGGACAGTTGGCAGACTTCAGGGCGTGGCTGCATTATGGAGTGCGGCGTCAGAGTTCAAGGCTGGGTCGGCGCTTTTGAGTTTGGTGCAGCCATCGATGTCTGGTTTCGTCGCGTCTTCCACGAAGGTGGTCAGGGCTGCTGGGCGGTATCCTGGTGCGGGTGGACTTCGGGCGCGCACGTGGATACGCAATCTAGGTCACGATCGCCATGGCGGCAGGGTTTGGCGAAAGCAGACGGAGCTAAGGTTGACAGGATTCGCCGCTCGTCGCGGTCGTTTGATGTTGTTCAGGCGCGCTGTGGGCCACAAGGTAGGATGCCTGTGGAAGACGGGGCTGCTGCCTTCGGCGGCTCACGGAGCAGGGGTATCGGGGCTGACTGGCGATGTTCAAGCGAAGCTTCGCTCCACTGCAGGTCTTCTGATGGGGGGCACGAGCTAGATCGCCATCGCTTACCCTCTACCTGGCGACTCAGAGGTCGCCTGAGCATGGCCCGATGCATGCTGCCACCTGTGATTTGGTGGTCAGATATGCGTCTTGGATTTGGGAGGCGAGGACTTCGATGGCAAGGTTGCCTCGAGCTTGGGTCGAGGTAACCAACGCGTCGGTCAAGGATCCGTCGTGGAGGCATGCGAAAAGGTCCTATGGGTGCTGTTGCCCTTTCTTCATGGAGGATTGGTTGGGCTATGTACTCGCCAACGGTGCTTATCACGGATGAAGAAGAGCACGTGCCCCTCCTCACGATGTCGCCCAATGATGTTCGGCGGCTGTTACGTCAATGTACTTCGAGATGGTAGGGTCAGCGTATCATTCAGCAGTTCGATCACCAGTTCGAAGTGCCCAGGCTCTGGATGCGTGCTTTACGTGCTTGTGTTGGAGGGCGCAAGGCTGCGGTCTCGGACAAGGCGAATGCTGCGTCTCTGAGGGCTCACAGGGCCAGGGTCCATTGGACGCAAGGCGTGAAGTTCTCGGTTGGTCTCGCGGGTTCACCGGAGTGTCTGCGTTGTGGTCATTATGAGGATACTCCTGGGCATCGGCTTTATGGCTGGGCTCCTTTGCTCGCGCCGTTGAATGAGGTCGAGGAGAACGGAGGAGCTGTTCCCGAGCTGCTGCAGGGTTCGCGGCAGTACATGCACGACCAAGGCCTGAAGGGGCTGGGCGAGCCTTGCTGGGGCGCTTCTGATATTGGTGTTGCGTTACCGTGCTTGCCGCCAGCAGTGGTGGCTCCGCGGGCGCAGTAAGACTACGTACTCTGGGGTGGTTGGAGCGGGCAGGCGAGTCGTGGGAATCTTGTTTTCTCCGATGGATCTGGTTTTGCATCGGCGGTTCCTCAATTGATGCGCTGTGGATGGGCTTTTGTCATGCTTAGTGAAGCAGGCCTCCCACTGCGCGCAGCATGCGGAGCTCTGCCAGGCGTTCTGCAGTCTGTTGGGCGCGCCGAGCGCTACGCGGTATACATGGCGTTCAAATTGCTGGGCGATTTCGAGTTCCTGCGCACGGACCTGCTGGCGCTGTGTGACGAAGGCAACGCTTGGAAGGATGGCTTGGGCGGAGCTGCGGGCGCTCGCGCCACGATTTGGAGACACCCTCGCACAAGTCCGTCGATGAGCATGGGCAGTTGTGCATTCCGCAGTTAATTGGTCTTGGCAATGATTGGGCTGATGGGTTTGCCCGGGCGGGCGCGCTCGAGCACAGAGTCAGAAAGGGGCAAGAGGACTTGTACCAGGTGGAATTCAGGAGGCATCGGTGCGTGGCTTAGTACATGGCGCGGACTATGCATAGGATGCGCACGGTAGGTGGATGGGAACCTGAACATCAATTTGTTCCTGTGCGTGCTCCTTCGTTTCCTCTTCCGCAGGTCACGGCTGTTGAGCACCAATTGGTTCGTCTTGATACTGGGTTCATCTTATGCTGGTCGTGTTGTCGCTCCACTGCGTTGGAGAGTGGACCTACATTTGGGCAGTTTTTTCGGTCTGAGTGCACGCCTAATGCTATTGATCGATTTCGAGCGGAAGCTCATATTCGGAAGTATGGCGCTCAGTCCCTCCCCACACACCGCGCGGTGCAGTGGGCTTTGTTGGCTGCTGATCGCTTTGATGTGGGGGAGGGGGTCCCTGTGCCAGTGCTGGAGAGTGCGGTATCTATGTCGGATGAGCATGAGTTGGTTGAGCATGATGGGCACCGGCTCAGGCGTGCAGGTGCTACTGTGTTCTGTGAGAAGTGTGTTTCATGGTCGGGAGCGGGGCATTCAGCGGCTCTTCACCATCCATGTGAAGGTTCTCCCTCTGGAGAAGGACCGGTAAGGCGGCGTCTTACGTTTCCAATATTCGTGGCCGATTACGTCTGTTCATGGCTGGCAAACATCCCAAGTCGCGCGAGGTGCTTTAGCATCCGTGTCTGTTGATGGGAATTGGCTGGCTGGCAGGTCTTGTCTGATACTGTATGCTATTTTGTGCATTGGAATGGCTTACGCTGGTGGGTCAATGTATGCTATTTGTATTCACCCCGCGTTACCGGGGTCTGCAGCTGTCAGCCCAGGCTAGTAGTGGGCTGGGGGGGTTCCCCCCGAGTCCAGTGCATCGGTATTGCGTGTATTTGTTCCCCCCCTGCTCGTCTCAGAAGCGTCCCGTGAGGGAGTTCTGGCCACCCGTTCGTGACGGGTGCGCTTGCCTTCTGGCGGGAGGGGGGGGGCACGTTGTGGCCAAAGAAGTGGTGTGGGAGCGTCCCGTGAGGGAGTTCTGGCCTTGGAATCCACTGCCCCTCTGTTATGAGGCCGTTGTATAGGAGAGGGAACAGAGGACAGAGTGTTTACACAGCTTTGAGGAAATAGTGAATTCAGCATGGGTCCGGCTTGAAGTGCCTCGAAGAAAGCGCGCGCACCCGAGTCGCAGACATATGGTTATATGCGGACCCGGGACACTTGCTTCCCGTCGTCGTCCTCGCCCTTGCTCCGTTTCCCTTCCTTTCTTCCCTCCCCTGGATGGTGTCGAAAGCGTCCGCGGCTCGGGCGGGGGAGCGCCCCTTCCCACCTGCCTTATTATTCCTCGTTCCTCTTTGCCTCCCTGCTCCACCGTCCGTAGTCCTACCTCGCCCGCCCTCCTTGTTCGAAAAATGAAGTCCCTGGTGCCGCGTGCCCGCGTCAGCGGTAAATGCTTTTTCGATATCCGAGCACAGCGGCGCAACCAAACAGAGGGGATTGCCAATGCGAGAATTCGGGGCGCACCCAAAATGCGGGCGGCACGGCCGCCGAGCACAGTCGCATCGCTAACACGTAAATTATAAGTGCCTACGGCAAGGTCCGCCCCCCTGCCGGAGCAGTGGTCTATATGGCGACGCGTGGAACTTTGACTGTTAAGAGGTCCGTGACATGTGACATCTCTCGTGTTTTCGGACTGCTGCGCGGCATTCTTCGTGGTCCTTCGAGGCCTTTTTGGGGCGTCTTCGGGCCGTTGGGGGCCGCTTTGGCGCCGCGTTGCACCGCGGCCGCCCTGGGCCACAGAAGCGTGTATTTGCGGTTCTCTCGGGGGCGCCCTGGGCCGGGAAAGTGTGTATTCGCATCCCCCCCCAACTGGGCATGTCAACCTCGGTTCTGGGCTGGCAAAGTCGGGGCGCCCTCGAGGTGGCAAGCGTTTACCTTTTCGAAATACACAGATCAAGGTGTGATCTGTGTACACAGTTTGTGTCTTCAACTGTGTATTTTCGTGTGTGGGCCCGCTGTTTACACAGATCGTGGTGTGATCTGTGTACACAGATCTCGTTCCCATCTGTGTATTTGGAGTGTGCCCCTCGCGGGTGGTGTTGAATGGGCGGGAACTTTCGCGTTTCTCTTCCGGCTGGTCCAGGGGGAGCGTCGTGCGCGGTCGAAATACACAGTTCGTGTCTCCAACTGTGCATTTGTTGCGCGCCGTTCGCTGGAGTGGTCTATGGGCGGGAGTTTCCGCGGGTCTCCCGGCTGGTCCAGGAGGGGGCCGTGGTCTGGGCATGCAAAGGCGCGGGTGTGTGTGGATGGTGGGCTGTGGGAAGGAAGGGGTTCGATGGGGGGGGGCCGAGGGGCCAAGGATGAGCGGGACTGGACGAGAGCGGAGGAAATGAGCCCAGGAGGATCTGCATCATCGGTGTCAGCATCACGAGGGCGAGGGAGGCGGGGGGGGGGCAGAAGTTGGGGGCATGATGTGCATTAGGGCGTAGAGGATGGGAGGAGGGCGGGCATGTAGACGATGGAGGAACGAATCCAGCGCAGGAGGACGACGAGGAACGACGTGAATTGGCACATGGGGGGGAGCAGTGTGGATGAAGGGCACGATGAGGACCGGGGCAGTCGGAGGGCATGAGGAGGGCGGGGCCACAGCGAATGGATATTTGGAAGAGGCGGGGGGTGGGGCATGAGTTCGAGGCGGGCGCCAGCTAACGATTAGCTGAACAGTGTTTTGCGTGTCCGTGCGCCCCCAGAACACAGTGACTGGTTGCAGAACTTCGTGATATGGGTAATCGTGCGTTTCGTGCTTCCAGGCCAAAGGCTCGAGTCCGCGACGCCCCTTGGCGTCGCGATGATGCCGCCCCGATTTGCCAGACTGCATATGCACAGATACGCAGAATATGTGTCGCAACGTTTGTTTCATGACCCTCTCTATACTAACAGACCCACGCTGGAATCCAATTCTGGCCGACCATTGGTGATGGTCGCGCTTGCCTCCTGCACTGCCTCACTCCAGTTTCTCGGAAGCGTCCCGTGAGGGAGATTCTGGCCGCCTGTTGGTGACACGCGGCTTGCCTTCCGTCTGGAATGGCCACGGCAGCTACGACTTGGGCCGATGACGAGCTACAGGTCTACTGTGTGCAGCAGATATATTCATTGGCTGGCGCTTGGCTGGTACTACAATGGATTGGTTTTTCCCCCGCATCTTGCGGGGGTTTCGGCTGCCAGTCCTGGCTGGTAGTGGGCTCGGGGAGGTCCCCGTGAGTCCGTGGCACTGCTGTATTGGAGTACGGCGTCGACTGCGAGTTCGGCAGGTGCTCCGGAATTCGATTTTTGCGGAGGGGGCCGCTGGCCCCCGCCTCAGCCGCCGCGCGTTCGTCCGTCGGACGCGCGCGCCTCGCCTCGTAGCCTCGTAGCCTCCTCCTCCTCCTCCTCCTCCTCCTCCTCCTCCTCCTTTTCCTCCTCCTCCTCCTCCTCCTCCTCCTCCTCCTCCTCCTCCTCCTCCTCCCCCTCATCCTCCGCCCTCCTCCCTCAGAGGGTCCTTTCCAGGGGCGCGCTCGAACCAGGGCGCCCGAGGGTCGGACCCCCCTGCCGCGACGAGGAGGGCGCCTCCCCAGGAGAGGCGGGCGAGGGCCCCGGAACAGCCGAGGCCTTGGGGCCTCGCTCCTCGGCCATGCCTGGAGCCGCCCGGGGGGTCTGAGATGGCCCGGCGCCGGCAGGGGAGGCCTTGCTCGCCTCCAGGACGCCCCGCGTTTTTTGGGTTTCGGTGGTTTTGCTGTGGAAGGCGTGGCGTCCCCACGCCAAAGATCAATGGGCGTCCTGGGGTCTCAGGGTTGGGCTTCTTGTGGAAGGTTTCTTCTGATCGGGCCCCTATTGTAATCTCCAACCAGCAGGAAGGGCGGGCAGGTTCGAGATTCTGGGGTTCGGGAAGTTTTTGTTTTTGTCGTCTGCTTTTTTCGGCCTCCAGGGTCCGATTTCGGGCCCCAGGGGGCCGTGAAAGCTGGACCTGGGGTGGCAAACTGCGCCAGGTGGACCGCTGGAGGGGTCTGGGGATGGATTTAGACCAAATTTTACGTCATCCCCCCTCTTAGACCGAATTTGACCAAATCAGGCCAAATAGAAACCCACTTTAGACCAAACTTTGACCAAATTCGACCGATGTTCTGGGGCCGCACCCACTCCAGACCCCTGGCCGCCTCCGGCTCGTCCCTGCTCCCTTGCAGACGTGGGCCCAGGGATCGCTGCGCGCCGTGTCAGGGTCGAACGACTTGTGCTGCCGGCTGGATGATTTTTGTTGCAGATGCGACACCGAAAGGCTGCAAAGGGTTAGGTCGGGCATGTCCCCCTTCAGGCGGACTTTGGAAGGCAAATCAAACATACTCAAACAAAGTTCAGACATCGTCAAACATACTAGAAACATCGTCCCCAGGCTATTTTAAAGCCATTTTTGAACATTCCTCCGAGGGACATGCCCGACTTAATGCAAGGGATGTTCGTTGTTGTTTTTCATCTGCCTCGCGCCGCCGGGGGCCACTGCACGCATAGAGCAGATGGGGGGAACTAGTAACATTGCCTGTAGGTGAGATCGTTGTGGGATTTCTTCTATAACGAAGCGACGCACAAGCACTCGACGACCACATGCGCCTCATGATCAAGAGGGTCGGCTTTCAATTACAAGATGTTCCAATTCTTCAAGGATGTGCAGCACGAGCATGCGGAGCACAAGTAAGAACGTCTGCTTATGGCCAACCATACTGTTATGATTGCTCCTCCTCGACTCATCCTTTCTGGGCCAGGCTCTCGCGGTCGTTGTGAAGCGCTTTTGGATATACTCTGGCCTGGGCCTGATTCGGCTGATTCCATTACCGAGACCCCTGCGCATGCTCGGCACGCTTCTTGCGGGGAAGGCGGTCGGGGTTGCGCTCGGGAGAGGCGGTTTGCCAAACCCACTTCCCTGGCGCTGCCGCATCCTCGGCCCGCCCCCCGTCTCCTCCGCATCCAGCATGCCCACATGAGGAAGCAGCGCGACTGGCGCGCCTTTATGTGCTGTGCGTCGCGCTGTTATCGGTTGTTGATCCTTCATTGCCATTGTTGTGCGCTGGACAAGACGGTGGGGGCGTTGGTCACGGAATGTGCCCAGGAGGCTCCAGACCCTGGGGGGGTCCTAATCTAATAAGGGCGGCGATGATATCCATGGCCAATCCACGATTGGAGTTCCACTGGCTTCCAGACCCTGGATCCCTTATCTCAGGGTGCCTTGTCCAATGCCAACACCGTGTGCCCCTGCAAGACGTGCACCGCCTCGCTCCTGGCCCCGACCCTCCTGGCGGCCCGCTGGCAGGGCCTCCCCATTGCCCAGCCCCGGGGGGCGTGGCGGCAGCCCCGCTCCCTGCGACCTCCCGGCGCGGCAGCTGCGAGCGAGCAGAGAGGGACACGTGCGGTTGAGCGCACAAGAGGGACGGAAGGTGGAGCCGGCAGGCACCCCGAGCGAGGGGAGGGGGCTGAGCCAAAATGGCTACGGGAGGGAGAGGAGGAGGAGGAGGAGGAGGAGGAGGAGGAGGAGGCACCTAGGCTCCTTCTCCTCCAGAGGTTCCTGGTGGCCCGGAGGCCTATCGAGGCCTCTGGCGGTCCTCTGGGGGCCACGAGGGCCAGACACGTCGAAGCTTCTCCTTCTCCTCGGCCCCCTCAAGTCACGAGGGTTCGAGCGCGCTGGGAGAGGGGGGGGGCAAGCACCTCCGGGCTCCAGAGCCCCCAGGCGCTTCCAGCCTGGACGGCTGGTTGACGCAACGGCGATCCCAGCGAAGGTGCTCGAGGTAACGCCGCAAGTGGCCAGGTATCGGCCGACATCGAACGATCTGCGCTGTCGGAAAACCACACTCGTTCAAAGTTGAACGATCCACTCGGTGTCAGAAGCAGTCGGCCACGTCATCGCGACGTGGACCCGCCACAAGAAAGACATCCAGTGTGGAGCCTTCCCAGACCTCAAGACCCACAGGAGGCAGCCATACGATGGGGGCGTTGGTTGAGGAATGCGCCCAAGAGGCTGCAGACCCTGGAGGATCCTTTATCTGATGAGGGCGGCGGTGATATCCATGGCCAAGCGTCGATTGGAGTTTCACCGTTCTCCAGACCCTGGATTCCTTATCGAAGGGTTCCTCTTTCCAATGCCCCCAACCGTAATCACATCACACTCTGTGCCCAGGGCCATCCTGTGCCCCTGGGTGGTGCGCGCAACCCCTCGTGGCTTCGGCCGGGAGGGTGAGACGCCGCACCGCGCCAGGGCCCAGGGTGGCCCTGGCCGTGCATGTTGGTTGGTGGTGTGCGGCTGCCTCCTGCGCTTCAGTCGGGCGTGTCCCCCCACAGGAGGAATATACAAGAATAGTTGTAAAACAAA
>CAUYUJ010014979.1:291283-308783 GCA_963575745.1 Prorocentrum cordatum
TTTCTGGGCCCCCCAACCGCCCGGGGGGGAGTCGTATCTGGGTGGCGACCTCCCTCGGGGGGAGTCGTATCTGGGTGGCGACCCCCCCCGGGACCCCCCCTGGGCACCCCCCCTTCCAGGACCTTCCCCCCAGACCCCTCCAGGACCCCCCCCTTCCCGGCGGGGAAGGGATCAAAGGGAAGGGGCTTCCCTTCGACTCAACTACAACGTTGTTCAATTTCGTTGTGGCTGGCGCGCTCGAGGAGGAGGGCCCAGCGAAAGTGGGGGGAGCGGCGACGGGCCTAGGGAAAGGGGAGGGGAGCGGCGAAGGCGACGACGACGACGACGACAACGACCACGACGACGACAACGACCACGACGACGACGACAAGTCAAACGGAACAGCTTCTTCCACACGCCGCCAGGGTCGGCGGATTTTTCGTCCAAAATCCGCTTGTAGGGGCACATGCCCGACCTAACTCTCAGAACTTCCTAAAAGGCCGGGGGACTTCCGAGCCTTCTCAGAGGGTCCACCCCTTCTCACGTCCCCCCCAGGCTCGGCGCCGAGAAGGGAGTTCGGGAAGGGGCGCGCGCATTTCCCAGCTGCGTCTTTGTGGCGCTGCCCCAGACGGGAACTTGCGCGCAACCGTCGTCATCCCCGCGCGCACAGACAAATCGGAGGTGAGGGGGTGAGATCGAAGTGGAACGGAGAGCCACCCTACCGGGAAATCGGTTTCGGTTTCGTGTTCGTGCGTGCCGTGCGTGCGGGCGAGGCGAAGCTGCGTGGGCGGGCGAGAGGAAAGTCTCCTGTGGCTGAGGCGCGACCGGACCAAATGATTCCCTTCCGGCAACCGGTGGCGCGCGGTGTCCCGCCGGTGTCCCGCTGTGGCTGAGGCGCAGCCGGACCAAATGATTCCCTTCCGGCGTCCGGTGGCGCGCGGTGTCCCGCCGGTGTCCCGTCGGTGTCTCGATGATGATGATGATGATGATGATGATGATGATGACGATGACGATGATGATGATGATGATGATGATGATGATGATGTCGATGATGTTATTGTTGATGATGATGGTGGTGGTGATGATGGTGTGATGATGATGGTGTTGATGATGATGGTGATCCTGATGATGATGAGCATGATGAGATGATGATGAGATGATGACGAGATGATGATGATGATGATGATGATGATGATGATGACGATGACGATGACGATGGTGATGATAATGAGGTTGATGCTGATATTGTTGATGATGATGGTGATGATGATGATGATGGTGTCCAGATGATGATGATGATGATGATGATGATGATGCTGCTGCTGATGAGATGGTGATGAGATTATGATGATGATGTTGAGAATGAGGATTATGATGAGGTGATGATGCTGACTTTGAGGATGGTGGCCCGATGATGGTGATGATGATGAATGGTGTCCCGATGATGAGGATGGTGGTGATGATGATGAAGGTGACGACGATGATGGTGTCCCGGTGATGATGTTGATGATGATGATGTTGTTGTTGATGATGATGTTGTTGTTGATGATGATGATGATGATGGTGTCCCGATGATGATGATGATGATGATGATGATGATGATGATGATGATGATGATGTTGTTGTTGATGATGTTGTTCATGATGATATGATGATGGTGGTGTTTCGATGATGATGGTGTCCCCATGATGGTGATGTTGATGGTGATGATGATGACGATGATGGTGTCCCGATGATGATGGTGATGATGATGATTATGTTGATGATGATGGTGATGAGGTGATGATGATGGTGGTGTCCCGGTGATGATGATGATGATGATGATGATGATGATGATGATGTTAATGACGTTGATGACGATGATGTTGATGTTGATGATGATGATGATGACTTTGATTTTGAGATCAATTGTGATATCGATATTGAGATTGATAGTGAGACCGAATGTGTGATCGATTGTGAGATCGATCGCGAGATCGATAGTGAGATCGATTGTGAGATCGATAGTCAGATCGATTGTGAGATCGATCGAATGAAATATATGGAGTGAGATCGATTGTGAGATCGATCGAGTGAGATCGATCGAGCGAGACCGATAGTGAGATCGATAGTGAGATCGATAGTGAGACCGATCGAGTGAGACGTTGGTTCCTCCGCCCCCCCCGAACCTCCTTATCACCCGAAGGGTGGTCGTATAGGTCTTATCAGGATTTGGCCCCTCAGCGCGTCAGCGACGGGCGAAAATCATCCACGGCCCCTTTAGCTCAGTCCTACAATTCGGACCTTTAGTGGGACGCGTGTCCGCATGATATTGCCAGCCTTGTGCAATGCGGGAAGTTTGGGTATTTCGGTGGCCGTGCCGGAAGCCGCAGCGGGCCCAGAGCACGGTGCTCTGCAGCGCGACCTGCGCATCCGCGCCTGCGGCCGCACAGGCGAGAGAGGAGGCCCTGACGCCCGGCGCCTGGCGACACGTGTGCTGCCCGAGGTGGCCTCAGTTTTGTCCACGGGGTTCCAGTAGTCCCGGTGGCTATAGATCGAAGATGAGAAAACACGCCATAAATAAAGAAAGTGCGCCAGTGGATCTCCCTGAATACACTAAAGGGGGTGGGGGGGTCCAGAACCCCCCCCCCCCCTTGGGTAGTGAGTAGTGAGTAGCGAGTGGGGAGTAGCGAGTAGTGAGTAGTGAGGAGCGAGTAGGGCGTAGTGAGTAGAGAGTAGTCAGTAGTGAGTCGTGGGTAGTGATTAGTGAGTAACGAGTAGGGAGTAGCGAGTAGTGAGTAGGGGGTAGGGAGTAGTGAGCAGTGAGTAGTAAAAAGTGGGTAGCGAATAGTGGGTAGTGAGTAGCGATTGGTGAATAGTGGGTAGTGCGTAGTGACTAGAGACTAGTGACTAGTGAGTTGTGACTAGTGACTAGAGATTATGTGGTGACTAGTGAGTAGGGAGTAGTAAGTAGTGAGTAGTGAATAGTGAGTAGCGGGGAGTGAGTAGTGAGTATTGAGTAGCGAGTATGGGAGTAGCGAGTAGTGAGTACTGAGTATTGTGTAGTCAGTATTTTGTAGGGAGTAGTGAGTAGCGAGTAGCGAGTAGTCGGTAGTGAGTAGTGATTTGTGGGCAATGAGTAGTTAGTAGTGAGTAATGAGTAGTGGATAGTGGGTAGTGGGTAATGGGTAGTGATTTAGTGACTAGTGAGTAGGGAGTAGTGAGTAGTGCTTAGTGAGTAGTGAGTAGTGGGTAGCAAGGAGTGAGTAGTGAGTAGGGAGGAGGGAGTAGTGAGTAGGGAGTAATGAGTAGCGAGTAGTGGGTGGTGGGTAGTGAGTAGTGGATAGTGAGTAGTGAGTCGTGAGTAGTGAGTAGGGGGTAGTGAGAAGTGAGTACCGAATAGCGAGTAGTCAGTGGTGGGTAGTGGGTAATGAGTAGTGAGTACCTTTTGGGGCTGGGGTTAGTGGTTGGGTAGGGGTGGCGGGGGTCGGGTTCCAGAGTCAGGGGACGGCGTGGCGAAAGGAGGGGGGGGGGCGGACCCCCCCCCTTTTGAAAGGGAGGGGGGGGGGTCCCGACGACGGGTCGGGGAAAGGGGTGGAGGAGGTGGGGGGTCCCCGACGACGGATCGGGGAAGGGGGGGAGGGGTGGGTGGGTCCCCGACGACGGATCGGGGAAGGGGGGGAAGGGGGGGGGTCCTAACCCCCCCCCCTTGGGGAGATCCAGCGGCGCACCCTCATAAATAAACATAAGCTCGTGGCGCTCTGCGCGGATTTCCTGTATCCGCGCTGAGCCTTCCCTGGCGGCGCCTCCAGCGCCGCCCCCTCGCACGCCCCGCATGCCAAGGAGGGGGGTCCAGCGCAGTTCCAAGATTTCCGCGCGGAACGCCAACAGTTTAAGAAATTGTTGGCGTTTTTCTTTTTTATGTTTTATATACCAGCGCGAAAAGTCGGGAGACACCCTGGGCCACCATCAATTCTGGCAACCTTTGACACAGGGGAGTGGTCTACCTCCCTGGCGAGTCCAAGGACTGGAGAGAGGAGCTCGGGGCAAGATTTCCGGCCGCCAAGGGAGCAAGCTGGAGTCCCGCTGATCTTTCTTCCCCACCAGGTCGCCAAGCACATCGACGCGGGCAAAGCTCAGGTGGTCTTCCTGGCCGAGTCTTGCAACGAGGCGACGTACAAGAAGCTGGTGCAAGGAGCCGCGAAGGGCGAGGGAGGAGGGTTGGCGCCTCCGTTTTGTTCTGCACAAGCAAATCATGGAAGTCGGCAGTGGCGAAGAGTCTGAGCATTTGGACAGGATAGGGAGGAGGAGGAGGAGGAGGAGGAGGAGGAGGAGGAGGAGGAGGAGGAGAGGAGGAGGGGGAGGAGAGGAGGGAGGAGGAGGAGGAGGCGGAGGAGGAGGAGGGAGGAGGAGGAGGAGGAGGAGGAGGAGGAGGAGAGGGAGGAGGGGGAGGAGGAGGAGGAGGAGGAGGAGGAGGAGGGAGGAGAGAGGAGGAGGAGGAGGAGGTGGAGCAGGAGGAGGAGGAGGAGGGAAGAGGGAAAAGGGAGGAGGGCTGCTGCTGCTGCTGATGATGATGATGCTGATGATGATGATGATGATGATGATGATGATGATGATGATGATGCTGATGCTGATGATGATGCTGATGATGATGATGATGCTGATGATGATACTGCTGATGCTGATATGCTGATGCTGATGCTGATGATGATTATGACGATGATGATGATGATGATGATGATGATGATGATGCTGATGCTGATGATGATGATGATGATGATGATGATGATGATGATGATGATGACGATGTCGATGACGATGACGATGATGATACTGATGATGATGATTATTATTATTATTATGATGATCATGATCATGATCATGATCATGATGATCATGATGATCATGATGATCATGATGATGATGATGATGATGATGCTGATGATGATGATGATGATGATGATGATGATGATGGATGAGATGATGATGATGATGATGCTGCTGGCTGCTGATGATGATGATGATGAGGATGATGATGATGATGATGATGATGATGATGATGCTGAGGATGAGGATGAGGATGAGGATGAGGATGAGGATGAGAGGAGAGATGAGGAAGGAGGAGGAGGACGGAGGAGGAGGAGGAGGAGGAGGAGGAGGAGGAGCAGCAGGAGGAGGAGGAGGAGGATGGGAGCAGGAGGGAGAGGAGGGAGAGGAGGAGGAGGAGGAGGAGGAGCAGGAGGAGGAGGAGGCGGAGGAGGAGGATGGGAGCAGGAGAGGAGGGGAGAGGAGGAGGAGGAGGAGGAGGAGGAGGAGGAGGAGGACCATTGAAAACCCAAGAGTCATCAACGATGTTGAAGTAAACCCTCCCTCCAAGTTCCCTCCTCATATGCCCCTACAACGGGGATGAGGAGGCGGAGGAGGAGCAGGAGGAGGAGGAGGAGGAGGAGGAGGAGGAGGAGGAGGAGGAGGAGGAGGAGGGAGGAGACTGGAAGAGGAGGACTGGGAGGAGGAGGTGGAGGAGGAGGAGGAGGAGGAAGGCCGAGGGGCCCGGCGGCGGGGGGGCCGGTCTCCCAGGCCTGTGCCTCGAGAAGAACGTGCCCCTCATCGACGTGCCAGACAACAAGTCCCTGGGGGAGCCCTGGGGGCAGCGGTAGGGGGGATAGGGTGGGGGGATCGGAGACTTCCTACCTTGACACGTTGATGAGTGAATTGATGTTTTTGGTTCGGCAGAGGGCGTCGCGGCCGTCATTTTTGTGGGTCCAGGCCCGTCGGTTTTGGTCCTGGGCCATTTTCACTAAAGGGTGGTTTACTATAGGGAGGTTTGTCCACCGCCGAGATACAGTGGGGGACCATGACAAGAAACACCCTACGTTTCGTCAGGGTTCCCTGGGTTTCTTTGGCTGGCGTTCGGCGCGAAAAAGGTGCCGCCATCTTGAAGAGGCTGCAAATGCCAGAGCACCCTAGGTTTCTCTTGGGCGTCGGTCAGTTTCGGGGCGCGCGCCCGATCCTCCAAGAAACTTCGAGCACTCGGGGTATCTTGGGTTTCTTCGTTTGCAGCTGAAGGGCAAGAAACCCAACCCCGGACCAAGAAACCTCGGCGGATTTCAGGGTTGGGTTTCTTGCTGCGCGTTTCTCGTGCATCGACCCCCACTGTAAACAATGGGGGGATGCATCGACCGTCAGTCGCGCATTGATCGCCGACAGGGTCCCGATAGGCAACAAGTCCCTGGGGGAGCTCAGGGGCAACGATAGGGGGATAAGCAGAGGGGGGAGGCATCGACCCTCAGTCGCCCACTGATCGCCGATAGGGGCCCGATAGCCCCACCCCGCCCAGGGGCAACGATAGGGGCAGCGATAGGGGGAGAAATCACTCGTACCTCGCTCTTGCCGTTCCCAAGCCGTCCCAGGCAACGGACAGAGCGAGGCACGCGTGGCGACGTTCTGGTGGCGCGAAGCCTCCTAGTCGGGGGTCCAGGGGAAGGGCGAGGCGCGCGAGGCTCGGATAACAGAAAGAGCGAGGTGCGAGTGATGAAGTTCTGGTGGGGCGAAGCCCTCTGGGGAGGGGTCCAGGGGAGGGGTGATGAGCAAAGGGGGGAGGCTCGACCCTCAGTCGCCCACTGGTCGCCGATAGAGGCCCAGTAGCCCCCACCCCGCCCAGGAGCGTGCGGATTCTGGATCGGGGGCCTATCGACGATCTATCGGCGATGTATCGCCGATTCCAGGTCGACGTGTTCCCCCCATTGAGGGCCCTACAGGGACACACGGGGAGAAATCCGTCCTGGAGCGCTCTGGGAAGGCCGCGGCGCCCGCGGCATCCCCCAGAGCCGCTGGACCTCAGAGGCTCTCGACTTTTAGCCTCCCTCGCCCTGGCCTCGTCTTACCATGTGGGGCTCTTCCCTTCACCCCCCACTCGGGTCCCGGCGCCGCGCCAGGCCCCTGATCTCCGGGCCAGTCTCGTTCTGGGCCCCGTCCCAGGAGGCCCGCTCGCAGACTGGAGGGGCCTCGTACCGTAGCCCCGCTGGTGCGCGCGGGGTGTGCCGCAGCGCTGCTCGAGAGCTTACGCTGAGCACAAGCCGCGCTCACCTGAGGAGGATCTCCCTCTCGCACAGGTGCTCCGCTCCGCGCCCCACTCGGGTCCCCCCCCCCCCGGCCGCCCCGCCCGAGGAGTGGGCCGGCCTCTGCAGGATCGACAAGGACGGCCTGCCCCGCAAGGCCCGCGCGGCCACGGGGGTCGCTCCGCTGCGCGCGCGCGGCGGCGCGCGCACGGGGGGGCAGGGCGCGGGGGAGCGGGCTGCCTTCCGGGGAGGCAGGCTTTTCCGAGAACAGGGAGCAGGGCAATGACATGAGCAGGACAACTCGCCGGTCCTCCCGTGCGCCCTCGAAGCGGCGTTGAAACTCTGCCGCTCCTCCATCGGCGCGCTCGGCGCGGACCGCGGTAGAAGATCCCTCCTCGGTGTACATGGTGCCGCAGTTTTTTGAAACCGCGAGGCATTTATCTTTCGTCGATTCGCTGCAGAGGCTTCTTCACTGATTAGTGCTTCGTGCAAAAAGAAAAGAGCTCGGAGGTCCGCGCGGCTTCCTCGGATCGGCGCTGGGGCCCCCTGGCGGCGCCTCCAGCGCTGCCCCTGGCGCGCTCCGTGCGCCGGGGAGGGGGATCGAGTGCCGATCCGAGAATCCGCGCGGATCTCCGAGTTGTTATGTTTACGTCACTGCTTCTTCCCCTAAAGAGGGTAGGGGGCCTCTTAGAAGCGCCCCTGCTTCACAGGAAGCCTTTCTCAGAAGCCTCCGATCCCCCATGATTCCTTCAGCACGCCTGGCCTTACGTGATTATCGCGGCGCCGCCAGGTGGTTTTCGATGGCAGGTCATCGTTGAGCGGCCCCCTTTGGAGCTGAGAGGCGCATTGAGCACTCTTTGCTGCGTTCGGCTCGCTTGGTGGCCAGCAGCTGCCACGGAGGCACCGCCGCCTCGGCCCACGGCGCCGCCTCGCGCCGCGCCAGTCTCGCGGCTGGGCGTGCCCCGCAGGCACGAGTCACAGCGGCAGCCATCGGCCGCCAGTGGCTTGGGTGGAAGGGCCCTGGATGCCGACGGGGAAGCAGCCGCCGGGGCCGTCTGCGAGGCCTGGGCTGCGGACGCGGTTCACGGCGACTCTGAGGGGGAAGTTTGACCGGTCGGGGGGCCAGGCAGCGCGACACGCTGTGCCCGCAGGGATCGCCGAAGCAAACCAAAATATCGGTCCGCCCCCGCCTCTGGGCATCGCGAGAGAGTCACGAGTCGTGGTCTTGCTGCAGTCTGGGCCCGGGGGCGCTCACGTCACCGACGAGCCGACTCGCCGCGTTTCTTTCCTCAACGACGGAGGTCTGATCGCGAGGTCGGACGTCGGGGTCGCTCCGTTATTTTTCAGGACGTCCGACCCGCTTGCGCCGTACGGCGCGGCGGCGGTCCCAGTGGCGGGCGGTCAAGGTTGAACGCCGCCAGATGCCCAGAATCGGCCGACCTCGAACGATCTTCGCCAGTCGGCACGCCGCGATCTCTCGGGGATGAACGAGCCACATTGGTTCACTCGGCGTCAGGAGTCGCGATGTGAAGATGCCGCGCACGGGCATGGTCATCTTGGGCCCAGGATCGGCGCCTGCGCCCTCCTCCATCCTTGTCCTCATGCTCAGCCTCGTCCTCCTGGCCATGCCAGAGAGACGTGTGATGATGTGCGTCGAGCGTGGTCCCAGGTCTGGCAAAACCGGCCGAGCGACCCTGACCTGGCGAGGGGTTGGCCCTGGGCGTGCAGCAGGACAGGGGGACGGGGAGCACACGGCACTTCCGCACCATCTCGAGCAGGGCTCGTTGTCGGTGCCGCCACGGACGTTGTCCACTCGGGACACGAAGTCGCCTGCCCAGCAGCGGCCGCTGTTGTGTAGGGCGATCTGTTCAGTTGGGCATAGTACCCATGTTTTCCGTGCTCCTTCCGCGCGCGCACGCCGTTTCAACGGATCTTCGAGACGAAGCTAGGACGAGGGTAAGATCGGGTGAAGATAAACCGAGAATCTTTGATATCCGGCAGCCCTGGAGGATATATCTCAGCATCGTTTATCCGACCCCCATCCCCATCCCCACCCCCTTCGAGACCCCCACCGGATTACCCCCCAGTTGGGGATAGAAACCCGAAGGGGACGGCCTATATCCCCATCTAGGGGGGGAAATCGGCCAGTGGGGCCCAGGCCACGCCGTTGGGGATGGAGACCCATGGGGATCGGTTAAACGATGCTCGATATCGGGCGCCGCGGCCTGCTCAGAGCGTTCCCGCGAGCTCCGCGAGCGTTGCCGAACGCTCCCGAGCGGCAGTCGTTTCGCGGCGCCTCGGCCTTCACGGCCGCCAGCACGCGTACTTCACCAGGGCGCCCCTGCGTGGCCAGCGCCCTCCGGCGAGCGCTGCCCGTGGCCGCGCAGCGCAGCGCGGGTCACTCCGCAGGGGAGCGCCGAGCGAACACGGTGGGGGCGCGCATCAAGAAACCATCTGCTTTTCGTCAGGGTATCCTGGGTTTCTTCGCTCCGCGCGCCGCGCGGTGGTTTCCGGCAGCAGGGGAAGGAGCGGCTGCGTTCAGGGTGCTCCGGGTTTCCCCTCAGGTGCACCTTGCGCGCGGGTTTTCAGGGTTGGGTTTCCTGCGAGGGTTTCTTGCGACAGCGCCCGCTCTGTAGCTTACGAGGAACGAGCGTGCGCAATTGAATCTGGGTCTGTCGGCGGCGAGCCCAGGGGGGAGGTGTGAAGGGCCAGGCCTTCTCAGAAGGGTCGGAAGCCCCTGGGCCTTCCGAGAAGTCTTCGCCAGGCTTTCCCCGAAGACGCAGGAACACTCCTCAGAAGGCCGGCGAGCTTCTGAGAAGCCCCGCCGCCCTCCGAAAAGGCCTTCTCCTTCTCACTTCCCCCCCTCGCCCGCCGCCGAGTCTGTCTGCAGGGCAGGAAGGACGGGGCCGAGACATCAGGAAATTGCTTTTCGGGACCAAGTCTCAATTTGAGCCACAGAAGCTGATCCGTAATCTGCCCCCTCTCGTTAGAAAGATACCCATCACCTTTTTTTAAATCGGAGTCCCCAGGGGCAGGGCAGGATTAGTAACAGAGGACCTTGGACCAAACCACATCCCTTCTTATCAGAAATAGGTGGTCGGCGCGAGCTGCGTGTGCGTGACCGAGTACGGCGAGGAGGGCAACGGCTACGAGTACATGACGAACTACCTCGCCAAGTAAGGACCGCGGCCTCCGACCGCCATGGGGCCCCTTTCGATCGATTCGACAGTCGGGCTCGGCTGGCCCGACCCAGCTCGACTCGGATTCTTCGCCACGAGGGAATCGCGTCCTGAGGATCACGCATCCTGAGGTGTTCTCCACCGCTTCTGGTCTCCCCTGGGCCCTCCACGGGCCCCTCGTTATGAAGAGGTGGTCCTGACCAGGACCCGTTTCCCGCGGGACCCGCTGCCTCCAGGCCAGATTGTTGCAGCGATATGCGAGGCGGCTCGAGGCTCACACACGGCGCTGGTGCGCATCCCGGCGCTGCCGGGCCCGTCCGAGGCCGCCTCCGTGGCGCTGCGGCCCGATCCGATGCGATTTCGCCGCTTCGGTGCTGGCCGATCCTGCCGCCAGCCAGGGAGTTTCGGGGCGCGGGCGGCGGGGGTCGGCCAGTCCCCCCGGGCTGACCCCCCTTTGGGGAGCCGTGCGGGGCCGACGCCCCGCCCCCCTCCCTTGGAGGGCTTTTTCCCGAAGGGCTCAGGCGACCCCTCCTCTCCTCCTCCTCCTCCTCCTCCTCCTCCTCCTCCTCCTCCTCCTGCTCCTCCTCCTGCTCCCACTCCTCCGGTCGCCTACGGCCCCGGGGGAAACCGTGCACCTTCTCTTCCTTCCGCTGGCCCGGGTTGGGGAGCTTTTGTTTGGTCGGCACGGGGTCGGGACATGGCCTTGGAGCCTGTCGTTGTGTAAGGTCTGAGCGACAACGGCCGGGATTGGCCTTCTCCCTCCTTCCCCCCTCGGATCAAGTCACGCTAGTTTAAAGATGTCCGAAGGATTCTTCGAGGATTTCAGAGACGAGGGAGGAGCGAAGAGGAAAAGGGAGGATAATGAAGGAGGAGGAGGAGGCGGAGGCGGAGGAGGAGGAGGAGGAGGAGGAGGAGGAGGAGGAGGAGGGAGGATCATGAAGGAGGAGGAGGAGGAGGAGGAGGAGGAGGAGGAGAAAGGAGGAGGAGGATGAGGAAGAGGAGGAGGAGGAGGAGGAGCAGGAGGAGGAGGAGGAGGAGGAGTGTGCATATTTTTGAATGCATGCCTTCGCGCATCTCGTCATCGGCGGATCTGGGGCATCCCGGGGAACCGGGGGGGCCCCTGGAGGCCCCCAGAGGTTTCTAGAGGCCTCGGGAGGCCAGCGGCGACGAGTCTCCGATTGATGAGTCGGCCCCCGCTCACCTCGAAAGCACATTCGTTGCGTTCGTGGCAAGACGCTGCACGAGATTACGCCGCGTGTGTGGACCTGACAGAAGACTTGGACTATGCATGTGAGCAGTCTCTGTGCTTCCCGTGCGCGCCCGCCCGAACAGTGACTGGCATGATGTTTTCCCCTCGCGCCCCATATGGGCCCGCCCTCGTGCGAGCGGGGTGACTTGACTTGACTCGACTTATTTTGCCGATCGGCGCGGGCCCTCGCACCCTCTTCCCCCCCCGTGGAGTAGATCTTGGCTGTTTGGGGCGCCTGTTTCGAGCAGGTGGCGCCTCCCCCATACATGAAAGAGCGTGTTCTACCGCTGCTGGCGGAAAACCGGGGGGGGGGGTCACTGCCTGTTCGAACCCCTCCCCCCCCCTCCGGAAAACCGGGGGGGTCACTACCGGTTCGAACCCCTCCCCCCCCCAGCTCATCATGAAAAGGGGGGGGGGTCACCACTGGTTCGAACCCCCCCCCCTCGAAATCCGGGGGGGTCACTACCTGTTCGAACCCCCCCCCTCCCTCCTCGAAAACCGAGGGGGGATGCGGACAGTGGTGGGGACAGTGGCGAGGGGACAGCGGGACAGTGGTGGGGACAGTGGGACAATGGTGGGGACTAGTGGTGGGGACAGTGGTGAGGACAATGGTGGGAACAGTGGGGACAGTGGACAGTGGTGGGGACGGTGGTGGTGGGGACAGTGGTGTGGGGACAGGGGGAGGTGGAAACAGTGGGACAGTGGAGGGTACAGTGGTGGTGGGGACGGAGGTGAAGGCGGTGGCGAGGACGGCGGTGGGACAATGGGACAGAGGTACAGTGGGGACAGTGGTGGGGACAGTGGTGGGAACAGTGGTGGGAACAGTGGGACAGCTCAGTGGGACAGCGGAGGAGTTAGTGGGACAGTGGGGACAGTGGGGGTCGTAGGGCAGTTGTTGGGGCCGTGGAGAAAGTGGGGAGAGTGGAACCGTGGTGGGAACAGTGGCGGGGACAGTGGGGACAGTGCGACAGTGGTGGGAGCACTGGTGGGGACAGTAGGGACGGTGGCGGAACCAGCGGGGACAGTGTTGGTGAGGACAGTGGTGCTGGGAACAACAGTGGGGGATGTGGCGCGGACGGGTGGGACCGGGAGTCGTTTGCTGGCGGTGAGTGGGGGGGGGGGGGGAGGGGTTGAACCGTAGTGACCCCCCTCGGTTTTCGAGAGGGGGGGGTTCGAACCGGTAGTGACCCCCCAGTTTCGAGGGGGAGGGGGGGGGAGGGGTAGGGGAGGGGGGGGGGGGGGGGGGCCGGGGGAGGGGAGGGGGGGGTGGTCCAGCAGAGGGGGGGGGATTTTTCATTTCGGAGGGGGGGGGGGACCCCCGGGCTCTGGAGGAACAGGGGGGCAATTTCCACAGTAAAAGCGGCGCTGGATCACGCTCGCTCCTATAATTGACGCAGCCTTGTTGCAAACAGTCGCATTAAGCAGAGGTCTGGAGCCCAGACCCCCCCCATCCATACCCCCCTTCCACCCCATCCCCCCTTCCACACAAAAACACGCTCACTTGCTTTCATGCGTTCGCCGTCTTGTGGTCAACGCGGTGTTCTCTTGCGCGCTGTCGTGCTGGCAGGCCATGGGGTGCGCCCAGGGGCGTTTCGGTGCTCGCGGCGCCCCCCGCCACGGTGTGATCGGGGGGGGCGAACTCCCCCCCAGCCCCCCGTGATCACGCCCGCTATCGCGAATTGTGGAAAACAGGCCCTTGGCTGACCCAGGTTAGCGCCGACCCAGTTCAGCGCGTCCTCGGCAATTCAGGCGGTTCTGCTAATTACTACCGCGGGGGAACCCGTCAGCTTTCGACCCCTGCTGTCAAGAGGTTATCGATACGACTGCTTCACTCAGTGGGATAAAGAACGAAGCTTTCCCAAATTCCAGGCCGCCTAGATGAGGTCCGACCGGAGCGGCCCGAATGATGTATCGCCGATGCAGTGGCGATGCGGTGCGATTTCAATCTGAGACTCTGAGACTCTGGCCCATGTTGGCGGCCTCCGCGGTCGTGGTTGGGGGGATGGCAGGGAGAAGGGGATGGGACGGGAGGGAGAGGGTATGGCATGGACGGCGGCAGAGATTCGGGGAACAAGCAGCGACAGAAACAGAGATACCTCAGAGGTCCGCCCTGGGCCCTCCCTGGCGCGCGGAGCGTGCCAGGGGCGGCGCCGGAGCCGCGCGGAACCCGAATTTTCATGTTTGTGTCGCAGATGGGAGGGGAGGGCAGTCACGGATGGTCGTAATCGGGACGCAGCCAGTCCCGCTTGCTGCCTGGGCTCCGACTCTCGTTGGCGGCTTCTGTGTTTGTCCTCTCCCCTCCGTTTTCCCCTCCTCGCCCCCCCCTCACCGCAGTCGCGTCGCCCCGTCTGGGTCTCGCACTCGGGTAATTGACCCGAAGTATGTTGAATCGGCCCCCTGTCGAGCGAGAGCCCCCATGGGTTTCGCGGTGCAGTGCGCGCTTTGCCCCCGGGGAGGCTCTTCTCGTGTCGGACTCGCCCCTCCTCCCGTCTCCTGTCTTCGGGGCCCGCCCGAGCAGCCCCTGGCAGACCGACGCCTTCCGTGGCGACCCCCTCAGCATTGCTCCAAGAGGTGGGCATTTTGCAGCCAGGAGGGAGCCTCGAGGCCCCGTGTCCTGCATATGAAGAGGCTATCCTCTTCCTCCTCCCCCTCCTCGTCCTCCTCCTCCTCCTCCTCCTCCTCTTCCTCCTTCTCCTCCTCCTCCTCCTCCTCCTCTCTCCTCCTCCCCTCCTCTCCTCCTTCCTCCTCTCCTCTCTCCTCCTTCCTCCTCCTACCTCTCCGCATCCTCCTCCTCCTCCTCCTCCTCCTCCTCCTTCATCTCCTTCCCCTCCTCCTCCTCCTCCTCCTCCTCCTCCTCCTCCTCCAAGGGGCGAGGGCATCGTCGCTGCAGGAGCCGGCCACAGAGGGAGCCCGTGCAGGCCGCGCCCGCGCGCGCCTCCCCACGCGCGCCCGCCGCCCCCCCCAAAGCCGCGCAGGAGCTCTCCGCGCCGGGGCGGCACGCCCGTGGGGCCGCGGCATCGGGCCGCGGGCCCGGGCGCTTCCGGCCAGGGCGGCGCTGTTGGTCGGGGGCGGCCAAGAGGGGGGTGGGTGATTGGGGGGGGATACCATGGCGGGGGCCATGATATATCCCCATACTTCATGGCGCTTCTTCTTATCTCATCACGTCCCCGCCCCCCCCCCGGGCCGCGCACATGCCGCCCGCCATGATTTGCGCCCCCCCGTCTTGGACGCCCCCCCCTCTTTGGCCGCCCCCGAGCTGGCGTGCGGCGGCAAGTCGGGGGAGAAAAAGTGGTCCGTGCCTCGGAGGAGGAGATGTCGGAAATTGGAGCATATACATTGCCAGCGGCGGGCCGTCTTCCAATCCCAGGACTTTTTGAGGGTCGGGGACGGCGTCGGGGTGGTGTGGTGTATACTTGTTTCCTCGTTTTCCCTGGGGAACATCAAAAAACGGACCAGGATCCCGCATACACCAGGGCCCGCTATCTTGTGTGAATTTCAGTGCGGGGCTGGAAAAAGCGTCGGTGTAAAGAGTTCGGCTCCTGAGGAAAGGGTGCCAATATCGCTACCGTCCCTCAGTTTTCGCCTTTTTAGGTCTCCTGGGAGGTTCTCGTCGCCACCGCTGCATTTGCTTCGAAATCCTGGTCAGAACGCAGCCCGGATGAGGTCCAGGGAGTAGCAGTATCGGTACCTTTTGGTTTCCTTCCTCCTCCTCCTCCGCCTCCTCCTCCTTCCTCTGCTCCTCCTCCTCCTCCTCCTCCTCCTCCTCCTCCTCCTCCTCCTCCTCCTCCTCCTCCTCCTCCCCCTCCTCCTCCTCCTCCCCCCATAATATTTCTTCAGTTGCACATGGTAAGTATTGCTCTCCTCTCTCCCCTGACTCTGTACACGATTGCGCATGACAGTGGTTTTTGTCCGACCCTCCTGTGTGCTCGGCGCGGCCGCACACGTCTCGTGGCTCCATGGGATGCTCCACCGCAGGCTCCAGAGGCTGCGTCCACATGGTGACGCGCCCCATTTCGGCGCACCCCTCACACGCTTCGTGGCCCCATAGGGGGCTCCACCAAAGGCTCCAGAGGCTGCGTCCGCATGGTGACCCGCCCCATGCCAGCGCACCCCTCACACGCTTCGTGCCACCCCTATTTGCGATTTCAGTCGTGAGAGTGTTGCGTGAAGGGGCAACGTTGAGTGCGGTCGGACGTTGTTCGGCGAATAGTCCAGGGGCACGATTCATCCCTCAGTTTGTTCTTATTGTATTGAAAGGTCCAATTTATAGTCGCCGAGTGTTTAGAAGTGGTTGGGTTCTTTGCCCGGATAATTTCGGAAGTTCCAGGTCCGCCATGATGAGCGTCCGCGGATAGAGAAAAGATCAGCGCAATGGAAATGGATAAGATGACGCCAGGACGAGGGATAGATTCGGGGGAGGATGAACCGAGAATCTCTGAGATCTGGCGGCTCTGACGATGCATCGGGCGCCGCAGCCTTCTCGGAGCGTTCCGAAACTCTCTGGAACGGATTTATCCTCGTCCTAGCCCCGCCCGAAGGGATCGGTTCGAGGGATAGGATGTCCGATATGGCGCGAGCGCACTTGGCTTGCCTCCCTCCCTCCCCTCTTCTTTCTCCTGCTCGTCGCCCGCGGCCCCCCTCCCCCTTCCCCGCCCCCCTTCCCCGTCCTCCTCCCTCCCCCCCCTCCCCGCGCACAGCACAAGGTCATCCGTCGCTCCCCCTTGTCGAGGATTGCCGTCAAAGTTCGAGTAGGAGATCGACTGCAGACCTGATCTACCCCAAATTTGGTGTGTCCATTGTGCCCTCTTCAAAAGTGCGTAACTCCTTCGTAGATCTTCGAGATCCCTCCCTAGTCCTTAGTTTCTTTGTAGACTCGACGAGAAAACTGATTTGGGGGTAAATCAATTCCGTAGTTGATCCCCTACCTCGGAAAGTACGTGTGCCGGCGGCGCCACCAGGGGGGGAAGCCAGAGGGGGCGGGCCTTCTCGGCTGAGAGGCCTCTTAAGCCTTCTCAGAAGCCCGCCGCCTCTTGAGAAGGCCTGATCCCTCTCACTTACTCCCCCGGCGCGCCGCCGAGTACACGATGTATTCGTGGCCTGACTCGCGACGTGCAGCCCGACGTGGACGAGTGCAGACCACGACGAGATTGCTGTGTGAGCTCCTGTACCTGGCCTGCCAGCCCCTCACGAACGTTCCGCTTTGTCCCCCTCGGGCGCTCCGGGGCCACGAGCGCGGGGCACGCTGTAGCGGGACGAGCCGGCACGGGTTGCCGACGAGTGCCGGGTGCGCTCGAGCCGGAGCAGTGAGCTCCCCGGCGAGGGGCGCGGCGCCCACGAGGCGGGAGAGCAGAGAGGCCCTTTGCAGCGCGGCGTGGTCGTTGGCTGCCCGTCGAGCAGGTTCCGCTTGCAGTTCGCGCGTCGCTTCACGGTCCCGTTGGTCTAAGAACCTTCGGCGCTCCGCGCGGATTTCTTGGATCCGCGCTGGGCCCCGCTGCGGCGCCTGCGGCGCCGCCCCTGGCGCGCTCCGCGCCCCAGGGGGGGGGGTCCAGCGCAGATCCAAGAAATCCGCGCGGAGCGCCGACAGTTCATGCTTATGCCGTTGTTTTTTCTGTCACAGGCACACGCACGCACGTGCACGTGCACGTGCACGTGCACGTGCACGTGCGTCAAGCAGTGGCGACCCGTCCTGACTCACCTCTGAGGCCTGCAGGCCTGCCAGAGAATGTTCTAAGAGCCTCCAGTGGCTTGCACGGAACGGTCTCAGAGCGTGTCTGTCTGAGAAAGTCTTGCTTGGATTAATTAGTCGATTCCACGTTGTGAGAGCATTGTTTTTTGTTGTCAGACCGTTCCCTGCTTCTAAGAACATGTCGTGGCTTGCCTATAGCAGTGCCGGGACGGTCCGTCCATGCTCCAATGTGAGGTGTTACAGGCAGGGCCTCGCATTCGGGGACCGCAGAAGTTGGCATCCTTTCCTCGGCGAAAGGGCGGCGGATGCTGGCGAATGTGAAACGGGGGCGGCCCCGCCAGCGGAAGGCCAGCGAAAGGCCGCCGTAAGC
>CAUYUJ010014979.1:313783-363501 GCA_963575745.1 Prorocentrum cordatum
GCGCCGAAATCCAAAGAGACACCGACAACGAAAGGAGCGCCGAAGACCAAAGGTGCGCCGAAAACCGAAAGGTCGCCGAAGCCCAAAAGAGCGCCGAAAACCAACAGGATGCCGAGAACCAAAGGGGCGCCGAAAACCAGAAGGGAGCGCCGAAGACCAAAGGAGCGCAGAAAGCCATAGGGGTGCCGAGAACAAGCGATGCACCGAAAACCAACAGGGCGCCGAAAGCAACAGGTGCGCCGGAGACCAAAACTGGCACCGAAAGCAAGAAGAGGTCCGGCACCGTCGCCCGCCAGCTTTGGGGTACGGTGTGCGGGGGAGAGGAAGGGGTGCCGTTCGCCATCTCTCATGTGCGGGCGTTCATGTCGCAAGCGGCGGCAGCACCCCGCAAGTGCGGATCATCACCGGGAGCGTTCCACCACTCGCAAAGGGCCTACTCGCAAACGTCCGAGAAAGATATGTCTGCTTCGATGTAATTTATCGTATCGTAGACCCCGCGGCGGATCCAGGCCATTTGCGAGTAGTCACTTGGCGAATCGCGGAACGCGCTCGGCTAGATCAGAGAGAGGTGGCGGCGGGGTCGTCGGCAGTCCTGTGAAGTTTTCTCTGGAGAAGCCCGCCACGTGCGCCGATGTTTTTCACATTGCACCACGAGCCCGCACCCGCCGCATGCGCCGAATTTTTTCGTCAAGGCAGCGGGTGTTGGTCGCAGGTAGGTCGCAGGGTGGGTCGCGAGGTGGGTCGCGGGTTGGGTCGCAGGTGGGTCGCGGGCGAAGACGACGACAGCGTAACAGAGCAACCCAACAACGCAACAACAATCCGCACCGCGGAACCCTGCTCCAGTCAAGCACGTAGGGACAGTGAGTGACCGTTCGGCCCCCTCGCTCTGATGATGATGGGTGGGTGTCGGAACGGAACAGGCGGGTCCCAACCGCGGTCTCAAACGGTTTCAAGCGGTTCGAAGTGTCACGATGCCTTCGGCGTCAAGAACATCCGTGCGTTTCAGACGATCCCAGAGAGCCACGGAACCTTCGACGTCGAGCACATCCGCGCACCTTCTAAGGCCTCCAGGTCTCCAAGTGCCACGAACCCTTAGCGCCAATCATGGTCGCTCGTCCCACGAGGCCCAGAAGTGATGTCCAAAGTTCTGCCCATACGCAGGCAGGCATGCTAACGCGCAAGCTCGCAAGAACGCAAGCACTCAAGCAAACTCGCAAATAAGAATGGAGTCGCAGAAGGTACACAGTGCCGAGGCAGGCCCCATGAAGACGATACGAAGAACGCGGCCGCGTGACGAGCGCGGATGTCATTGCCAATCATGTTGTCTTAAAGTGTGTCAGGGTGTTGTAGCGTCTTGTATGGCATCTAGAATTCTTATTGGAGCCTGTTGGGCGTGTTTGAGCCTCTCTGCGGCCGTTTTGTAGAGCGTATGGGGCAGATTGGAGGCGCTGGAGGCTGGATTTGCAGGTCCCAAGGGCCCCAAGTGGCCGTTATGAGTCCAGATACTCCCAACCGTCAGATGAAATCTTGGACTTGTAGTATGGGGGGGGGGCCAGGGGGATAAGGGGTCGGCTGAGGATTTATGTGATTCTCGAAATTCGCAAGGTTTTTACCTAACAGCGAAGACTGATAGGTTTCTAGTGGGCTCAAAAGAGAGCATCATGACTCCCAGGGGGGTCTGGGCGGGATCCGGACGGGTGCCGGGGACTCCTTTTTTAGCCAACAGTAACGCACTTCGTGGTCTTCGAGTTCCCAGAACTCCATTCCTGGGCATGATTTTGAATGCCCGGAGCCAAGTGTAGGCCACTTCGTGTTCTTCGAGTTCCCAGAACATCATTCCTGGGCATGATTTTGAATGCCCAGAGCCAACTGTAGACCACTTCGTGGTCTTCGAGTTCCCAGAATTCCATTCCTGGGCATGATTTTGAATGCCCGGAGCCAACTGTAGGCCACTTCGTGGTCTTCGAGTTCCCAGAACTCCATTCCTGGGCATGATTTTGAATGCCCGGAGCCAACTGTAGGCCACTTCGTGTTCTTCGAGTTCCCAGAACTCCATTCCGGGCCACATTTTGATGCTGAGGCAGGATGAGGCTGAGGTCATGAAGGCTGAGCTGAGGCAAGGCGGAGGCTGAGCCGACTGGCTGAGGCAGAATTGAGGCTGCTGAGGCTGAAGCAGGGCCAGGTGAGGCTGCAGGCAGGCTGAGGCTGAGGCTGAGGCTGATGCAGGCTGAGGCTGAGGCAGGCTGAGGCTGAGGCCGAGGCTGAAGGCAGACTGAGGCTGAGGCTGAAGCAGGCTGAGGCTGAGGCTGAGGCAGGCTGAGGCTGAGGCTGAGGCAGGCTGATGCTGAGGCAGGCTGAGGCTGAGGCTGAGGCTGATGCAGGCTGAGGCTGAGGCAGGCTGAGGCTGAGGCCGAGGCTGAGGCAGACAGGCTGAGGCTGAGGCTGAGGCTGAGGCAGGCTGAGGCTGAGGCAGGCTGAGGCTGAGGCCGAGGCTGAAGGCAGACTGAGGCTGAGGCTGAAGCAGGCTGAGGCTGAGGCAGAGGCAGGCTGAGGCTGAGGCTGAGCAGGCTGATGCTGAGGCAGGCTGAGGCTGAGGCTGAGGCTGATGCAGGCTGAGGCTGAGGCAGGCTGAGGCTGAGGCCGAGGCTGAAGGCAGACTGAGGCTGAGGCTGCAGGCTGAGGCTGAGGCTGAGGCTGAGGCTGAGGCAGGCTGAGGCTGAGGCTGAGGCAGGCTGAGGCTGAGGCTGTGACTGCGACTGCCGTTGCCACTGCGACTTTCATCGCGAATGCGACTACGACTGCGAGAACAGCAGAATTCTACAACTGGATTCTCATCTGAATCTTAAGGGGAATGCTTCCAGATATGCTCCTACACATCGCTGTTAGGTTGCTTTGCCGGGATAATCTTGCCTTCACCACTCCGCGTCCAGCACAGACCTTACCGGCGCGCTCGAAGAACTAAGGGAGCTGGAGAACGCTGACGCCGCCCACGCCTGCATCTTGGCATCGCTCGGACGTGTGCGTGTTTTCCCCAGCGAGGACCACTGTTGTTCACCCTTCGAACATACATACACACAAAAACACACGCGCGCGCGACGCCGAAGCATGCACAGGGAATGGGCGTCCGAGCGATGGTGAGGCGTCGAGCCTGGTGCTCCTCACCCTTCGTTCCCTCTGCCGCCCCCTCCCTCCTTCATGTGCGCTCCGTGCCTCCGACGCCTTGACGCCAGGTGTGGGGGGTTGAGGAGGAGGAGGAGGAGGAGGAGGAGGAGGACGGGGAGGAGGAGGACGAGGAGGGCGAGGAGGGAGGGAACCAAGAGAAGGAGGAGGGGAGGAGAAAGAGGATAAGGTAAAGGTGGAGGAGGAGGAGGAGGAGGAGGAAATGGCAGGAAGCGGATGATCGGGACGAGAAGGAGTCGGGAAAGAAAGGTAACGACGAGGCGGAGTTGGAAACGGATGACTGTGAAGGGATGCGGAGGAGGAAGATGAGCAGGAGGAGGAGGAGGGGTAAGGAAGAGGAAGAGGTGCAAGCGGAAGATGCGAAGTAGGCGGAGTGAGATGATGATGATGATGATGAGGAGGAGGAGGAGGAGCATTTTTTGGACAAGGAGGAAATCAAGGAGAAAGAAAAGGGCAGAGTACTGCTTGCGCTGTCAGCATGTGGCGCTCGAGGGTGCAGCACGTCTCTGCGGAGCGGTTTGGCGAGCAGGGTGTGCAGAGCACGCGTGGCTTTGTGGGCCGAGCCGGCCTTTTGCGGCGGCAGCACGGCGACAGGGCAGCAGTCGCCCGTTGTCGTCGTGGAGCGACCCGGCTGCCTGCGGCAAGTGCCGCTGCCGTGCGAGACCAGCATTTTGGGTGGCGACTGTACGGGCACGGGAGGCTGTGACGCGTGACATCTCGTGCTCCGAGGCCTGGGGACAGCCATTCCCTATGGCACTCTTCCGCGTCGTGTTGGGGGGGGGGTCTCCTCTCGTCTTCGTTGCCCTGCTTCCTTTCCTGCAGCTTTTCTGTCCCTCGGGCCGCTGTGGGCCGTCGTGGGACCGTCTTGGGGCTCCCTCTGGGGCCATTTTGGCTGGAGCTGACGAAAGCCCGAAAAGGTGAAGACACCCCTTTCAAGAACTTGTGGACTGTTGTTTATGCCCTCTTCGGACCTGCTGTGGATCCTCTTGTGGCCTTCTTGGGCCTTTTTGAGGGCCTCCTGTGCCGTCTTGAGGCCATCTGGGGCCGCCCTGGAACCATTTTGGGCCGTCTTGGAGGGATCTTCGGCAATCTTGGCAGCCTTGGCTGTCTGCCTCGACCGTGTTGGAAGCTCGGGAGCGTCGATGCATTCTGCGTTATACGGCATCGTGGCCTCGCGAGTGCGCATCCGTTGTTCCCGACAAGGGAACGTGGTCCTGGGGAGCGCGGGCTCACAGTTTGCCACTTGGGGTCGTGCCCTCGGGAGTGCGCACCCGCTGTCTTGCACAAGAGATCGCGCCTTCGGGAGCGCGCGCCCAGTTCTTTTACTCGGGGTCGTGGCCTCAAAAGAGCGTGCGCCCAGCGTCTTGTATAAAGGCAGGGGGGTGGGGGGGGCCTGCAGGTGGGCGCGGGAGGAGGGGGTGTCCTTCAGAATGTGGCATGATGACTGCCAGATGCCTGGCGCTCTACCACGTCCCAGGTGCCAGGTGGCATGGTCGGTGGCGGAGTACCTCCTGCGCCTTTCGGGTGCCCGGCGCGTTGGATGCATGTTACACGCGCGTTCCTCCTCCTCCTCCTCCTCCTCCTCCTCCTCCTCCTCCTCCTCCTCCTCCTCCTCCTCCTCCTCCTCCTCCCCACTCCTGCGATCCCCCCCTCATCTTCCTCCCTCCCCTCCCCCCCTTACTCCCCCTCCTCGTTTGCCCCGCCTCCCAGAGCCGCTCGGAAAGCGTCAGCCAAGTTGTGCAGGCCATTCTCTCCTGATCCGCTCTCGGCACCGCGGCTCAGGCCCACAACTCCTTCCGCCGCCAGTCGTCGTTCGAGATTGTGCAGGAGGGAGCGCTTCGCTCCTCGCGCTCTGCTCCTGAGCTCTGACTCCGACTCCAGAGGAGCGCTTCGCGAAAGGGATCTGACAGAGGTCCAGCACTGCCCCCACACATTAGAATTAAGTCGGGCACGTCCCTCTACAGGAGGAATATTCAAAAATAGTCAAAAAATAGTCAGAGAACGATTTTTGACTACTTTTGGTTATTTTTGGAATCCTTTTGGAGGTATTTCCCCACATCCTGAGTGGGGTTCTTGTTTTCCCAGAACACCCTCTCCTTCTCCTCCTCCTCCTCCCGCGTCCTTCTCCTAAACCATACCATACGATACCATTCCGCACATCACCATACCATACCAAGCCATACCATACCAATACCATACCATACCAATACCATACCATACCATACCATACCAAGCCATACCAATACCATACCATACCAATACCATACCATACCAAGCCCTACCATACCAATACCATACCATACCAATACCATACCAAACCATACCAAGCCATACCATACCAATACAATACCATATCAATACCATACCAAGCCATACCATACCATACCAATACCATACCAATACCATGCAACACCTGTTATTCATCAGGTTTCGTCTGAGCTCCCTCCCACCATACCAATACCATACCAATACCATACCAATACCATGCGCCCCTCCCACCTCTCCAGGGAGGCCCCGCCTGAGCGAGGACGCTATTCGAAAACAGTGTTATGTATCAGGTTTCGTGCCATTCCCACCCCTCCAGGGAGGCCCCGCCTGAGCGAGGACGCTATTCGAAAACAGTGTTATGTATTCTCTTGCACAGGGTGACTAGAGCTCCGACCACTTTATTTCGGCGTCGTCGTCGCTCCCCCCAGCTGCCTTGTGTCCTTCATGTGTCGCTATATGCGTCGCTGTGTGCCTTGTGCCCTTCATGTGCCGCTATATGTGTCGCTGTGTGTCGCTATGCGTCTCCATGTGTGCGTCGCTATGTGTCGCTGTGTGTCGCTATGCGTCGACATGTGTGTGTCGATATGTCTCTATATGCCGATATGTGTCGACATGTGTCGCTGTGTGTCGCTCCCCAGCACCCCAGCGCACCGCCCCCTCCGCCCCGACGACTTTATTTCGGCGTCGTCGCCCCCCACCCTCTCCCTCTCCTCAGCAGCCCAGCGCGCTGCCCCCTCCGCCCCGACCACTTTATTTCGGCGTTGTGTCGACATGTGTCGCTATGTGTCGCTCCCCAGCACCCCAGCGCACCGCCCCTCCGCCCCGACGACTTTATTTCGGCGTCGTCGTCGCCCCCCCCCCCTCTCCCTCTCCTCAGCAGCCCAGCGCCTGCCCCTCCGCCCCGACCACTTTATTCGGCGTTGTGTCGGCATGTGTCGCTATGCGTCGCTCCCCAGCACCCCAGCGCACCGCCCCCTCCGCCCCGACGACTTTATTTCGGGTCGTCGTCGCCCCCCCCCCCCCCCTTCCTCTCCTCAGCAGCCCAGCGCGCTGCCCCCTCCGCCCCGACCACTTTATTTCGGCGTCGTCGTCGCCCCCCCCCCGGTCCTTTTCCCCAGCAGCCCAGCGCACCGCCCTCTCCGCCCCGACCACTTTATTTCGGCGTCGTCGTCGCCCTATTTCGGCGTTGTGTCGACATGTGTCGCTTTCCCCAGCAGCCCAGCGCACCGCCCTCTCCGCCCCGACCACTTCATTTCGGCGTCGTCGTCGCCCTATTTCGGCGTTGTGTCGACATGTGTCGCTATGTGTCGCTCCCCAGCGCCCCAGCGCACCGCCCCCTCTGCCCCGACGACTTTATTTCGGCGTCGTCGTCGCCCCCCCCCCTCTCCCTCTCCTCAGCAGCCCAGCGCGCTGCCCCCTCCACCCCGACCACTTTATTTCGGCGTCGTCGTCGCCCCCCCCCTGTCCTTTTCCCCAGCAGCCCAGCCCAGCATTCCGCCCCTCCGCCCCGACACTTTACTTTTTCCTTGAACAGGGTGTTAGAGCTCCGACCACTTTGGTTGCGTCGCCTCCCCCCCCCGCGTCCTCAGCGCCAGAGTGGGGCCCCCGCGCCGTGGCTCTCTGCCCCAAGCCCCCCCGCGTCCCCAGCGCCCCAGCGGGGGCCCCGCCCACTGCCCCCTCCGCCACGAACGCTTTATCCCGCGTCGCCCCCCCCGCCCCCCCGCGTCCCCAGCGCCAGTGTGAGGCCCACGCGCCGTGGCTTTCTGCCCCGAGCCCACCGCGTCCCCAGCGCCCCAGCGGGGGCCCCGCCCACTGCCCCCTCCGCCACGAACGGTTTCTCCCGCGTCGCAGCTCCCCCCCCTCCCCCGCGTCTCCAGCGCCAGTGTGGGACCCCTGCGCCGTGGCTCTCTGCCCCAAGCCCCACTGCGTCCCCAGCGCCCCAGCGGGGCCCCCGCCCACTGCCCCCTCCGACACGAACGCTGTATTACACGTCGCACCCCCCCCCTCCGCGTCCCCAGCGCCAGAGTGGGACCCCCGCGCCGTGGTTCTCTGCCCCGAGCCCTCCCGCGTCCCCAGCGCCCCAGCGGGGGCCCACGCCCACTGCCCCTTCCGCCACTAACGCTTCATCCCGCGTCGCGCCGCACACCACCTCCCCCACCTCCCTCCCCGCGTCCCCAGCGCCCCAGTGGGGACTCCGCCCCGTGCCCCCTCCGCCCCGACAATTTTACTCCGCGTCGCGACGCACGCCACCTCCCCCCCTTCCCCCCCTTTCCCCAGCGCCCCAGTTGGACCCCCGCCCCGTGGCCCTCTGCCCCAAGCCCCGCCCAGTGCCCCCTCCGCCCCGACAGTTTATTCCGCGTCGCGGCACACACCACCCCCCCTCCTCTCCGCGCCCCCAGCGCCCCAGTGGGACCTCCGCCCCGTGCTCCCTCCGCTCCGAGCACTTTATGCCGCGTCGCGACGCGCGCCGCCTCCCCCACCCTCCCCACCTGGGACTTGGGCCCCGTTGCTGGGCCCAGAGGGCGATGCCTTGCCCCCTCTTCCCCACTCCTCCTCCACCTCCTCCTCCTCCTCCTCCTCCTCCTCCTCCTCCTCCTCCTTCCTTTTTTTGTGCAAGGGCTATGGCACACGTGCCACTTGTTTCGAGGTCTCTGGTCCTCGAGGCCGCCTGTAGGCCCCCGGATGCCACCAAGAGGCTCCCACGAAGCCCCGTGAGGCGCCCAAGAGGCTCCCAGGAAGCCCCAGGAGACCCCCAAGGGGCTGCCAGGGAACGCCCAAGAGGCCCCCCAACACACCCCAAGAAATCATGTCCCAGAAAACCTTCCAGGGACATGGTTCATCATGGGCCCGAGAGTTCCCGGAGGCCCCAGAGGGGCCTCCAGGGAACGCCCAAGAGACCCCCCAACACACCCCAACAAACATGTCCCCAGAAAGCCATCCGGGGACATGGTTCATCATGGGCCCGCGAGTCTCCGGAGGCTTCGAATTACCATCATGCTACAGGAGAGCTGTCTGGGAAGTTGATTGGGAACATGACTGATCGCCCTCTCGCGGCCCTCCGCAGATCGTTTCGCACAAAGTTGCCCCAAGTGCCCTCTTGAATCGACGACGACGACGACGACGACGACGACGACGACGACGACGACGACGACGACGACGACGACGACGACGACGACGACGACGACGACGACGACGGCGCGCCCCAACAGGCGACGATGACATTACGACGACGACGACGACGACGGCACGCCCCAACAGGCTTCCCAAGACGCCCCAAACCCATGCTCCCAGAAGGCCTTCTGGGAACCGGATTCACACGGCCTCCGCCCCCCTACAGAACCATTTTCCTCGAAGGCCTTTCGGAATGCAGATTGGCATGCGTGGACTGTGGTCCACTACTTCAGTGGAGGCCCACGAGGGCGCCAAGAGGGCCCCAAGATGCCCAAGATAAGCCCAAGACGGCCAAAGAGGCCCCCAAGACGCTCCAAGTGGCCTCCAAGAGGCCCCCCCAGAGGGCCCCACGAGGCCCAAATCGCTCATTTTAGGAAGGTTTTGGACACATTTTGCCTTTCCCGCCTTTTCAGCTTTCCGACGCTCCACGACGGCTCAAAGGCCCCCCGCGGACGCCCCAAGACAGCCCAAGAGGCCTCCAAGAGGGGCTCAAGACGGCTCTGGAGGGCCCCTTAAGACGGCCCAAGACGCGCCCAAGACGGGCGAAGAGAGGCCCAAGACGGCCCCAAGAGGGGAACCGCGAACCGGAAATTCGAGCCTCCCGCCTCCACAGGGCCCCGGGAGGCCCCAAAGGGGCCCCAAGAGGCCCCAGGAGACCCCCAAGAGGCACCCAGGAGGCCCGGTGCCCGAAAACAGCTGCCCCGACTCGCCCCGACCTTCCATGGCGGTACCAGGGCTTATTTTCCCTATGTTTTTAGAAGGTTTCCGCGTCTTTGGCCTCGGAGGCCGCCGCCTCCGACCCCCCACGGGAGGACGGGGCGGCCGGAGAGGTCCAAAATAGTCCAGGAGGGCCTCCAGAGGCTCCCAAGATAGGGCCAAGACGGCCCGAGAGGCCCCCCAAGGCACCCCACGACGCTTCAAGACGCTTCTCCAGAGCGCTTCAAGAGGCCGAAATCGTAAATTTTACGAAGGTTTTCGAACGATTTTGGCCTTCCAGCCTTTTCGGCTGTCCGACGTTCAAGACGGCTCAGTAGGCCCCCAAGAGCGCCCCAAGACGGCCCAAGAGGGCCCCAAGACGGCCCCAGAGTCGCCCAAGACAGCCCAACAGGGCCCCAAGACGGCCCCAAGATGCGCCCAAGAGGGGGACCACGACTCCAAAATTCGACCCTCCCGCTTGAAGAGTACCCCAGGAGGCCCCAAGGAGCCCCCAAGAGGCCCCAGGAGGCCCCCAAGAGGCACCCAGGAGGCCCAAACGAGGCCTAAAGAGGCCACAAAACAGCCCCGAGGAGGCCCCACAACGGTCCCAAAACGGCTACCGAGAAGCTGCGAAACTGCCTTCACGACGTCCCCGACAGGCCAACCACGAGATCCGAACCAACACCCATGAGGCCTCTGACCCACCACCCAGGGCACCGTGGCGGGAGCAGTGACAGCACTTGTGCACAGCATGTTCCGGCGGGAGCCTTCCGGAACACGCTGCAGGAGGAGGAGGAGGAAGATCAGGGGGAGAGAGAGAGCTGGAGTGGGAGGAGGAGGAGGGGGACGAGGAGGAGGAATAAGATTAGAAAAGCTCCAAGAAGGCCCGAGAGGGCCCCAAGACGGCCCCAATAGAGGCCCAAGAAGGGAAACACCTGCCCCCTCCTCGAGTGTGAACGCTGCTGTACCTTTCCGAAACCGTTGCCTGCTGCAGATGCAGCACTGTTCAATCACTCCATCTTGCTGCATGAGCGTTGCGCGACCGCGACGCACCATCTCCGTGCGAAGCAGTGTGCGTGCGCGGCTGGTCCATCCGTGCTCTGAGGCTGGACCTTGGCCTCGAGGCGGACAGGATCAAAATCATCACCTTTCTCCCTCTCCCTTCACCCTGCCCCCTCCTCAAGTGTGAATGCTGCTGTATCTTTCAGAAACCGTTGCCTGCTGCAGATGCAGCACTGTTCAATCATTCGATCTTGCTGCATGAGCGTTGCGCGACCGCGACGCACCATCTCCGTGCGAAGTAGTGTGCGTGCGCGGCCAGTCCATCCGTGCTTTGAGGCTGGACCTTGGCCTCGAGGCGGACAGGATCAAAATCATCACCTTTCTCCGTCTCCCTTCACCCTGCCCCCTCCTCGAGTGTGAACGCTGCTGTATCTTTCCGAAACCGTTGCCTGCTGCAGTTGCAGCACTGTTCAATCACTCGATCTGGCTGCATGAGCGTTGCGCGACCGCGACGCACCATCTCCGTGCGAAGTAGTGTGCGTGCGCGGCTCATCCGTGCTCTGAGGCTGGACCTTGGCCTCGAGGCGGACAGGATCAAAATCATCACCTTTCTCCCTCTCCCTTCACCCTGCCCCCTCCTCAAGTGTGAACGCTGCTGTATCTTTCAGAAACCGTTGCCTGCTGCAGTTGCAGCACTGTTCAATCACTCGATCTGGCTGCATGAGCGTTGCGCGACCGCGACGCACCATCTCCGTGCGAAGTAGTGTGCGTGCGCGGCTCATCCGTGCTCTGAGGCTGGACCTTGGCCTCGAGGCGGACAGGATCAAAATCATCCCTTTTCTCCCTCTCCCTTCACCCTGCCCCCTCCTCAAGTGTGAACGCTGCTGTATCTTTCAGAAACCGTTGCCTGCTGAAGTTGCAGCACTGTTCAATCATTCGATCTTGCTGCATGAGCATTGCGCGACCGCGACACACCATCTCCGTGCGAAGTAGTGTGCGTGCGCGGCTCATCCGTGCTCTGAGGCTGGACCTTGGCCTCGAGGCGGACAGGATCAAAATCATCCCTTTTCTCCCTCTCCCTTCACCCTGCCCCCTCCTCAAGTGTGAACGCTGCTGTATCTTTCAGAAACCGTTGCCTGCTGAAGTTGCAGCACTGTTCAATCATTCGATCTTGCTGCATGAGCGTTGCGCGACCGCGACACACCATCTCCGTGCGAAGTAGTGTGCGTGCGCGGCTCATCCGTGCTTTGAGGCTGGACCTTGGCCTCGAGGCGGACAGGATCAATATCAACAATTATCCCGGCAAAGCAGCCTAACAGCGATGTGTAGGAGCATATCTGGAAGCATTCCCCTTAAGATTCAGATGATAATCCAGTTGTAGAATTCTGCTGTTCTCGCAGTCGTAGTCGCATTCGCGATGACAGTCGCAGTGGCAACGGCAGTCGCAGTCACAGCCTCAGCCTCAGCCTGCCTCAGCCTCAGCCTCAGCCTGCCTCAGCCTCAGCCGGCCTCAGCCTCAGCCTCAGCCTCAGCCTGCTTCAGCCTCAGCCTCAGTCTGCCTTCAGCCTCGGCCTCAGCCTCAGCCTGCCTCAGCCTCAGCCTGCATCAGCCTCAGCCTCAGCCTCAGCCTTTCACAGCATCAGCCTGCCTCAGCCTCAGCCTCTCAGCCTCAGCCTGCCTCAGCCTCAGCCTCATCCTCAGCCTGCCTCAGCCTCAGCCTGCCTCAGCCTCAGCCTCAGCCTGCCTCAGCCTCAGCCTCAGCCTGCTTCATCCTCAGCCTCAGTCTGCCTTCAGCCTCGGCCTCAGCCTCAGCCTGCCTCAGCCTCAGCCTGCATCAGCCTCAGCCTCAGCCTCAGCCTGCCTCAGCATCAGCCTGCCTCAGCCTCAGCCTCAGCCTCAGCCTGCCTCAGCATCAGCCTGCCTCAGCCTCAGCCTCAGCCTGCCTCAGCCTCAGCCTCAGCCTGCTTCAGCCTCAGCCTCAGCCTGCCTGCAGCCTCGGCCTCAGCCTCAGCCTGCCTCAGCCTGAGCCTGCCTCAGCCTCAGCCTCAGCCTCAGCCTGCCTCAGCCTCAGCCTGCCTCAGCCTCAGCCTCAGCCTGCCTCAGCCTCAGCCTCAGCCTCAGCCTGCTTCAGCCTCAGCCTCAGTCTGCCTTCAGCCTCGGCCTCATCCTCAGCGTGCCTCAGCCTCAGCCTGCATCAGCCTCAGCCTCAGCCTCAGCCTGCCTCAGCCTCAGCCTGCCTCAGCCTCAGCCTGCCTCAGCCTCAGCCTCAGCCTGCTTCAGCCTCAGCCTCAGTCTGCCTTCAGCCTCGGCCTCAGCCTCAGCCTGCCTCAGCCTCAGCCTGCTACAGCCTCAGCCTCAGCCTCAGCCTGCCTCAGCATCAGCCTGCCTCAGCCTCAGCCTGCCTCTGCCTCAGCCTCAGCCTGCTTCAGCCTCAGCCTCAGTCTGCCTTCAGCCTCGGCCTCAGCCTCAGCCTGCCTCAGCCTCAGCCTGCATCAGACTCAGCCTCAGCCTCAGCCTGCCTCAGCATCAGCCTGCCTCAGCCTCAGCCTCAGCCTGCCTCAGCCTCAGCCTCAGCCTGCTTCAGCCTCAGCCTCAGTCTGCCTTCAGCCTCCGCCTCAGCCTCAGCCTGCCGCAGCCTCAGCCTGCATCAGCCTCAGCCTCAGCCTCAGCCTTAGCCTCAGCCTGCCTCAGCCTCAGCCTGCATCAGCCTCAGCCTCAGCCTGCCTCAGCCTCAGCCTCAGCCTGCTTCAGCCTCAGCCTCAGTCTGCCTTCAGCCTCGCCTCAGCCTCAGGCTGCCTCAGCCTCGGCCTGCATCAGCCTCAGCCTCAGCCTCAGCCTGCCTCAGCATCAGCCTGCCTCAGCCTCAGCCTCAGCCTGCCTCTGCCTCAGCCTCAGCCTGCTTCAGCCTCAGCCTCAGTCTGCCGTCGGCCTCAGCCTCAGCCTCAGCCTGCCTCAGCCTCAGCCTGCATCAGCCTCAGCCTCAGCCTGCCTCAGCCTCAGCATTCAAAATGTGGCCCGGGAATGGAGTTCTGTGAACTCGAAGAACACGAAGTGGCCTACAGTTGGCTCCGGGCATTCAAAATCATGCCCAGGAATGGAGTTCTGGGAGCTCGAAGACCACGAAGTGGCCTACAGTTGGCTCCGGGCATTCAAAATCATGCCCAGGAATGGAGTTCTGGGAACTCGAAGACCACGAAGTGGCCTACAGTTGGCTCCGGGCATTCAAATCATGCCCAGGAATGGAGTTCTGGGAACTCGAAGACCACGAAGTGGCCTACAGTTGGCTCCGGGCATTCAAAATCATGCCCAGGAATGGAGTTCTGGGAACTCGAAGACCACGAAGTGCGTTACTGTTTGCTTAAAACGAATTCCCCGGCATCCCCCCGGCATCCTCCCCCGGATCGCGCCCAGACCCCCCTGGGGCGTCATGATGCTCTCTTTTGACCCTATTAGAAACCTATCAGTCTTCGCTGTTAGGTAAAAACAGAAATCATCTTCAAGTCCTTCCCCGAGGGCCTCAAGACGGCCCGAGACAGCCCCCAAAGGCTCCACAGAAGATCACCGAAGCGCCTCCGCTGTCCCCCAGGAGGCTGCGATGAGGCGCCCGGAGGCCCCCAAGAGCGCCTGCACACGCTCGCAGGCGGCCCAAGAGAGCCCCCCGCAAAGCGCCCATGTGGCCCACGCCGAGAGCCCCCGCAGACCTGGGGTAAGCGCTGCCGGGCCGCCTGTGAGGGCCCAAGTTCAGGAGGGGAAAGCACACACAGACAGAACTCATCGTCGACTGCGAGTCGACGATGAGGCCTCTGACCCACCACCCAGGGCACTGTGGCGGGAGCAGTGACAGCACTTGTGCGCAGCATGTCCGGCGGGAGCCTTCCGGAACACGCTGCAGGAGGAGGAGGAGAAACATCAGGAGGAGAGGGAGCTGGAGTGGGAGGAGGAGGAGGGGGACGAGGAGGAGGAAGAGGCCTCCAAGATAGCTCCAAGATAGCCGAAGAGGCTTCCAAGAGGGCCCTGGGTGGCCCACGAGGGCCCCAAGGCGGTGCCTGAGGCGCCCAGGAGGGCCCGAGAGGGCCCCAAGACGGCCCCAAGAGAGGCCCAAGAAGGGAAACACGAACTGAGAATCCGAGCTTTCTACCCCGAGAGGTTCTCGGGAAGTCCCAAGAGGCCCCCAATCGGATCCAAGAGGCCCCAGAGAAGTTCCCAAGAGGGCCGACGAGGTTCCAAGAGATCTCCCAAGGTGACCCCAAGAGGCACAACTCATTATTTTACGATTGGGCTTTGACGGGTTTTAATTTTTTCTGCCTTTTGGCATCCCGATGCTCCAAGACGGCCCAAGAGGCTTCCAATACCGCTCCAATATAGAGGAAGAGGCCTCCAAGAGGGCCCCAAGACGGCCCGCGAGGGTCCCAAGACGGTGCTTGAGGCGCCCAAGACGGCCCGAGAGAGCCCCGAGAGCCCCAAGAGAGTCCCAAAAAGGGGAACGCGACCCCACAGCAGAGCGTTCCCCCCAAAAGGCCCACAGGAGGCCGCAAGAGGACCCCAAAAGCTTCCCGAGGGCCCAAAAGGCCCCTAGGAGACGTCCAAGAGATTTTAAATTATCCCGGCAAAGCAACCTAACAGCGATGTGTAGGAGCATATTTGGAAGCATTCCCCTTAAGATTCGGATGAGAATCCTGTTGTAGAATTTTGCTGTTCTCGCAGTCGTAGTCGCATTCGCGATGGCAGTCGCATTGGCAACGGCAGTCGCAGTCACAGCCTCAGCCTCAGCCTCAGCCTCAGCCTCAGCCTCAGCCTGCCTCAGCCTCAGCCTGCCTCAGCCTCAGCCTGCCTCAGCCTCAGCCTCAGCCTGCTTCAGCCTCAACATCAGTCTGCCTTCAGCCTCGGCCTCAGCCTCAGCCTGCCTCAGCCTCACCCTGCATCAGCCTCAGCCTCAGCCTCAGCATCAGCCTCAGCATCAGCCTGCCTCAGCCTCAGCCTCAGCCTGCCTCTGCCTCAGCATCAGCCTGCTTCAGCCTCAGCCTCAGTCTGCCTTCAGCCTCGGCCTCAGCCTCAGCCTGCCTCAGCCTCAGCCTCAGCCTCAGCCTGCCTCAGCATCAGCCTGCCTCATCCTCAGCCTCAGCCTGCCTCAGCCTCAGCCTCAGCCTGCTTCAGCCTCAGCCTCAGCCTGCCTTCAGCCTCGGCCTCAGCCTCAGCCTGCCTCAGCCTCATCCTGCATCAGCCTCAGCCTCAGCCTCAGCCTGCCTCAGCATCAGCCTGCCTCAGCCTCAGCCTCAGCCTGCCTCAGCCTCATCCTCAGCCTGCTTCAGCCTCAGCCTCAGTCTGCCTTCAGCCTCGGCCTCAGCCTCAGCCTGCCTCAGCCTCAGCCTGCATCAGCCTCAGCCTCAGCCTCAGCCTCAGCCTTCCTCAGCATCAGCCTGCCTCAGCCTCAGCCTCAGCCTGCCTCAGCCTCAGCCTCAGCCTGCTTCAGCCTCAGCATCAGTCTGCCTTCAGCCTCGGCCTCAGCCTCAGCCTGCCTCAGCCTCAGCCTGCATCAGCCTCAGCCTCAGCCTCATCCTGCCTCAGCATCAGCCTGCCTCAGCCTCAGCCTCAGCCTGCCTCAGCCTCAGCCTCAGCCTCAGCCTGCTTCAGCCTCAGCCGCAGTCTGCCTTCAGCCTCGGCCTCAGCCTCAGCCTGCCTCAGCCTCAGCCTGCATCAGCCTCGGGCCTTAACCTCCAGCAGCCTGCCTCAGCCTCAGCCTCAGCCTGCCTCAGCCTCAGCCTCAGTCTGCTTCAGCCTCAGCCTCAGTCTGCCTTCATCCTCGGCCTCAGCCTCAGCCTGCCTCAGCCTCAGCCTGCCTCGGCCGCAGCATCAGCCTGCCTCAGCATTCAAAATGTGGCCCAGGAATGGAGTTTTGGGAACTAGAAGAACACGAAGTGGCCTACAGTTGGCTCCGGGCATTCAAAATCATGCCCAGGAACGGAGTTCTGGGAACTCGAAGACCACGAAGTGGCCTACAGTTGGCTCCGGGCATTCAAAATGTGGCCCGGGAATGGAGTTCTGGGAACTCGAAGAGCACGAAGTGGCCTCATTTGCGCAGTTCGCTTCAAGATCGAGGCCCAGAATGGAAGTTTCCTGGGACTCGAAGAACACGAAGTGGCCTACAGTTGGCTCCGGGCATTCAAAATCATGCCCAGGAATGGAGTTCTGGGAACTCGAAGACCACGAAGTGCGTTACTGTTTGCTTAAAACGAGTTCCCCGGCATCCCCCCGGCATCCTCCTCCGGATCGCGCCCAGACCCCCCTGGGGCGTCATGATGCTCTCTTTTGACCCTACTAGAAGCCTATCAGTCGTCGCTGTTAGGTAAAAATAGAAATCATCTTCATATCCTTTTCCGAGGGCCTCAAGACGGCCCGAGACAGCCCCCAAAGGCTCCACAGAAGATCACCGAAGCGCCTCCGCTGTCCCCCAGGAGGCTGCGATGAGGCGCCCGGAGGCCCCCAAGAGCGCCTGCAGACGCTCGCAGGCGGCCCAAGAGAGCCCCCCGCAAAGCGCCCATGTGGCCCACGCCGAGAGCCCCCGCAGACCTGGGGTAGGCGCTGCTGGGCCGCCTGTGAGGGCCCAAGTTCAGGAGGGGAAAGCACACAGACAGAACTCATCGTCGACTCCGAGTCGACGAGGAGGCCTCTGACCCACCACCCAGGGCACTGTGGCGGGAGCAGTGACAGCACTTGTGCACAGCATGTTCCGGCGGGAGCCTTCCGGAACACGCTGCAGGAGGACGAGGAACATCAGGAGGAGAGAGATTTGGAGTGGGAGGAGGAGGAGGGGGACGAGGAGGAGGAAGAGGCCTCCAAGATAGCTCCAAGATAGCCGAAGAGGCTTCCAAGAGGGCCCTGGGCGGCCCACGAGGGCCCCAAGGCGGTGCCTGAGGCGCCCAAGAGGGCCCGAGAGGGCCCCAAGACGGCCCCAAGAGAGGCCCAAGAAGGGAAACACGAACTGAGAATCCGAGCTTTCTACCCCGAGAGGTTCTCAGGAAGTCCCAAGAGGCCCCCTATCGGATCCAAGAGGCCCCAGAGAAGTTCCCAAGAGGGCCGACGAGGTTCCAAGAGATCTCCCAAGGTGGCCCCAAGAGGCACAACTCATTGTTTTACGATTGGGCTTTGACGGATTTTTGATTTTTTGTGCCTTTTGGCATCCCGATGCTCCAAGACGGCCCAAGAGGTTTCCAATACCGCTCCAATATAGAGGAAGAGGCCTCCAAGAGGGCCCCAAGACGGCCCGCGAGGGTCCCAAGACGGTGCTTGAGGCGCCCAAGACGGCCCGAGAGGGCCCCAAGAGCCCCAAGAGAGGCCCAAGAAGGGGAACGCGACCCCACAGCAGAGCGTTCCCCCCAAAAGGCCCACAGGAGGCCGCAAGAGGACCCCAAAAGCTTCCCGAGGGCCCAAAATGCCCCGAGGGAGACGTCCATAGGTTTTAAAATATCCCGAGCAAAGCAACCTAACAGCGATGTGTAGAAGCATATCTGAAAGCATTCCCCCTAAGATTCAGATGAAAATCCAGTTGTAGAATTCGGCTGTTCTCGCAGTCGTAGTCGCATTCGCGATGACAGTCGCAGCGGCAACGGCAGTCGCAGTCACAGCCTCAGCCTCAGCCTGCCTCAGCCTCAGCCTCAGCCTGCCTCAGCCTAAGCCTGCCTCAGCCTCAGCCTCAGCCTGCTTCAGCCTCAGCCTCAGTCTGCCTTCAGCCTCGGCCTCAGCCTCAGCCTGCTTCAGCCTCAGCCTGCATCAGCCTCAGCCTCAGCCTCAGCCTGCCTCAGCACCAGCCTGCCTCTGCCTCAGCCTCAGCCTCAGCCTCAGCCTCAGCCTCAGCCTCAGCCTCAGCCTCAGCCTCAGCCTGCTTCAGCCTCAGCCTCAGTCTGCCTTCAGCCTCGGCCTCAGCCTCAGCCTGCCTCAGCCTCAGCCTGCATCAGCCTCAGCCTCAGCCTCAGCCTGCATCAGCATCAGCCTGCCTCAGCCTCAGCCTCAGCCTGCCTCAGCCTCAGCCTCAGCCTGCTGCAGCCTCAGCCTCAGTCTGCCTTCAGCCTCGGCCTCAGCCTCAGCCTGCTTCAGCCTCAGCCTGCTTCAGCCTCAGCCTCAGCCTGCCTCAGCCTCACCCTGCATGAGCCTCAGCCTCAGCCTCAGCCTGCCTCAGCCTCAGCCTGCCTCAGCCTCAGCCTCAGCCTGCTTCAGCCTCAGCCTCAGTCTGCCTTCAGCCTCGGCCTCAGCCTCAGCCTGCCTCAGCCTCAGCCTGCATCAGCCTCAGCCTCAGCCTCCGCCTGCCTCAGCATCAGACTGCCTCAGCCTCAGCCTGCCTCTGCCTCAGCCTCAGCCTGCTTCAGCCTCAGCCTCAGTCTGCCTTCAGCCTCGGCCTCAGCCTCAGCCTGCCTCAGCCTCAGCCTGCATCAGCCTCAGCCTCAGCCTCAGCCTCAGCCTCAGCCTCAGCCTGCCTCAGCATCAGCCTGCCTCAGCCTCATCCTCAGCCTGCCTCAGCCTCAGCCTCAGTCTGCTTCAGCCTCAGCCTCAGTCTGCCTTCAGCCTCGGCCTCAGCCTCAGCCTGCCTCAGCCTCAGCCTGCAACAGCCTCAGCCCCAGCCTCAGCCTGCCTCAGCATCAGCCTGCCTCAGCCTCAGCTTCAGCCTGCCTCAGCCTCAGCCTCTGCCTGCTTCAGCCTCAGCCTCAGTCTGCCTTCAGCCTCGGCCTCAGCCTCAGCCTGCCTCAGCCTCAGCCTGCATCAGCCTCGGCCTCAGCCTCAGCCTGCCTCAGCATCAGCCTGCCTCAGCCTCAGCCTCAGCCTGCCTCAGCCTCAGCCTCAGCCTCAGCCTGCTTCAGCCTCAGCCTCAGTCTGCCTTCAGCCTCGGCCTCAGCCTCAGCCTGCATCCGCCTCAGCCTGCATCAGCCTCAGCCTCAGCCTCAGCCTGCCTCAGCATCAGCCTGCCTCAGCCTCAGCCTGCCTCAGCCTCAGCCTCAGCCTGCTTCAGCCTCAGCCTCAGTCTGCCTCTTGGAGACTGCCTCGCCTCATCTTGCCTTGCCGAGGCCCCTCATCCTCAGCGGCTCAGCCAGCCTGCCATCCAGCGCAGCCTCAGCCTCAGCCTGCCTCAGCCTCAGCCTCAGCCTGCCTCAGCCTCAGCCTGCCTCAGCCTCGCCCTCAGCCTGCTTCAGCCTCAGCCTCAGTCTGCCTTCAGCCTCGGCCTCAGCCTCAGCCTGCCTCAGCCTCAGCCTGCCTCAGCCTTAGCATCAGCCTGCCTCAGCATTCAAAATGTGGCCCGGGAATGGAGTTCTGGGAGCTCGAAGAACACGAAGTGGCCTACGGTTGGCTCCGGGCATTCAAAATCATGCCCAGGAATGGAGTTCTGAGAACTTGAAGAGCACAAAGTGGCCTACAGTTGGCTCCGGGCATTCAACATGTGGCCCGGGAATGGATTTCTGGGAACTCGAAGAGCACGAAGTGGCCTACAGTTGGCGCTGGGCATTCAGAATGTGGCCCGGGAATGGAGGTCTGGGACCTCGAAGACCACGAAGTGTGTAACTGCTGGCTAAAAAAAGTCCCCGGCACCCTCCCCCGGATCGCGCCCAGACCCCCCTGGGGCGTCATGATGTTCTCTTTTGACCCTACTAGAAACTTATCAGTCTTCGCTGTTAGGTAAATAGCCCAAGAGTGCCCTCCATGCGTCAAAACTGCTTCCAGGAGGCCTGCGGGAGGCTTCCGGATTGCCTCAATCTGGCCACAGGTGGCCTCAAGTCGGGCCTCCACGCAGCCAAGACGGCCAATGACGGCTTCAGATTGCAGAACCGATGCCCCCAAGGGACCCTCAGACGTCCCCCCAAGAGGCACCCAAGAGGTGCCTCCAACAGCCAGTTGACGAAGCATGCGGAACACCCCAGAAGCTCCTCAGATGCCGTCGAGAGCCTGTGCTTGATAGCGTTGTCCAAGATCGTCCAGCGCCCCCCCGGCCTGGGCTAGAACCTGAGCGCGTGCGAAGCGCGCGCGATGGTTCTAGTATATATATATATATAAATACATACATGTGCATGCATGTGAACATAACTCTGTACGTGTTTACACAACCAAATGTATTTGTATCTATGTTTCTGTATGCATACATGCTCACACAAACGAACGTTTATAGGTCTGTGTATGTTTTGGGGCCATCTTGAGGCGGAGGGCTCAAAGTGTCAGGTCGTGTTCTCCATCGTGGGCCCCTCTTGGGCGCCTCTTGGGGACTGTTGGGCTGTTTTGGGGCGATCTTGGGCGCCTCCGTCTTCGACGCTCTGAAGACCGAAACGGCGGTAATGCGAACAACAAACTTGCAAAAGCCAGTGGATTCCGAGGGCTTTTGCCTCTTAGGCCGCCCCCAGGGCCCCCAAGACGGTCCAAGAGGCGCCGAGAGGGCCCAAGGACGGTCCCGGGGCCATCTGCGACCATGTCGGACATGCATGTTCCGAACAACACGCTCTGGGCCTCTCGTAAAAAGTCACGCGGGGACCCCCCGAGAGCGCCCAGGAGCGCCCAAGAGCACCCGGGAGCGTATGAGAGCGCCCGGAACTTCGGACTGTGGACCTTTTATGGAACATTTGCAGAACTCAAGACCGAGAACTCAGGGGACCTGAGGGCACTCCACTTCGCGCCTCGACTCTCGGATGCCGAGGCTGCGAAGCTCGATGACGTTGACCGCGAGTTACGCCCGTCTGCGCAGCGAGCCGGGCATAGCCATCATCTGGCTGTGGCTCCTGCTCGCACTTCTGCTGGCAAGGTCACTGGCCGAGTGCGCGCATGAACTCATGAATTCGTTTTCGTTGCGACTACCTTGAGACTGCCATTCCTAGCCCAAGAAGAATGTATTCACTGAGCGAGCTGCTACCCAGCGCCTTGGCCACTCCCACGTTCATGCGAAGCGAGGCAAGCGCGAGGCGAGACGGCACTGCCGTGGGGAGGCCTTCCTCGCAGTTATTGCCGTGTTGCGTGGTGCTGGATTGTGGCGCCTCTCAGGCGGACGTCCATTGCCCATCGCTCGGGTGTGGCCCCGCGGTTCTCGCATAATTGAAATGTATATACGCATGTTGCCGGCCGAATCCGGTCCGCAGGCAGGGGGTGGGGGAAGTGCTGCAATTCGAGGCACAGGGAGGGGTTGGCCGCCGCCTGCTTCTTTGGGGGTTGCTGAAGGTGCCCCTGGCCCAAGGTGCCCCGAGCTCTTCGCTCAATTCTGGAGCCCCTGGGGTGTTTGGGCCTCGCAAGGGGTGCTCGGGAGGCCGTGGGGGCTCCCTGGACATCCTGGGGGCACCTTGGGCCAGGGGCACTTCTAGCAACACCCGGCCCTTGGGATCGCAAGGGCGGCATGGAGGAGCTCAGGGCCTGACTCCAGGCGACCGGCCGCCCAGAGGGCTGCCGGAGTCGGGGCCACGCCAGGCTCGCAGACTTCTGGAGAGGTTCCAGGGTCCATTTCGACCCGATCGATCCGATTCGAGAACGGTTCTTACTGGCCCGATCAAATCCGATTTCTCGCCATGGGGGAAGCGGGTCCTGAGGGAAACGGGTCGTGAGGTTTTTCTTCGCCAGCTTCGGGCTCTCGAGGCCATCGGAGGCCCTCGTCGTCCTCGTCGTTGGCCCCCCGCCAGGTACATCGGCTGGGCGCTGTTCGGGGGCGTGTTTGTCATGATCTTCTTCACGGTGCTGAGCGGGAACCTCCAGAACAAGGCGCGGAAGGTCCAGAAGCTTGCCATGGAGGCGAAGGATGAGCGGCTGAAGATGGAGGTGGAGATGCTGAAGATCGTGAAGGTGATCAAGTTCTACGCGTGGGAGGACACCATCGAGAAGCGCGTCAAGGAGCTCCGGGACAAGGAGCTGAAGCTCCAGCTCAAGTACAAGATGTGGAACGTGGGCCTCTTCCTGTCGTTCTCGCTGTCGCCGTCCCTGGTGGCGCTGAGCACCTTTGCGTTCTACACGCTCGTCCTCGGCAAGAACCTCGATGCCCCGACGGCCTTCACGACTCTCAGCCTCGTCAACATACTGACATTCTCCCTCTCCGCCATGCCCATGATGGCCCGCTTCTTCATGGAGGCGGCCGTGTCCAAGGACCTTTGGGGCCCAATACCAGACAGAGGCAGGACCATCTTCCCTCCCTTTTCCAGGGAGAGGGGGGGGAGGGAGAGGAGGAGGGGAGGAGGAGGGGGGCAGGGGAAAGGACGAGCAATGGAAGAGGGAGGGGCAGGAAGGAAAGAGGATAACAAAGCCGTACAGTCTCTGGACCAGTTGTTCGGGAAGCAAAGGGAAAGAGGGAGGGTGAAATAGGTGGGGAGGGGGGTGGAGGAGAGGGGTGGGAGGAAGAGGAAGAACCGCTTGATTGTATTCTTTGGGTTGCTTTGCACCCACATATCTCGAGATAATATTTTAGGGCCTGGAGTGCCCTGTGAATGAATCGATCCGTTGCTTTTACTTTGATCAGTTGTCGCCGCAACTTCGATCACGCATACACTTTCGAAATCATGATTTGGGATGCTACGCACCCACATGTTCCGATGCATCTGAGGTTTGTATTGAATATGCGCTTTGACCGCATACCTGCACACACGACTTCGTGTGCTGGTGGAAACAGCTGCGTCACTGTACTTCAGTTGTGCACTCGACGCAGGACTCTCTTTCCTTCTTTCTCTTGCTCTCCCATCGCCGTCGCCAGTGGTGACGGAGACTCGTCGAGGTGTGCCGAAGCGTTTTTTGGGGGCGCACCCTCGGCCCGCTAAAGGCGGGTAGACTCCCCTATGTATTCCGTGCGGCGTGGTTGGTCTTTTCTTATTCTCTTAGCCGAGACGGACCCCGTTTGGGGGTCGCAGGGGATGGAAAGGTGCTCTGAGCGGTCCTCATATCTCTGTTCCCGAGTCCCGCCTCTGACTCCAGTGGGCCCGAGGCCAACGTGGAGCGGGCGGTATTCGGAACGGGGTGTGTTTGTGAAGATTATTCATCTTCCTTGTCTATCCAGCGATCCTTTCGGCTCAGGTATTGGACATCTTGAGCGTCCCAGTTCACGCGGGCGCATGTACAAACGAGTTTCATATCTACCTACGGATCATACGGTAGGTTCGACTCATTGGCTGTCAACTTCCGTTTGCATATGGGAATGATGGTGGCGGTGATGGTGATGATGACGATGCTGGTGTCGATGATGATGATTGTGTTGGTGCTGATGCGGCTGATGATGGTGTTGCTGTGGATGGTGATGGTGGTGTAATGGTGATGGTGCTGCTCATGATGACGATGGTGATGATTATTGATGATGATGATGCGGGTGATGATGATGGCGAGCCAGAGGAGGATTGCGATGCTGTTGGTGACTTTTGGGGATGACGGTAGTGATGGCGATGGTGATGGTAATGATGCTTGTGACGGTGGTGGTGATGATGTTGACCATGATGGTGATCTTGTTGTGATCATGCTGGTGGTGATCACGGTGGTGATGATAATGATGCGGCTGTGGCTGATGATTGTGATGATGATGTTGATGCTGATTTTAAGAGTGGGGGTGATGGTGACGGTGGTGATGGTGATGACGGTGTTGATGATGCTAAACATGATAATGGTGATGCTGCTGCTGGACATGATGACGATGATGGTGCTACGGGTGATTATATTGATGCTGATGGTCATGATGATGAGGGCGAGTACGAATATGATGGTGATGAGGCGGAGGAGGAGGAGGAATGATGAGGATGATGGTGATGTTGATGATGACGACTATGCCGTTGATGCTGACGAGGAGGAAACAGGATGCCACGGGGAGGATGACGAAGAGGGGGGGGGGAAGGAGGATGAGGGTAATAATGGGGGAGGAAGGCAGGGATGGGAGGGAGGGGTCTTGATCAAGATAATGGAAGGGAGGACCATCAATGATACCATGGTGGTGGTGCTGATGACGATGATGTTGCTGAAGGTGAAAAAGGTGGTGGTGGTGATGAAATGATGATGCAGATGATGATGACGACTGCGGTGGAGGTGATTATGCTCTTGATGACGGTATTGCTGGCGATGAGGATGATGCTGGCGATGACAATGAGGATGGTGAGGATGTAGAAAAGATGGGAAGGCAACGACATTTTTTGTTCGCAGCTTTGGCGGACGCGAGGACACGATCTGTACACACTTTTTGGTCGGCGGGGCGAGAGCGAACCTCTTCCGCTAAAAGCTAGGCGGGCTACGCGCAGCTTTAATTAATGAGACAGGGCACAGGAAGGCGGGGCCCCAGGCGGCCGGAGCAGGTGGAACCTGGGGTGCAGGCGGTGCCGAAGAGCTTGCACAGGAGAAGGTACGCCGCGGACGAGGACCGGGGGCGAAGACCCGGAAGGCGACGGAGATGGTGTAGCCGTCAGCGGCACGTCGCGAACACCAGGCTCAAGCACTGCATAAGGGGACGCGCCACTTAACCAGGTCGACGCCCAGGAGGGAGAAGAGCGCCACGAAGGCGATGGGCAACGTTGTGCCACCGGATGATGCGACGATCGGTACACACATACATATATATGTATATGTATATATATACATATATATATATATATGTGTATGTATGTATGTATGTATGTATGTATGTATGTATGTATGTATGCATGCATGTATGTATGTATGTATGTATGTATGTATTATATATATATAGATATGTGTATACCGGCTATTCCAGGAGTGTCGAACACGACTGTGCTCGACATCGCGGGTTCGAACCCAGTGTCCGGGATATTTGCGATCTGCAAGCAAACCTATACAAGAAAACCGTTTTTCATAGCGTCGCCTCGCTAGCTAGTGTGCGAGGCCGACGGTGCCCCCAATAATTGGGCCCTCTGCAGGCGCCAGGGCCGCCCGACACAGCAATTGGCGACGACAGTTCACCCGCTTTTGTAAAATGCCTTGCCCCTCCCTCCTCTTTCCCTCTTTTTTCCCGTGCCTGTGCACTTGTGCAGCCAGCTGAATTGTTTCATTCGGTTTTACCCACGCGTCCGCCACGTTTGCACGGCACCTGTCACATATATATATATATATACACACATACACACATATATATATATATACACATGTATATATATCTTTATATATACATATCTATTTATGTATGTATGTATATATGTATAAGTGTATCTATATACACGTATGTATACACGCTCGTACACATCGCAGGAATCCATTGTGTACACCGTTCCACAGGGGCGCCGCACCCCAGGGTCATGGCGCAGGCAATTCAGTCTAGAGGATATCAAAGACTTGGGATGCCATCTGAATCGGGCATCCCAGGTGTGCAGGGATGTCAAAACGCGCAAATCAATCTGCATGGCGCTGCTTAACAAGTCTGGTGCTTTCTGGCTCCACAGCGATTGGCTACATCGTTTCTAACTCTTTGTTTTGGGCGCGTGAATTTAGGCAAACTTGAGATACGGGTGAGAGTTGGCGCATCACCTGGACGCGTTCAGCTAAAGGGGCCCCGTGATATATTACGGTTCAGCACGACGCAGGTCAATATTACCAATTTCAATGCACGGGCCCTGGAATTCGTTAGTTCACGTGTTACAAACCAGGCTGGGCAACGACGCGCTGCATTATTTTCCCCAATCAGAGCTTGCGTTTGTAGGGGTCCTAGCGGATTCGTATGGTTAGGTGAGCTTCGCTACCGATTTCCGCGGCCCGCCCAGGTGCCCGGGTGCCCCGGTGCCCGGGTGCCCGGGTGCCTTATAGTCTTATAGCCCTATAGTCCTACAGAGTTTTAGCCCTATAGCTCTATAGCCGTATAGCCCTGTAGCCTTATAGCCCTGTAGCTCTATCGCTCTATAGCCCCATAACCCAATTGTCCTATAGCCCAATAGCCCTGTAGCCCTATAGTTTTGTAGAATTATAGCCCTATAGCCCTAACGCCCTGGAACCCTAGAGCCTATAACCTTATACCCGTATAGCCCTATATTCCTATAGCCCCATAGCCTAATAGCCTTATAGTCCAATAGCACTATAGCCCCATAGCCCTATAGCCCAATAGCCCAGTAGCCCAATAGCCCAAGCGCCCTATAGCCCTATAGCCCTATAGCCCTGAAGCCTTATAGCCCTATAGCCTTATAGCCTTATAGCCCTATGGCAGTATCGCCCTATAACTCTATAGGTGTATAACCCTATAGCCCCATAGCCCTATATCCCTATATCCCTATAGCCCTATAGCCCTATGGTCCTATATCGCCCCATAGCCCCATAGCCCCATAGCCCTATAGCCCTGCAGCCCTCTAGCCTCTAGCCCTATGGCCGTATAGCCTTATAGCCCTATAGCCCTATAGCGCTGTATGCGTATAACCCCATCGTCCCATAGCCCTATGGCCCTATAGCCCTATAACCATATAACCCTATGGTCCTGTAGCCCTATAGCCTCATAGCCCTGTATTCTCATAGCCCTATGGCCCTATAGCCCTATAGCCTCATAGCCCCAGAACCCCATAGCCCCATAACCCTGTAGCCCTGCAGCCCTCTCGCCGTATGGCCGTATGGCCCTATCAATTTATATAGCCCTATAGACCTATAGCCCTATGGTCCTATAGCCCTATAGCCCCTTAGCCATATAGGCCCATAGACCTAGGCCCTATAGCCCAATAGCCCTATAGCCCTAAAAAGACTTTGTTTGATTGGGTTTTTCTTCGGTAACATGTTGAAGTGGGCCAGAGCCGAATACGTATTTCTCCAAACAGGCTTGCCCTATAGGAATCCTGGTTCACCATAAGTAATTGGTCGTTGGGAAACCCCTTTTTCCAATGGCACATCCCCTTATTTCCACCCCCCCTTTCCAATGGCACCCCCTTGTTTCCAATGCTTTGCTTGCGTGCTTGCTTGCGCGCTTGCTTGCTTGCTTGCATGCTTGCATGCTTGCTTGCTTGCTTGCTTGCTTGCTTGCTTGCTTGCGCGCTTGCGCGCTTGCTTGCACTCTTGCTTGCTGATTTGCGGATTCCAAGCATGCTCTCTGATTCCTTGAGTCTATTGGAGGCAACGCTGGCTGACATTTGCTTCAGTCGTTCGCGCCTCGAGTAGCGGTGATCCTTTCCGACAGTCCAGTTTCGAATTCGACTCTGTTCGCCCAAGAGGCTTCGGCAAGAAACGATTGGTCGCCCGAGGCCCAGATGGGCGTTGGAGGTCCTGGAAGAGTATTGGTTCCTAAACCAGCAGTTGAGAGGGGGTATTGATGTCGGCGACCCATCGCGCATCACCGTAGTCCCCGTGTCAGGCAAGTGCGGAGTCTACCAATGCTGGAAGTCAGATCGCCTGGACCTTCATCCTTCTCTTGCTTGGCCCCCCTCGCCTCCACGCCTGCTTCACGCCCGATACAAAGCATGGGGTGGCCGCTATATCAGACTTGGAGCAAAACGTTGCTGGCGCGGCGCGGGGCGCCCATGTGCGCCAAACGAGTTGGCGCGCCCGGCAGAGGCAACCACGCGTGCACATGTTTATTTATCTTAATATGATATATATATATATATATATATATATAAAACTGTATATATATACATATATATATATATATACATAACTGCAGTGGTGCTTCGCGCCATGCGCTTTGTTCCGGACCCTCCCCGGCAAAGCAATACATTATCGCTTGCTTCAGCGGGGAGGACTGGAAGACTGCACGGGCGACCGGCTCATTTTTCTGATATCTCTGGTGCCTGCTGTCACCGCGTTCGCCCGATGCGCTTGCACTCTTGTGCGCAGGAGTGGGAGAGGAATGATGATTTTTCACGCGCGAAGGTCCTTTGAGGAAGTAAGGAGCGTTCCCATGACACGCCGAAGAAGTCGCAGTAGCTCCCTGAATGCGTGGAGGGCTCCAGGCACTCAGGAAATCTTTGATCGTCGAATTTCGAATCTAGATTCATGTCCTGTTTCTCTCGATCGAGGAACTTAAACCTCGAACCTCAAGCGTGAAACCAAAATCGCCGGGTCAGCTCGATGTATTTCGTAGGAAAACGCCGTCTGAGCGTTTTTGGCGATCTTTTGGGCCGTCCTGGGGCCCTCTTGGGCCGTCCTTGGGCCTTTTGGGCCGTCCTGGGGAGCTGGGGCCCGCCAGAGGTCTTCTGAAACTATCTGGGGCCTTTTTGGGGGCCTCCAATGGTCTTTTTGGGGGTCTCCCATGGCTGTCGTGTCTCTCTTGGGAGCCTTCTGGGGGCATCTTGGGCTTTTTGTGGGCAGCCTCGGGGCTCTCTGGGGCAGTCTTGGGGCTCTCTTGGGCCGTCTTCAAACCCTCTGGGGGGCCTCTTGGGCCGTCTTGGGGCGATGTCGGGGGCCCATCGGGCCGTCTTGGACGCTGCGAAGTCCCAAACAGCGGATATGCTAAACCTGTGCATTTTCCTCGTGGGAATTGGACGATTTTTGCTTCTTCGGGGCTCCTTTAACAGTCTCTTGGGGCGTCTTGGGGGACTCTTGGGCCGTCTGCAGACCATCGACCGGAGCCATTTTGGCTCAAGACCGATGCTTCCGCGGGCTGAGCCCGCATTGGCAAGACTGGATACCGCTAGTCCGCGGCAGCTTTCATCCCTCACGGAGGTCCCTCGTTCCCCAGTGCGCGACCAGCGGCTCCCAGTGGAGTGCGTACCTGGGGCGAGGGGTTCGCTAGCCTCCATCCCTAACCAGACATGTCCAAGCCTGGCTATGTCAAGTGTGCGGCGTGCTCGTACAACTGGACGTGGAAGGGCAAAGACAGGTGCTTCAGCTGCGGCAAGTCGCTCGAGCTGGCAGTCACCCCATGGCGCAGCCAGCAACCGCGCGGGGCCTGGGACATGCGCTTGCACGCCGCGCTGCAGAGTGAGCAGGCAGCGGGCTGGCAGGACGGCTGGAAGCCGTGGAGCGCCTGGCCCAAGTCCAAGGGTGGCCGCAAGCGGCAGCCGCAGTCGCAACCCTCGTTCAAGCCGCCCGACGCCGAGCCGAATGACACTGACTCCCTCCTGGCCATGCTGGGCAAATCTCTCTCGGAGGAGGGCCGCGCCGAGCTGGCGCTCTTCAAGGACAAGATCGCGCCGCCCAAGCCAGCCCAGCAAGAGTCACTCGGCGCGAAGTACCAGCGGCTCCTGGCAGCTGAACGTAAGGCAGCGGCAGCACTTACGAAGGCGGCTACCTCGGAGGGCAAGGCCAAGGACTGGGTCATCGAATGCGAGGCCCACACCCAGCACTGCGCGGAGGCCCTTGGTGACGCCCAGGCCGCGGTGCAGGAGGCCCTCGACGCGATCAACGAGGCGCGCGGCACGCGGGCGCCCTCGGCATTCGCGTCGACGGCAGGTGGCCTCAACCTCAGCAAGCTCCTCCTCAGCGGGGAGGACCTCGCCTTCGACGAGGGCGAGGCCTTCGACACCTCCGACCTCGAGCTCGACGCCGAGGACTCCAAGAAGTGGGCCGACCTCAAGCAGCAGTTCCTCGACGAGCTCAAGACGAAGGTCAAGGAGGTCTTCGGCTCAGGCGCCACGGCCATCCAGCAGCGCAAGCAGGAGCTGGAAGCCTTGCGCAGCAGGCTCCGCGCCAAGCGGCCTCGCACCGAGGCCGACGGCACTGGGGCTCAGGCCGCCGAGGCGGGCACGGGCAGCGCCGCGGCGCCACCGGCTGCAGCAGCTGGCGGCGGTGATGGCGTTCGCCCTGGCCCTGATGCTGCACCTCCTACCGCCGCATCCGCCGCCGTTCCTGCCGCAGCCAGTGCAGCCGAGCGATCGGATGCAGCCACCAAGCTTGCTGGGGCCGCGCGGGCTCGCGCCCATGAGGAGCGAACCAAAGATAAGGAGGACCTTTAGCCAGCCCAGCTTTCGCGCGATCTACGTGCGTAACATTACCGACTGGGGGCCAAAGTGCAAGAAGATCGTGAAGTCGCCGCCGTTCCAGGCGGACATCCTCGGTCTGTTGGAGACTCATGAGAGCGAGCGCACCAGTGACTTAGTGCTTGCAGAGTTTGACGCATCAGCTTGGAAGGCAGTTATCTCACCGTCGCGAGCCGACGGTACAGTGCAGAAGGCAGGTGGAGTGGTTCTGGGAGCTCGACGCCACCTGCAGTGTTCATCACTGGGCCACCTGGCCCGTTACCGCAATCAGACAAAGGGACAGCTGCGCCACAGGAAGCCAGAGCCGCACTTCATAGCAGGGCCCATAGACTTCTGGGACTTCCAGGCGCTCACCATCCAGATGCATCATGGCCAGCTCACGGTGCTCATCGTGTACCTCACCACCTCCATCGGGGTGGCTGGCCAGAACCTCATCAAGTTACAGAACCTGGGGGCCGTTATCAAGAGCCTCGCGGGGGACTGGATCGCTATTGGCGACTGGAACCTGGTGCCTACGGAGCTGGAGGAGTCAGGATGGGTCAACTACGTCGACGGCCGCATCTGTAAGCCCTCCAATGTCTCCTTCACTCAGTTCACAGGTGGTCGCATGTTGGACTACGCTGTCATCGGAGGGCCAGGTCATCACGTGCCCGCCAAACTCTTTGCGGACACCATGGGAGACCACAAGAGCCACATGGGCCTTGTGGCGCAGTATACCTCGCAGTCGGCGCCAGCATGGGCTCTGATCCTGCCGACTCCCTTCTCCTTCACGCACCCTCCAGCGGAGCAGAAGGCTGCGGACCCGAACAGCAAGCGCTCTCGGGCCAAGCGCGAGGCTGAGCAGCGCAGGCTCGAGCGTATGCAGGACAACCCCCTGGAGGCCCTCAACCCAGAGGTCACCGAGGCGGCTTCTCAGCAGCAGCCTGTGGATGGCCCACTCCTGCCCGCGCACATGTGCGGCCCGCTTCCGAGCGGAGGCTGCGCGGCGCCAGCCGACCTGCCTGCGCGGGCCCCCGATGGCCCTGCGATCTGGCGGTCGGCCGAGGCAGGGGCAGCCTCCAGTGCTGCGGTGGCGCATGACATGGACCACGATGAGCAGCCGTCGCACGACCGGTTGCTGGGTTTCCCGACGACGCCGCCGTGCCCGACGGTGGTCAGGCTCACGGCGGCAGAGAAGGATGAGCTGTGGGCACAGGTCTGCCATCGCCAGGTCCAGTACGACGAGCCGCCCGACTACATTCGGGACTCCCAGGCGTACCAGTCCTCGTCCGAGGCCGCCGACGACTTGGGCATGCAGTACGCCAGATGGATCACGCACGTGGAATACTTCTATACTGACACCATGAAGGTATCAGCTGACGAGCGGCACCGCTATATTGGCCGAGGCCTGGCCCGTGCTCCTGCACATATGAGGATCCGAGCACCTCGAGCAGGCACGGGGGCTTGCACTTCTAGTCGGGCAACGCGATGGTGGAGCACTATGGCAGCATGTACCCAGCTGCTGGCCAAGGCCATGGCCAGGATGGACGACGCGCTCTCCGAGGCTGGCGAGAATGCGGCGGACATCATCTACACGCATGCCCATGCTATGCCCGACGACAACCTTGTGCCTATCGACAATGCCACCAAGCTTAAGTGGCAGCATGGTCTATCAGCTGTGCGTGATTGGACCACTGGCCAGGCTGCCACCATGGCCTACGCACTGGGGATCCTGGCCGACAGATTTCAGCGAGCTGAAGTCCGACAAGGACTACAGGCGTTTCAGGAGTGGGTCGTCCAGTGCACGGCCAAGAGACCCAGCAAGGTCCTCAAGTGGAGCACCGACTCAGCGGGGCCGATCATGGAGTACGGGGTCGGGCCTGCTGCCTCCACCGACTTGTATAGCATCATGGATGGCAAACGAGGCGCATGGGCGCAGCGCTGGAGCGGCACGGTGAAGCTCTCCGATCTCCAGGCGTTCCGTCGCAAGTGCAAACGCCTTGCGGAACATGAGGACGCATGGCAGCCCATAGACCCCCACCTCATCCACGAGAAGGCCACCGTCCTGCCCAACGCCACGGGCCGTGGCAGCGACAACCTCGGGCCTCTGGACATTCGCAACTTGCCGTTTCAGGCGAAGCAGGACTTGGCCGACTTCTTCAACCAATGCGAGAGGCAGATGGCGTGGCCGTGGCAGCTCATGAGTGTACTGGTGGGCATGCTTCCGAAGCCAGACGGCTCGGAGAGGGGCGTTGCATTGATTCCATGGCTCATGCGCTTCTGGGCGCAGATGCGTAAGGTCATTGGGGCCGACTGGTGCGCTGCCAAGGCCGGGCACTGGGACCAGGCCATCAAGGGCAGCAGTGCCCTCCAGTGCGGCATCTTCCGCCTGTTTTGCGACGAAGTCGATGACGAGCTGGACATACACTATGCTAACGTGATGTGGGACTTCGCAGAATTCTACGACAGCGTCAACCCCATCATGGCATTCGAGGCGGCGCTCAAGCTGGAATTCTCGCCCAGGAAGCTCGGCATGGCGGCGGTCCTGTACATGTCGCCGAGGATGCTGCGCTCTAGGGGCGCGATCGCTGCACCCATTCAGCCCACGGGATCGCTCTTGACTGGAGATAGCGATGCAAATAATCTTGCCAGAGCTGTGTTATACGATTTGCTCGATGATATCCACCGCCAGTTTTTACCCAGAGGTGTCAGATCATACCAATGGGTTGATGATATAAACCAGCGCGCTGAAGGGCCGAAACATATCCTGGCCCCCGTCCTGGCCAAGGCGGCCTCGGTTTTTTTTCGGGGTGCCCGTTCCCTTGGCCTCGACATCTCGGGGAAGTCTGGGGTTATCGGGACCGACATCGACATGGCCAAAGCAGTCTGCGCTGAATTTAACAAGAATGTTTCAGAGTTTAAGCTTAAACCTAGTGCTGTGATCGCTGACCTTGGACTCGAAAGGGGGTCCAGAAGGCAGCGCAAAATCAAGCGCAACAAGCGTGTCAGCCAAGCGTTCCGCCAGCTTTCTAAGTTTCGTAAGGTTTCTAAGTTTAGTCGCATCCGCCTAGCCAGGCGTAAGCTGACCCTGATGTCTCCTGTGCCCCGTATCGCTTACGGAGCTATGGCTACAGGCATGGCCCCGTCCCAGATTTTGAAGGTTCAACGCGCTGTGGCGGGGGCGCTTGGGGGTCGCAAGGCTGGGCGCTGCCTGACTGCCTACTTGGCGCTTGAACTTGGGAATCGCAACCCAGGCATAGAACTTAGAGTTCGCCAGTTGCAGACATGGTTTCAGTTTATCACCCGTGACAAAGACAGTGAGCACGTCCTTCCCAGACTTGCCAGGGCTTGGCCCAAGGTGGCCAACCGTGTCGCTCAGACCCCGAAGACCAACCGCTGGAGACATGCTCGAGGACCGATGTCGGGGGCGGTCGCGGTGCTTCTGGATGCGGGTTGGACGGCCACTGATGACACGTATTTAACCTGGTGCTCACCTGTCACAGACGACTGGTGGCAACTCTCACTGCAGTCTGGCGATATTGACTATGAACCCTTTCTTGAAGAATTCACCCAGAGCCTGTGGAGCCAAGCGTGGAAGCAAGCAAGCCAGCACTACTTGGGTGGGGGGCTGGAGGGTGGGGCGGACCTCTTCTCCCTTCGGCAGTCCCTCCGCACCTTAGATAAGATGACTTCCACAGCTGCTCCAGGCATCAGGGGTAATGTTATGGCCATGGCAACTGGATCGACCTGGCCGAGGTCTCGGCTTTGCGAGGCTGGCATTTTCGGCGAATCCGATTCATACTGCGTGCGGTGTAATCTCAATCAGCCAGAGACTCCTTTTCATCGATCATGGCAGTGCAGTGCCAACGGTAATCTGGCCGTCTGCCGCGAGACGGCTGACCTCGAGCAAGAGGCCGCCGATGGGTATCAGCAGTTTCCTTGTTTCTGGCTTCGAGGTCTCATCCCGCCGTCGTGGACCGATGTCGATCCCCCCCTCAGTGAGGCCCACGTGTGGACGTGGCAAACCCAACCTGAGGCCATTGCCAACCTCGAGCCAGGGACCCAGTTCTGGGGGGCGGGGGACGGCTCTGGAGGAGCCCACACCAAAGACCCTCGCCTCTGTAGATGTGGATGGGCATTTACCCATCTTGCTGCTTGGTGTAAAGACCCTACTTGGAACCATATTGGGGCCATTAAGGGCCAAGCGGGGAACCTCCCAGGGCCGAAGCAGTCTAGCAACCGTGCCGAATTGATGGCTCTTATATGCTGGCTGGAGGACCTCCCCCTTGAGTTTAATTTACCGCCTGACGGCGAGCTTCACTTTATAACTGACTCGGCTTATGTGGTCCGTGGCGTGTGTCGGCCCGATGCCAGCAAACCCAGAACGAATAGGGACCTTTGGAAGAGATTTCGGGTGGCCCGAGGGGGGCGCCACGTTTTCTGCCATAAGGTTGAAAGCCATGTGGCCCAAGCCAGGCGAGCTGAAATGAATTTTCCAGAGCTGTGGATCCAGGCCAACAGCTTAGTAGATATTCAGGCTGATGACGCGGCTATGAAGTTTCAGCTTCACCCCGACCAGGTCCAGAATGTTCAAGATGTTGAAGCTAAAGCCGCCAGAGTTCGTAGGCGTTTGTGCGCTGTGCTTGAAGAAGTAATGCAGGCCGATAACGAAGCTAGGGCCCAGGTTGAGAGACTCCCGACCCTGGCCGAGCAGCAGCGAGCACCCCGCCCCAGCGTCTTGCAGAAAGCTGTGGCGACCAGTGCACATACCCCGACTATAATTAAGCAGGGACGACAGGGGATCAAAGCCACGTGTTCGGTTTGTCTCGGTCGTGTGGGTGGCAGGGCCCGTGTTCTCAAATGGCTTTTGACCCCCTGTCACCCAGTTGGCGTCCCTGATGGTGCAGCCCACCCCGCGGGAAGGGTCCCTGAGGCCCACCAGAGGCTACAAATCGGGGGCCGATCTCCTCATCAGTCGCACAATGTTGTGGCCCATGAAGACATCCCCATTTTTTATTGCAGCAACTGTGGATATATGTGTGCTTGTGAGGGCGGAGCCCTCAGGAACCTTGCCAAGGAGTGCCGTCCTACCACCAAGGACGGCAGGTACAACCTGGAGCAGATTGCTAAAGGTATCTGGCCAGGGAGCTCTGCAGCTGCTGCGGAATTCAATAGCAGGAGAGGCCTCCGCCCAGTCAAGGCGAAGGCGATGGCAAAGCAGCGTCGATAAGACCTTGACGAGCAATGCTCAGCAATGCAATCCAAAAAAGTCTGCAGACCATCGAGGTTCCTCTTGGAGCGCTCTTGTGCTGTCTTGGGTCTCTCTTGCGCCTCTCCGATGACCCTTCAGATCGCCGTGAGTTTGCTCGCGAGGCCCGGGAAGGCGCCTTGGGAGGCCCGGACGGGCCAGCGGACATTTTCCCAGGGCGTCCAGAAGGCCGCTGAGACGTCCGAAAGAGCGTCCAGGGCGTCCCTGGGGGGGGGGTCGTGTTTAGGGGGGGGTGCTTCCGGGTTGTAGAAATGTAAGAATAGGAGTATGTATGTATGTGTATATATAGACATGCAAAAAAGGGATCGGATGATGAGGCGCCCGTTGCTTTATTGCTTGGGGCATAACAGGCGTCATGGCCCCCAGCTCCCCCTGACGTAACGCTCCCCCCCAGTGCGTTCCGGGCACTGCTGCCGTGCGCATCGTGATCCGCATGCGTGTCCGCATAGGAATGCGCACGGGAGTCTGGTCCGCAGTCGTCGTCGTCGTCGTCGTCGTCGTCGTCGTCGTCGTCGTCGTCGTCGTCGTCGTCGTCGTCGTCGTCGTGGTCGTCGTCGTCTTTGTCGCTCGTCGCTCGTCGCTCATCGTCGTCGTGCGCGCGGACGCATTTTTTTTGTTTAAAAAATAAATAAAAACTCTTGACGCTTCGCGTATCCCCACCAGTCCGTAGCCCTCTGGCTCAAGGCCGTTTCTGGGCCCCGGTCCCTCGGCCGGGTCTCCCAGCTCAAGGGGTTTCCCCTAGGAGTCTTTTGCCGCGCTTCTCCCCCGGGGCCGGGCCGCCATAGCAGACTCCCTGGATTCCTCGACTTCGGCCTCGTGAGCGGCCCTCCGCCTAGCATGGACGGGCGATCGATCGGCGATGATCCTGTCATCCCTGTGGGGACGAGGGCCGCGTCACCTGTCGTCGACCTTGGGGCCAGTGGACTGGCTGACTCAGGACATCCTCGCCCTAGATCTCAGGACACCATCCCGCCAGGGCAGCCGTCGCCCTCTGCTCCCTGGAGTGGGGGCGCTTCTGCCGATGCTTCACGCGCACGAGGACCGTTGGCCCCCAGCCAAACGGAAGGAGGGGTTGAGTCTCTCAACCCTGTGATGCACACCGATATTGCGACCTTCCGTCGCTTCCCTGGATTCGAGAGCGGCAGGCGCGAAGCGGTAAAAGGGGTTGATGCGGTCAGCCCCCGATGCGCTCTGAGATTGCGACCTTCCGTCGCTTCCCTGGATGTGATAATGGCAGGCATGAGGCCCTCCCGCCTAGCTCATCTCCTTCTCGCACCCCTACCCTTCCCATGCCCACTGCTGGGCGCCCAATCTCTTTCTCTCCAGGCGGTGTTGGGCAGAGTGGGATCGCCCACGGCGATGCCAGGTTTACGGGGGCCAACGGCCCCACTCCTGAAACAGCTAATCCCCCCACGGATCCTGGTCCTCTTAGGCAGTCTGAGGAGGGGCAGAGAGGCGCCCTCGGCTTCCGACACAGAGGCCTCTGCGGCGTGGAGGGGGAGGCTAGGGGCCCGACACCCCCAGCAGGCGCTCGCGAGGGCGTCGGGGGGGGAGACGGGCAGTCGCCTGCCCTTGGCCCCGACGCGCATCACAGAGGCTTGTGCCCTCACTCCGCCGAGCCCCCCCTCCTGGACGCGATCGCGCCGAGTGAAGCAGCCTTCCGCTGCGTTTTGAGCGTAGAAGACGGGCCCGCAGGTCTTGGCGCGCACGTCGACGCTGATGCTGCGCTAGGTCGCCTCCAGGGGCCTGACAGCGGCAGGCGCGACGCTGGAGGAGGGGGTGGCGCGTCCATCCCCGCGATTCGCACAGATCTTGCGACCTTCAGTCGCTCCCCTGGAACAGATGACGGCAGGCAGAGGGATGCCCGCGGTGTTCAACCCGGGGAACGGTGCGACGGGGAAGAATGCACCAGGGAGCTAACCCCCATAGGGGGTGGTCGCGAGGACGTCGACAGAATGCACATTGACGCTGCGACCTTCCGTCGCTTCCCTGGATGTGATGATCGCTGGCAGGATGCCCTCCCGCCTAACTTAACCTCCTCTCTCTCCCCATGCCGCTCCCATGCCCGCTGCTGGGCGCCCAATCTCCCTCTCTCCAGGCGCTGCTGGGCAGAGATGAACGGCCCTCGGCGACGCCAGGGCTACGGGGGGCGAGGGCCTCACTCCTGCACGAGCGAATCCCCCCACGGATCCAGGTCCTCGTAGACAAACTGACGAGGGGCAGATGAATGCCCTCGGCGTTCGACCCAGGGGCCAAGGCGACTTGGAAGGGGAACCCAGGGACTGACGCCCTCAGGGGGCGCTCGCGAGGGCGTCGGCAGGAGAAACGGGCAGGCGCCTGCCCGTAGTCCTGACCCGCTTCACGGAGGCTCGCGCCTACACTCCGCCGAGCCCCCCCTCCTGGACGCGCCCGCGCCGAGTGAGGCAGTCCTCGCTGGCGAGCTAAACGCTGAAGTCGGGCCTTCCGCCCGTGAAGCGCATTCCGATGCCGACGCAGCGTTCGGCCGCTTCCATGGGCCCGAGAGCGGCAGGCATGACGCTGGAGGAGGGGGTCATTCAATCATCCCTGCGAGATGCGCAGATCTTGCGACCGTCCGTCGCTTCCCTGGATCGGATGACGGCGGGCAGAGGGAGGCCCAAGGCGTTCGACCCAGGGACCGTTTGGAGGAGGGGGTGAGGACCATGGACCTTGCCCCCACGGGGGTTGGTCGGGGGGGCGTCGGCAGTGTGCGCCCTGACGGTGCGGCGACCTTCAGTCGATTCACTGGAGGTGAGAACGGCAGGCGCGACACTGGAGGAGGGGGTGATGCTCTCATCCCTGCGAGACACAGATCTTGCGACCTTCCGTCGCTTCCCTGGATCGGATGACGGCGCGCAGAGGGAGGCGCGCGGCGTTCGACCCAGGGGCCGTTGGCAGGTGGAAGAGAGGATCTGGGACCCGGCCCCCGCAGAGGTGGGGCGGGAGGGCGTCGACAGTATGCGCGCTGACAGTGCGACCTTCCGTCGCTTCCCTGGAACAGGTGACGAGGCTGGCCTCCCGCCAGAAGGAAGAGAACGAGAGTCGGGGGGCCCCGATTCCAGTGATCGCAGGGAGACGCCCTTCTCCACGGAGATGATCGATCGCAATCTTCCCTCTCTGGGATTGGCGACTGGATGGCCCGTGGGGCCTCCTTGTTCGCCCAGTGCCACCAGGGTCGCTTCCGATCCCGCGGTCGGGGCCGCTCCTCTGGTTGATCGGATCGATCGCGCTAGGTCTCCGATCCCGGCGGCTGGATCGCCCCGTGCCTTCCCTCCCTCGTCCACCAGCTCTTCTCCCGACTTCCCCCCTCCTGACCCGCCTCCCGGGCTCGAGTTTCCTAGCGCCGCGTCCGGCGGACGCCGCCGTGGGCTTGAGTACTCGTCGCAAGACAGAGAACGGGGGCCCCTCCTTTGGACGGGCAGCGGCTCGCCTTTCGTGGTGAGCCACACTGCGCACGGGGGCCCTGTCCTAGCTGACCCCCCCTCCTACCCATCCCCAGGCCTTGCCCTGGGGGAGGAGTTGCGGATGGAAAACCCACCCACCCCCTCAGACTTTCACGACCCCAGCCAAGCGCTGAGGAGCAGGGGGCAAAGCGCCGTTGACCTCCACGCTCGGTGGTTGGACGCTACTGGGCACACGAACGCTGACTGGGCGGCCAGCCGGCCCAGAGGCACTCTTCTTCCAAAAAGTGGAATAATGTTTTTTTGTTGAAATTTGACTGGAAATTTTTCCTCTTCTGGAAATTAACAGGTGGGTTGGAAATTTGTGTTTTTGGCGGGTGGTGCGCGGTTGCAATCTTGAGTTAATATTTATGTTTCAGGTGTACGTTGGCGCTGCACATAGCTGCAATCGCGTTTCGCTCCCCGCGTCACAAAAAAAGAAGAAGGAGGGAGCGAGGGGAGGGGGAAAAAAGAGGGAGGGAAGCAAAAAGAGAAGGGGGACCACGAGGAGGAAGCAGAAAAGGAGGAGTGATGGGACGAGGAGGAAGCGGGGGAGGATACGGAGGATGCGGGCGATGAAGAGGAAGCGGAATATGAAGAGGAACATGAAGAGGAACGGGAAGGAGGAGGAGGAGGAGGAGGAGGAGGAAGAGGAGTAGGAGGAGGAGATACGGTAGAAGGAGGAGGAGGAGGAGGTGAGGAGGAGGTAGGAGGGAGGAGGAGGAGGCAGGAGGAGGAGGAGATGGATGGAGGAGGAGGAGGCTGGAGGAGGAGGAGGATGGAGGAGGAGGAGGAGGAGAGGAGGAGAGAGGAGGAAGAGGATCGAGGAGGAAGAGGTGCTGGAGGGAGGAGGGGAGGAAGGCATGAGGCAGGAAAGAGGAGGAGGAGGAGGTGGAGGAGGAGGTGGAGAAGGAGGAGGAGGAGGATTGGTACAGTTGGAGAGGAGGAGGGGGAGGAGGAGGGGGAGGTGGGGGAAGGTGGTGCGAGGGCGGGGGGAAGTGGAGGAGGTGGAATGAGGAGGAGGAGGAGGAGGTGAGGAGGAGGAGGAGGAGGAGGAGGAGGAGGAGGAGGAGGAGGAGGAGACGGATTCGCCGTTGCCCTCGCCCTCGCCGTCGTCGTCGCAGCCGTCGTCGTTGTCGTCGTTGGTGTCGTCGTCTCCGTCGTCGCCGTCGTCGTCGCCGTCGGCGTGTGTGTTTGGGTCAGCAATCCAGCGTCTTGTACATCGTTTTGTTTATGCATTGTTACGCTGCGCGCTCTTTCCGTCACCCAGGGCATGGCGGGATATGTTAAACCACGATCGGCACCGAGACGGCCCAAGACAGACCCACGAATGCCCAAGATAGCCACACGCCGACATCAGAGAGCCTCAAGGTTAAAAGTCAGGTCAGGCGTTGGCAAAGCCAGTGGATTAGAATAGGCATGGAAACGGATTTGGCAGGGGAGGGGGAGAGTGGGAGATGGACCGAGTGATGGCGATGTTGGTTACGATGGTGATGTTGCTGACGATGTCGACGACCCCAACGTTGTCTCGGGCCGCCTGCCACGACGCCAATTCCACGAGCTCGCAAGCACGTGTCAAATCAAACTCAGCGTGAACAAAGTGCCAGCAACGTCTCAAGCGAGCGACCGATGCTAACAAACGGCCTCACGCGCTTACGAGAACGATCCGAAACATGTGGCCATCATCATCCTCATTATCATCCTTCCCTCCCCCTCTCCTCATCCTCTTTCCCCCCCTGGACGGAACCACTCTGTTCACGCACTCGGGCAGAAATCCGAGAAGAGGCACGCGAATACTACGCCAAAACTCGGAATCGCGATTGTGTCTGCGATGGCGGATGCAGCGTCATCTGCTAGATTATGCGTGAGCTTCGGGTCGAAGCACGTGGTGATTAAGTAGGGCGGTATTTAGGGTGGGAGCACGAGGGTGGTTTTGGAAGGAAGATTTTGTTGGTGTTGTTTGGTGTTGTTCTGTTTTGTTGTAATGTTGGTGGTTTGTGTTTTGGGGCTGTTGTTTTTGTGTTTGTTGTGGGTGTTTTACTTGGGGGTGTTGGTGTGATATGGTGGGTGGTGGGTTGGTGGCTGTGTTTGGGTGGTGGAGGGTTTTGGATGTGTTTGGTTTGGTTGTTTTGGTGTGGGTTTTGTGTGGTTTGCTCCTATATTTTGGGTGTGGGTGGTTTTTGATCTGGTGTGGGTCGATTATCACTTGAATTAATAGTGATATCATAATATACAATGAATATGTAACAGTCTAAAAGTATATTTTGGAATTTTATATTATTATGATGTTGAAAACATAATACCGCACAATATTTAGGACAATATAATAATATGTATATTTCATGCAGCACCCCGAAATCACCCACATAAATTGGTCCCTGTCGAGGGCGGGGCACGTGTCAGGATCGATCATCGCACTGCCAGTGAAACACTTGCTCTTCAAATCGACTACAAACATATGGTCAGCATGACGCTCGACTGGGATACCGTCGATACGCATCTTGGTAGTGAACCTGACTTTGAAGTGATCCAGGCGGCTCCTGAAAGTGTTGCCCAAGATGTTGGGCTCAGGCTCAATGTTATTGATGACGAGCTCATGCAACTTAAAGCCCTTCAAACGGACAGCATCGGGCGCCCTGGTAGGCAGCTCCGTTTTAAAATACGTGGCGTCGCGCCCGCAGAGGTAATACTTCTGGCGGCGCTGTGGGAAGCCGAGATGACGCATGTCGACCGCCCAGGCCCAGCACTTAAACGATGCGGGAAGCTCAGCCGACAACACTGCAATGGCCTCATCGATGGCTGACTCCACATCTCCCACAAGTATACAATTGGCCATGGAATCACACTCGATACAGAAACCGTAGAACGTGTTGAGGGAGCGGGTGGCTTGGTCTATGATGCACCTCAACACCGATGAGAACTGCTGGGCCCTAGGATCAGTCCACTTGAGGCTTGCGTTCTCGCATTCGAGGAACTCGCAACTCGGCTTAGCACACACGAACATGACATTTGGCATACTGTCGAGCTCGACCTGTGGCACTGACATCAAACTGGGACTCGGGGGGTGGGGGTAGGGTCGCATTGGAAACTGAAACCCACTGGAAACGCACTGGAAACTCATTGGAAACTTACTGGGCAGTTACCGCGGGTTCGGGTCTTATCATGGGCGACCTTCGTGAAATCACCGTCAGCAGGGCCAACGTGGATACGACTGTTGTCCCTCTTGTGCGCCCAGAAGATCTGTTGACGGAGCGACTCGTCGATCTCCCACGCGTGACTCACGGATGAGACGCCAACCTATTGGGCACCCCAATCTTGTTTTTTTGTGCGTAATTGTTTGGCCCCAGCAACGCAAAAACCGTGTGATGAGTGTTGAATTGCAGGTTTTTCACATGGATTAATGTCGGGGGTGACGGGGCATGGCACGAGGGCACGCGGGGAGACGGCGTGAGAGGAGGGGAGATGAGGGGAGACGAGAGAGGAGGTATGAGAAGGGGGTGGGAGGATAGATTTAAAAGGGGGAAGGCATGTGCGCGTCGTTGTTATACCCCCTGGTCGTTCCAAACCTACCACCTCCCGAAGAGCGAGGAGCGGCGTCTCCAGCCCGCAGAACGCTGATATCATGACGAACGGTTTGAGCCGCAGGGCGTCGAGGGAATTGCCGAGGATGTCTCTGGCAACGTCCTGTCGAGAACTGGTCTCAATGATGGGGGTCGGGGGTCGGCGGGGAAGGTAGCGCAAGCATTACCCTAAGATAGTGCAACACACTGGGCCTCAGTGGGGCTGTGCGAGCGCCGTGGGCCTACATGCGTATGGTATGTGTGCATGTCTGTGTATGTGTGTGATGGGTGGGTCCTGCCACTCGGCATCAATCGGCTCGGGCGACTCGCATCGCGCCGCGCTTGCTGCAGACGAGAGGGCGTCGGCCTTGCGTTTGCTGGCCATAGTAGTGTCGATCGGCAAAGGTCAACGCCAAGATGCCCTCGTGCCCGAAAGGGCTGCGGACACTGCAAGAGATCAGCACATAGAGACTCGGATGGTGCGAGCAACGCACGGCAACACGATTTGCACAGGCAGGCTCTCAGTATCCCCCGTTCCTCATTGTTCCTCCTCCTTCATCCTCCCTCTCCTCCTCCTCAACGTCCCTCCCCTGCATCCCCTCCTCCTCCTCATTCTCCTCCTCCTCGTCATCCTCACCCCCCTCCTCATCGTCCGCCTACTCCCCATCACCATCATCATATCCCCCGCCTCCGAATGATGAATGCGGTGAGGATGCTTACAAAACTGCCCACGCGCTACTCTACTCTACAATCGGTAGAAGTCGGAGGCGATTAAAAATCGACTCCTCCCAGACATGCCGATGGCATACGTTGGCGATCCTCGCCACGCACAAGTTTAACGATTCGTCGTGAAACGTTGAGTAGTACCTGGGGTTCCCGTATCGGGGAATCCGCAACGTTAAATGCACGAACAGGTGGTCTTTTGGTTTAAATTCAGGCGCAGCCACCGACATCAACGTCAAGTGGCGGATGCAACAGTCCAGCAACCGTTGGCAGTCTTCGCGTGACACTACACGCGGAGCGCTACGAATCACGTCCATATAGTCAATCAGCGCTTGCCCAGCACCCTCTAGCGTCTCTAGCGTGTCGCCCTCTATCTTGTGCCTGTTGACACGACAGAAGTCCACGGCCCACGTCGTTAACACCCCTGTCTCGGCGGCTTTAGTTTTTAGTTCTGGTGCATCGCGGGTCCCGATCATCTTTGGGGTTAGATGACCCAGTTGGTAGCTTAAGTCGACGTTGTTCTCCCTGCACCAGGCCTTGTAGTCACTGAATATGCGGGCGCAGCATTCGCCCTTGATTACATCGTGTCCACCAATGATGTTCCACACGTTGTCGTTTATTGTCGACCAGATAACCGCTGGGACATACCGATGCATCACTCCCAAGTACAATGTGTGAAGGGTGTCGACGTGCAGTGCGGTATCTGGCACAACCCCAAGCTCGTCGCAGAAAATTGGGTTGCGTCGCAGTGCAGAGCAAAGCTGCCTGCCTCTGTCGTCGACCCGTCTGCGCCAGAACTTCACTTGAATAGGAAGCTCGACAGTTTCAAATTTACCTACGTCGAAAAGGCCCATGCACGGATCAAGGCGGCCCCCTTTTTGAAGCCCCAGGGTCGGAATTGGATGCGCGAGAATTCTGCCGAATGCGTTCTTCCGCCTGTCAAAATGCAGACCGCCAGTTTCCAGAATCAAAGTTCTTACAGAGTCGTCCGATACGTCGACCGCAATCTCGCACGAGGCACATTCATCGGTGTATGTCAACGTGGGCTCGTCCCAACCGTGCCCATCCAGAGTAATGTCGGAAAACTCGTACAGCCTGGTGTCGAACATGCGCAGCGCACCGGAGCTGTGGCAAGGTTTTGTTTCGATGGCGGTTTCCCCTGCACGGGCGTGGCGACGAGGTCTGACCTCTCACCCCCCCCTCAAAAAACACTACACAAGCCACAACAACTGATGTGCAAGCATGTTGGACACCCCGCTCCTTGACTGCGTAGCAGCACAGAAGATACACGGTCTGTGTGTTGCATTCCAGGGTGCAAAACCAAATGTCGAGCAATATTCGCTCCAGTCGCCCTTGATCTGTACAAGGATGTATCTGGCATTCATCAATGGCGACTCGTGGGCCAGCGCTTTTAGTTTTGAGTCGTCGGCGAACGGTTCGCCTGTCCATGTGGTCAGCGGTCTGCGGCCGTCCGTGGCCGCGGACAGGCTCCACTTGATGAAGGAAAGTATTGGCCATATCGTGCACCACCCCCTGCAGCCACATCTGCACATCTCCCGCTTAGACACGCAACCAATGTAGTGCCTCTTGTTCGTCTGTAAGTTGTAGATGGTGAACAGCGTCAGACTGTCGGAACGGCTCGGGCCAATGGCCCGTGTAAATTTGACGCCGTCAACGTATGTGGCAAGAGGGTAGCATGTTCGGTCGTCATCTGCGCGATGGCGGTGCGGATGGTGCCTGTAGTTCTCCGTCCACTCTGCAACGGGTGGCGGAGGTATGTCGCCACGTGTTGCAAGCAATGCATTACGCTCAGCTTCCAGCAACTCGTGTGGGGGGGCGAAGGGCACAAGTTTGGTGTCGCGAACGTTTCTGATATGCATTGGAAGCTTTAGCATGCACATCTCAGGAGCCGCAGGCGACTGCGGTAGCACAGTCTTGAGGTGTCGATTGTACGTCCCCGTCGGCTTTCCTGGTGGAAACGCAAACCTCTTCAGATCGGCCCCTGACGAACCAGACTGCACGGCCAGCCAGCAAGTGATACACAAGCTCTTTGCCGTCATCGTGCCCATAGCATACTGTAGCAGTAGGTGGTCAGCGAGTTCGGCACCTCGCTCCTCGCGAACGCGAGCTGTGGCGTCGTCTTGACGTCGCCATTCTGACTCTTCCCAGCTGAATCTCTTGGAAGGTCGCTGGGATGGATCCCACGACGCCTGTCGGCGTCGACTCATGTGGACAGTGGATCACAAACACATTGTGCCAAAACGGCAGGCTATAAGCAACGGTGATGATGATAATGATGATGATGATGCTGCTGCTGATGATGATGATGATGATGATGATGATCATGCTGCTGATGATGATGATCATGATGATGATGATGATGATGATGATGATGGCGGTGATTGTTAACCGTGTCATAACCATGCCAATGACGAATGTGGGTGACGATGTGGTGAGTTAATATGTATGTTATTTCGTGACGGTGCTGGTATGAGATTGTGTTCGTGTTTTGACACGGTGTCGATAACAATGAGACCCATCGACGTGTGCATATCAACCCATTTGTGGTCATATGTTGCGCGATGGTGGGTTGAAGGGGCAGGCGTTCGGTGGGGTTGGGGCCATGGAGTTGATAATCCATCCTCAGTGCAGCACCCCTCATGACATGATCTCCCCCTTTTGAGGGGGGGGGGGCGGATTCGACCACGATATTATCAAACCGAGAGGAGCTGCAACGCACGGGGCGGCGCGAGGGCGCGAGGGCGCGCCTGTGGGCGTGGCGTAGGCGGAGATGTGGCAGCACGGGGCGAGAGAGCACGGGGCGAGAGAGCACTCCAGCTTGCTAGTTACGTCCATCCTTCCCTCAGTCTCGTCACCGATCCCTCCCTCCTGGCCAATCCCCCCTCTCGTCATCTTTGCGACCCGTCCCTCCCTCCATCCCCTGTTCCTCTCGATCATGTTCGTCGCATTTCACCTCAATGTTCCTGTGCCCCGTCCTCCTTCCCACTTCTCTCCCTGCTCCTCCATCCCTCTAGCCCGTCACGCAAACTTCCGCAGTGACATTCTGATCCATCCATCCTCAGTTCCTCCAACTCCCTCAGCTCCCCCCTCCATCTATCCAGGGATAGTGACGTCTGGGACGGGGAGGTGTGAGAACGTGGCAGGCGGAGGACAGATCCCAGGATCCAGGATTTTCGTTTGCAATGCGTTTGCGCTATCTCCGAGCGTGGAAGCAGGAGAGAAACCATCACAGCACACGTCCGCGCACAAAAAAACCTACAACTCGAGAGTGCCGAAACCAGGCCAAACTGACTGGAAATTTACCGGAAACTTACCGGAAACAACCCGGAAACTTACCGGCTATTTCTCGATGCATTCGCCATTTCTGGAAACTGACTGGAAACTGACTGGAAACTGACTGGAAACTTACCGCAAACTGGACACAAACTGGACAGGCACTTGGCGCACGAAATCGTTACACCACGCCAGAAATTCAGTATGCCCGACGGCAAACCTCAGATATCGTGGCACCGAACCGTCAAGTGTGAGATGGACGCCATCCTGGAAGAGACGATCCCCGCACGTTCTGAGCGACGAGCCTCTCGGACCAACTCCTGGGAGCGAGGCTTCCTCAGACTCTTCAATCAGCAGCGTACGAGGCACCCCAACGACACTCACCAGCATCTGGCCGAGCTGATGTAGAAGGCAGGCGTGTTAAACGTGCCACATATCTACAATGGAGCTTGATTGCGAGCGGCCCACGGGGCAGTGGCACATATTATCGATCTCACCCAATCTGATGGGACAAAGCCAGCAGAGGACCGATAATACACCACAACCCCTACGATAAAGCACAGAACAGACCTCGCAAGAGTATCCAAAATCCCCTCCACATCCTGAGCATGCCTGTCCAGAACTAATCTCCACCCTCCCCATCATATTAATGCGTGGCGTTCGCACTGCCGCCACAACTAAGACCGCACATGCAGGATCACTCCTGGCTCGAGAGCTGCTGTGCGTTGAACACCTCGAAGTCGTGGATGCGCTTGACGGCCCTGCCGAGCTTCTCCAAGTTCCCCTCGTGGTCTGCGCACCGCGACAACGCCCTGTTCACGTCGTTCGGCTCGGTCGGGATGACCAGGGATTTGCCCTCCGTCATCGCAGCCTTGAACATTTCATCACTCTGAAGGTCGGCCTCGGTCTTCGAGATGATCGCCTCAAGCCTCTCGTTGAGCTGCGGGGTACTCGACGAAGCCATCGCATCTGTCCGCATGCGCTTCAGCAGGTTCTTCGCCTGGGAGATCTGCGCAAGGCCAGTCGTCATGCAATCGCTGGCGCGCTTCTTCAGGCCCTTCGCGGCCATGGGAGTCTGAGTCGTTACTTTCCTGGACTTACCTTTGGCCTTTCCCTTCGCCTTCGGCTTCGCAGTTGGCACTACTGGCGTCGGTGGTGTCGCAGGTGGCGTTGGTGTGTGTGGTGATGGCGTCGGATGTGGCGTCGGAGGTTCCGTCTGGGCTGGCGTCGGAGCTGGCGAGATTGGCGTCGGAGCTGGCGAGGCTGGCGTCGGAGTTGGTGCAGCTGCAGATCCACTGGCTTGCGGCATGCGCTGCTCGTCGTTGAACTCTACCCTCATCGATTGCCACGTGGTGCCAGTGGTGACGTTGTCGGTCTCGCGCACGTACCTGAACTCCAGACGCTTTGAACGAGGATTAATCCTGATCCATCTGCCACCTTTGCTGATGGCGTCGAGGCAAATGTTCATAGCACCTCTCTGCACTGCGGGCGAACCCCAACCCCCTTGCGCAACGACGACCTGCTCGTAGTTCATCCACTCGCCGTGGATGGTCTCCTGCTCCGACCTCTCTGTGATCTTAGACTTCTTCTCCTATACGAGCGTCACCATCTATCGCCATCATCCCCTCTGCTCTTGGCCCAAGAGCAGGGGGGATGAGCGATGGTGGTAACGTTCGCTCCTGGTACTTGGCGAAGGACTGCCTGGCCCAGTTCTCGCGCTCCTGCTGCTTCGCCTTCCTGCTCATCTTGTCGTAGCTGTTCTTCTTCTCTGGGTTCGCAACCATCTCTCTCATGAAGCGCTTGCCGATGACCCCCTCGGCGGCCACATGGAACCCCTCTGCCGCACACGCCTCCAACGCGTCGTCCTTGATTTTCTCGAGCCTCGATTTCTGAGTGTCATCGAGCGGTGTCTCATGTACTTCATCAGGGACCGAGCTCGGGAACCTCTCCTGGAACGCTTTCAGGACCGTACTCTCGAAGGTGCTCTCGCTGCTGCCAGGTTCCTCTCGAGAATGGATGTATACCAACATGCAAGTACACACGCACACACTCCTGACGTCACTGGGGTCCTTGCCGACCCACATTGAGGAACTCCTAAACCTAACGCCAGAACTATTGAACGCTATCTCCCACCACCAAACCGATTCAACATCTTGCTTCCGTCCGTACAAACACCATGCAGCACAGGCAGCGCGGTCCTCGGACGCAACGGACGGGCATTGGTCCAGCCGCCGCCTCTGCGTCTCCACCCACTCAACGATGGTGCCATCCTGTGCGGCACGAAATCCAAGCAAGGTCACGAGTGGGGGAGGATGAGGAGGAGGAGGAGGATGAGGAGGATGAGGATGAGGATGATGATGAGGAGGAGGCTGGACAGCAGCAGGTGGTGGGAGGGAGGAAGATGATGAGGAGTAGGCGTTGGATGGGGAGGGCGGGGTATTAGGCAGGACCAGGCGTACGGAGTCAACCTTAGCGGGGCACGGGCAACGATGCATCGTGAGTATGGTGAGCGGGCGGGAGGAAGATGGGATGTGCTCGATGAAGGGGGTGAGCGAGAGAGAGGGGGCGCGGGAGAGATAGAGAGAGAGAGAGGGAATGCGAAGGGCGGACCGCACTGGGCTGGTGTTTCAAGCGCGCATGCCTGGCTGTGCCGATCCTGCACGACACCGAAGCACAGGTGAGAGGAGCTCGGGCTAGGGGGCACGATAGGGTGGCATATCTGAGACAGAACTGCGAGAGGTGGGGTTGGACTGCGAGGGTGACGGGTCGCCAGGCTGGCTCGATCGCGACCTTCGGTCGCGACCGATCGATCTCGTGCCATCGCCAGGCATCGCAGCGACCAACAATTCCGTGCCAGCAGCGCATTCCTCCCCAGCGTGTCGTTCCGCTCATTGGATCTAGCTTCCCATTCACGTCGCCCTTTCCCGCCTAGTATACAACGCATCGCCCACCCAGTATCTCCCTCTCTCTCTCTCTATTTCTCTGCGTGCGTATCCTCCCCCCATCGCCCTCTCACTCTATCCCCCCACTGCCGTATCTATTTCCATATACATATCCCTGTTCCACCTCCCCTTTCAACTTGTAACTCCCTCCCATCCCTCAATCGACAAGCTGGCTCAATCACTCCGACTCGCTCCAGACCGTCATGTCCTGCTGGGGCGCGGGTGCTGCATCCGCTTGCTGGACCATGGGCGCTGGAGCTGCGGACGCCGACGGCGCGCTCCCAGACGGCGCGGCGTCGGTCGGCTCTGCCGCGACGACCGCTGTCGAACCAACAGCAGCCGCAGCAGCTGGCTTCTTGAGAACTGGG